>CM028919.1:14695000-15209658 GCA_016801845.1 Polydactylus sextarius
TGGAGCAACGCCATGCCGCTTCCTGACCTTTAACCCCCCACACACACACACACACACACACACACACTCCCTCCCCGACATGAAAACACCAAGGATCTGATCAGCAGAGCCAGAAGTCCTTTTACCAAGTGTGACCGTAAGAAAAAAAGAGGAAAGAGGGAGCACCGAGTGAGTGAGCAAAACGTCAGCGACCGGACCGACCGACCGACGTGGAGAAAAAGAAGCAGATTTCGATAAAGCACCAACATGCGTCACAGTGTGTTGAGGACTTTATCAGCAAATGAAAAACAATCACTAAAGTTCAGCAGAAAGACGATAAACGTAGACACTGGGAAGAGCAGTGACTCGGGGGAGGGCGGTGGGGGGAGGCAGTGTTGGTGGAAGCAGCAGGAGCTCGGGTCAAAATGGTCGACGTTTGTGATAAAACTTCAGCACCTTTAGGGCTCAGACACGAAGGTTTAATGATGTCGCAGATAAAGACGCTGCTGAGTGGATCTGCATATTTACACAGTTGCTACTAGTTCTGCAGTTAAAAAAAAAAATGGGATAACACGTCAAAAAAAAGAAAATAGTAACAATTATTCATAAGACAAATTAAAAAGTACATAAATAAATAGAGCTGTGCATTTCACTGCATGGAAGTTATTAAAACAGGAGCCGATTAATCGTATGATGTGAGTTACTGAACGACAAGTTAAAATTTAGATCTTTTAAAGAACGAACCTCCGCTAAACCTCTGAGAAGAGTTTTTGTTTTTAAAAAAAGGGACAATCAGTACCATGATGGATAAAATCTTACCTGCAGGGGACAGTTTGTTCAAATAATTTCTGATTTTTATGCACATATTTACTGTACTTCAACAAATTCATGTGCCCTCAGAAACGACAGAAATTAGAACCTAATCTTAAAATGATCATACCAATATCATTAATAACAATAATACAATAATAAAAATAGCAATGATACAATACATACACAAAAAAAACAAAAACAAACAAAAAAAAACGGGAGAGGAAAAAAAAAATTACTGATCATCACAACATCTCTGTTAAAAATGTACACACAGAGAGAACAATGTGTGGGGGTCGTCAGGTAAAAGAGGCCGTTTTGTCCGACCCTCCACTGAATCGGTCGGGAACCGGAACAAAAAAAAAAATGACGATAAAAAACCGAAATGTCCAAAGTCGTGGTTGAGAAGCTTCCAGGCAGCTGCTAAGAGACCCAACACTGTGTCCTTGGGGGTGGTGGTGGTGGGGGAACGCTCGTCTTATCCAGTCTCCTCTCTCCGTTTGTCCTCCCCTCTCTCGTTCATTGTCTAGACCCCGACAGGAAGCCAGGGAGGCCGGGGCCCGAGTCAGAGAGGAGGCTCTTCCTGTCGCCCTGTGACTGCTTCCTGATCAGACCACCGGCCATCTTGCATGCTCCAGGAGGGCCCGTCTTAATTAGAGTCCCAGCATGCTCTAGGGCTGTCCCGGACGGCTGTGTGGCCGTAGAGTTCCCGAGTGATGAGGAGGGAGGGATGGCGGATCCCGTTTTATAGGGAAAAGGGGGACAGACGGTGTGTGTGTGTGTGTGTGTGTGTAGAAGGGACGTGGTCCAATCCAACGTTGAAGTAAGGATTGAATTGAAGAAAAAAAAAAAAAAAAATCAGGTGCAGGGAAACGAAAATAGGAAGGGGGAGGAGGAGAATAAACAAAAATACAAAAAAAAAAAAAGGAAAAAATAAAATCACACACTCATCGTCATGTTGGGTGAATACTGAAAAGAGAGAGAGGGAGGGGGGGGGAGGGCACAGATGAGTGGATTTATCACTGACAACATTAAAACACCAGAGGGCGCTCACACCCAGACCTGCACCGCTAGAGGAGGCTCAGACTGGTCCCAACCGATCACTAATACACCTGACTCAAGTAATCAATAATCAATAAGAAGATGAGAACTGGATATTAAACATCTGTTACTTCTCAGTTTATAAAGTGTCAATAAAAGTGTTGAGGTGATTTCACCAGAGTAACGATCACAAACACTCACTTTTTGACCTTTTGTTAACTAATATCAGTTGGTTTTAACACTGAAACATTTGAGATGATCCTCAGCTCAGTTTATTGATCAGTTGAATCAGGATTATTAGAGCTCAGCTTCATCTCCAGCCCGTGCTCCTCATGTCTCTACAGGCCGAGGGTAAGACGCCATCACACACTGCGCAAACAAACTAAACAGTATTTGTTACGTTTTTTTTGTCCTTAGAATAACTTTGGGTATTTTTATACTATGAGATGTAACTAGTGATCAAAATAGAGAAAATAGTTGTTCTGAAAAGTCAATAATCACGTCACTGCTACAGGGGGTGTAGAATGATTTCTAAGTGATTAGTAAGCGGCTATAATGCAAGCAGAACAAGATGTTTTATTTTGGAGCATGAACATGTCGTTGTTCTCATATCAAAGTTTTCTGGCTCATTGAAACAAATATACTTTGAGTCTTTAGTCTTCACAGGTCGGACTCTGACTGATATTCATCTTAACTGGTTGTCATGGGTTTCCTGCTTTGAGTAATAAACTTGTAATCAGCTCTAATTATATAAAACATCAGAATGAATGTTTGTTAATTAACAATCTGCATGTGTCAGGACCACGTTTTTTTTTGTTTTTTTTTTGGTCCAGGACCAGAACATCATGTCTGTCTTCATCAATACTGATGGATCAGGTGAACCCTCTGCTTGCATTCTTCCACTGGTTTATGTCAGGATGTGAAGGAGAACTGTTAAGGGTCGTGAGATGCCATTCGCTCCGTCTACTCACACTTTCACTTTGGAATGGGTTCAAGAAGTTCCCGCCCATTTCGCCATCATCCCTCGGCGTTCCCGGAGGGTTGTTCATGCCTCCCATGTTGTTAGGAGAGCTCTGGAGGGAGAGAGGGTTCAAACACAGTTTAATATAAATCATTTATAAATGTAGAAGGATTGTTATGAAAAATGTTTTAATAAGAAAACTTGGTAAATGAGAAATTACTCACCTTTGGCAACCCATCCATATCCCCAGACCCTAACGAAGTGAAGGAATCAAATTATTGTTTTGTTTTTTCCACTTAAAAACAAAACAAAACAATATTTAATAAAACCAGAGAGTATTTAAACAAACCTAGTGATCCATTCATGTGATGTGGCTCCATGGTTCCCATAGCTCCCATTGGCCCGTCAGGTCCAGGTCCCATTGGGAACTGGAGTAAAAAAAAAAAAAAAAGAAAATGTAAATGATCATGATCTTTACATCTTGAGGTGAAACAGATTTATTTATCTTATTTAATAGATTCTTCTTTGTTCTGAACCGCTGCCCAGTAATTGTAATTATTACACTAACATCCATTATTTTAACCAAGAGCCAATCTTCAGTCTGTGAAATAGTAACAATCCTGTAAAGTTAAAGCCATTAAATGAGATTAAAGAGCTTCTTGTTCAACAACTACAAGGAGTTCGATCTTGTGTGAGACTCACATTGGGTCTGTTTCCTCCCGGTCCGATGGGATTCATCATTGTATAGATGTTTTCACTGGAGTTGGTTGAATCTAAAGTTAAAACAAAAACAGACCAAACACTTCAGTTATGTGACATCAGAGAGATGATGTCGATCAAACAGACGTGAAATGAAAAATGAGACAAAAGAGGGAAACATTCATGCTTGTTTAGTGAGGGGAGGAAAAAAAAAAAAGAAAAAGAAAAGATGCATGTTTTAGAGACGAAGTGTTAGTGTTGGGGACGTAGTTAGGTGACGCACCACCTGGGCTGGGCATGATGGGAGTTCCAGGTGGACCGCCGCCTCCTGGAGGACCCTGGGGAACGATCAGTGATAAAAGGCTTTAAAATGAGACTCATCATCATCAGTAGAATAAAAAAAAAACCTCATTTCATCCTGAGAAGCTGCGTTTTTGACAGATGTGAACTCACCACGTAGTTTCCTGGAGATGAGGAAGAGTACGCTATCTGCAACGGAGGAAAAAGAGGAAACAGATAATCAGATCTGAGAGTCAGGAAATCCACAAAAATAAAAAAACAAAAAAAGAAATAAGAGGATCATTTTACAATCTAATAAAATCCAACACAACAGTCCTGCAATAAATATTACTTCTGTGAAGCTTATAAATGTTCAGGCTGTGTCAGGAAACTTTGGTTTTAACTCAATTTTTAAGTTTTTCAAGATAAAAGTTTCAAGTATTTCTTAAAATGCCCTTCGAGGAAGCTGCTTTAACCACGAGAAACTCTCTTTTTCACACAGTTTCAACTAAAACTCTATATTTTCTGTCTAATATCCGAGTTTTCTATGCGCGACACCAAAGGTTGTTTCTTTTTTTCTTTTTCTTTGCTCAGAACTATATGTGTGTTCATGTTGAGTGTCTCTGACTCACAGAGTTAGCGTTAGGTCCTGGCCAAGGCCCTCTTCCTCCAGGACCCCTGATGGAGGAAAAAAAAAAGAAAAATAAATATACAAAACTATTTAAAAATACAGTAGTTTAACCGAGTCTAAGACGTGTGTGAACGCACATGTTCATTCCTGGCATCGGACCGCCCATGGAGTTGGGAGGAGGCCTCATGCCTCCATAATTCTGTCAGAAAAGAGATTTTAATTACTGTGAGATCATAACAAGACAAATTAGTTTTGATTCTCCTTGACAACATTACTGTTCTCCTTGATTTTAATGATTCTGGATATTAAACTTTCCTGGATTTAAGTCTTTCTGTTTTTTTTTTTGTTTTTTTTATTCCTACATTTCCTAGTGATATATATTCACAAGTAGGAGACATACATCACTGTTCTGACAAGCTGCTGCGACAAACATAAAAACAAACAATCAATCAAACAACAACCAACAAGCCTGAGCTGCTCTGCTGAAAGTACTAGAGTAGAGAATTACAGCTGAAGGAGAATTATGGTTTTAAAGTGTAAAAACAAACAGGGTCGTCGTACCTGTGGGCCCATGGCCATCCCCCTGGGGGGGTTCATTCTCATCGGCCCACCCATGTTAGGATGTCCTAGAAGACATGGGACAACATAAAGTCATGTACATGTAAATCCACATATGGTTGGTTTCTAAAAGTCAGGAATTGAGACACTACTCAGACAATAGTTCGTCCTAATCCTATTATGTTTTAACTCTTTTGGGTCTGAAGTTTTAATCTGCAGATAAAATCACAATCGCAACAGACTCAGTCCTGAGACAGACACAACCACTAGTACTCATTATTCAGAACAAACTGAAATAACCACTGACGTTTAAAACTTAACTATTACAATTTGACATCCATCAAAAATATATTGACTGGAGTTTGTTACTCAAGTTTCATGATTATGAACCGATAATTAAGATGGAAAATTAATAAAGTATTGTTGTAACAGATTATATACTCACTAACGTAATATTATTTGTATATAGTTAAAATCACTTTTTATTGGTATTTTCTACAATAAATACTGATAACTTAGTAAGTGATTTGTCATTTCACTTCAGCAGTAGCATGAATAGGGTCCCTACACATAAACTGAAGTACTGATAACTTAGTAAGTGATTTGTCATTTGCGTTGCTCGGCCAGTTGTTCAGAAAAATGGTGAATCTGCTGATCTGAAACACCCTTCATCACCAGTTGTTATGAAACCAGACGTTGTGTAAGTCTTGTAAAACAGTGTTTTTAATAAACTCTGGGTTCACTTACTAAGTTATCAGTACTTCAGTTTATGTGTAGGGACCCTATTCATGCTACTGCTGAAGTGAAGTGATATTTTTAGCTTTATTAGTGGTTAAAAAATGACAATTTAGATACGTTTGGCTGACTGCCCCATTTACTTTCATTGTTAACTATTTGGTTGTGAAATCAAAAGACGGTCAAACTCGATATTACTTCAATCAACGTAAAATATCTCTTGAGGGGGAGTTTGACTCGTATTCATGGAGAAATAGACTCTGGGTTCAAATAACTCCGGACCGTCACTTTAAAGGTCCACATGTGAATAATGTGACTACAACATTAGTCTGAGTCGTACCTTGCGGTCTTGTTGGGTCCAAACTGTTTGGCAGGAGAGGCTGAGATCCAGGGATTCCCCCAGGAGGCTGAGAAAAGACCAGACGTAGATTATGATTAAAATACTGACAAGTTATTGACAACACAGATCGTCAGAGTCGTCGCTGTTCAGCATTAAAATGAATAAATAACGCCAGAATCCAGGTCCGGTACCTGATTTGGCATTCGGAGTGAAGGGCGTGGTCCACCTGGATACCGCGGTGACATGAAAGGCTGAGGAGAAAAAAAAGGGTGGGGAATGTAGAGAAAACAGGGACAGGAAGAAAAAACAAAAATACATTTTCATTATTGATAAATTCGAGAGCACTCAAGCAGAGGTAGAGCTGAGGACACACAGATGGACACAGTGTGGATCGAGAATGAAGGATGACACTGAGAGATTCCTAAATTCACCACATCAGCCTGAAAACGTTCAATACACAGAAATGAGAAGCTGCGTTTTATGATTTTTAACATCGCCTTCTTATACACACCCTCGCTGTATACACTCAAAGTATGGATTTGTAGATGTGCACATAACATCAGTGTGAACGTGTGTGTGAGTGTGTATAAACACAGCACTCACACACGTCCCTGTCTGCTCTCGCTGTGGTGTAAGCTGATTCGGCTTGTGGTCTGCCCGGTGTAGTTAGAGACACCTCAGGCCAACAACACCATTCAAAAACCTTAGAGGAAGCATGTCCACACTCTCTCGCACACAAGACAGAAACCAGAAACCACAAGAATGAAGCGACGCGCTGCCAAAGGCTAGCTTTACCTCCACAGTGGTATCTGTAGCTACTGTTCTGAATACGAGTTGTAACGGACACTGACCGAGGAGAAAAGTTCTCTAAGCGCGAATACGATGAATGTGCTTTTATGTAGTTGGCAGCAAAAGAAACTCACAACTACAACTGAGCTGCGTGTGTGTGTTTGTGAGTTAAATACGGAAACATCTGTGTGTACCCATGTGTTTTTGTGCGTATATGTGACGTGTCCATAGTGCCTGTCCCCTGTTTTATTTATAAGGTGGTAGAACAAGTAGGCAGAGGGGAGGGGAGTGTGTATATATGTGTGTGTGTGTGTTTCAGGAGTAGAGGAGCAGATAAGTGTGCAACCCCCCACACGCTGCTCCGGGGGAGGGGCAAGGAGTGAATTATTCATCCCACACAGGGACAGACGATTCTGGGCCTTGAAGAGGAGCAAGGCCCTGCTGCCTCCTGGATGCTCCGCTTTTATATCGGAGCTGGCAACTGGAGGGGCTGACTTCTATGGGGAATTAGCCAGAACAAAACTAGATCTAACGGGGCTCGAGGGTACGAGAAGAAGAAGAAGAAGTGTGCGAGTAGTGAATGGACAGAGAAAGAGCTTGTGTGTGGGCAAGGGGGAGGAAGGCGGGAGGGAGTGGGGGAGGTTAGAGGGTATGAAAGAGATAGGGGTGTTTGAGAGAAAGTGTTTGCGTCTTACCTGGCCATGGGGTCCCATCATGGGGTTGCTGGGGTTGTGTGGGGGGGGCTGTGCGTGGGGGGACTGCTGAGAGCCAGGTGGTCCCTTTAAGAAAGAAGAGCGATATCAGAGAGGGGAGGGGCCAAAAAAAGGGGGGAAGGAAGAGGAGGAGGAGGAGGAAGAGGGGGGAGTTACACCTGAAGGCTTTACCCCATCACAATTATAAGAAACAGGGGGGAGTGAGTGAGGGGGAGTATTTAGACTGAGGAGGAAGGAGGTGAAGAGAGCTGAGCATTTTGGGGAAAATTCAGAATTAACAGGAACAGGAAAACAGTTTTGAACAGTTATTTTTGCTGGATGTGTGACTGATGATGATCCTCAGGACCACCTCAGGTCAAACAGGTTTAACATATATTTATATATAGTTTTTCCTCTTAACCACATGGGGGCAGTGTTGCCAAAGGCACACTGAAGCAGGACAGGCAGCAGCAGCAGGACAGGCACTAGTGGCAACTTCAAACCAGAGAGATGATACCACAAAAAACAAAAAAAAAAATACAAGTAGAAGTTAGTAAGTTTCTCCTACTTCAGTGTGACACTGTATCCGCGTTCATTAAGACTAAACAACCCCCAGCTTCTCCACACACTCTTATGTTATTGCTGACATTTCGCTCAAAGACGAGAGGTTAACGACCTCTAATAAATAACTCATTATGCCACAGTCTTTCTCCCACTCTATCACTGTCACTGTCTTAATCTGGCCCCACCAACAACAACAACAACAACACCCACCAGCCACCAGCAACCCCCCCCCTCTTTTCTAATTGTCTGAAGAAAACAAAAGCTGGACATTTTACAGACAGCAAATGGAATTTTCCACATATCCCTCCCAGGCATCCGGAAACACACAAACAACACACAAACACGACACACATGGATTACCTCAGTGAGTCTGGGGGGTGGGGGGTTACATGCCTATAGTTAGACAGAAAAAGAGCTGTTCTTTTTTTTTTTTTTTTTTTTAACGTCTAAAAGGTACAAACCACATTGAGATTTGTCACTTTCACCTCAACAGGTCTGGATAAAAAACACCTGACCTGGTTTAAATGTCGAAAAGTCTCGAGGCTCAAGCATCTGCATTTTGTCAGAACTCTGAAATGGCACAAGTCACAAACATATAAACGCCAACAATTTAAGAGGGGGTGGATGTTTTCCTGCAACGCTGAGAAACTTTCCTGCTCTGAAACCTCGTTGGACAAATATCCAATCAGACTTGTGTGTTGTTTACAAATTCTTTTGAGGCAGTTTACATCTTATACTTTTACATTATTGATTAATCAGCTGATTATTTCCTCAATTCATCTTTTTTGTTTGTTAAATAAACACAAACCATCGTTATGTGTTTAAAATGCTTCACAGGTTGAAGCATGAGAACAATGTGCACACAAGAGACTTGTACAGTTTACAGCAGAGACAGTGTAACACGTTATTTTCTAAAGCTACAAGCATGAAGATTATCAGCCGATGCAACATCTTTCTAATCATCCATTCAGGTTACATCTGCACATACAGACGCTTTTATATACACACAACTCAGACAGGTGTTGTGTTATTATGGAGCCCAAATTATCTGTTGTACCTTTAACTCTTTAATCAAACAATGTTTAATTTAGACTTTATTCTGCTGAAATGTTTGTACCACATTTAACATCCGAGCATGTTATTCTTTTATTATTAGTCAGGAACGAAACAGAACGACTATTAAACCATATTCTAATGATTCAGCTCCTGAACCATATCTGCTGAAAACAACAAGAGCTTCCGTTACAATAAGGTCCCTTCAACACACACACACACACACACTCACCCAATCTCACTCCCCCACCAATGTTATAAATAGCACTTCCATGCGTCTCTCCTCACCCTTTCTCCCCCCCACCCTTCCCCTTGCTTATTCACAGTCGTACTCTTACTAATACTCCCCCCTTCCACCGCCGCCACCTCGCTCCACACACCGCCTCACTCTCATCAGCCAAACAATGGAGTGGTAGGTAGCCACAGAAACAAAACACTGGGCCACAATCCTGGTGGCACTGATCTTTCACATTCTCCCTCTTCATCTCTCTCCGTCGTCCGTCCTTCCCTCTCCCCTCTCTCTCTCTCTCTCTCTCCCCATCGTGTCACTCGTTTTTTTCTCTCCTACTCTTCTCCACCACCTTATCGTGCCTCCTGCCAAATGCCAGTGCTGTCCATCACACCACTGCCTCACTGAGAATATGTGTGAGTGTTTCTCTGTTAGCGAGTGTTGTGCACGTATGTCGACACATGTTTGAATATGTATCTGTGTGTGAGAGTGTGTTTGTTTCACTCTTCAGACAGCCATTTCCCACACTAAAAACCTCTCCCTTCACAGAGCCGGGACAGGTCACAGAGACAGAGACGGGGGATGGAGATGGAGGAGTGGACAGAGGATGAATCTGAGATGGTTGAATCACGAATTGCGGGCAGACGGCGGCCCAGAGAGAGCAGAGCCACAGATGAGTGGACGGTGTGCGATTCAGAGGCCGTGGTGGGTGTTGATATCAAGAGCGGAATAAATGATATTTAGAAAAATAAAGAAAAAAAAAAAAGCGTTGGAGATCCAAACCATCAGCGTGGTTACATCTATTGATTTTACGCTCAAAGAATTAATTAACATCATCATGATGAAATTAGTTTTTGAAACAAAATCGATTTGAAAATTAAAAATTGAAATTTGATTAACAATGTATACAATGTATCAATTCCTCAAATTTACTGACGATTCCGTCGTGAAGAGACATAAGAGAAGAGAGATGAAGGATCAGTGTCAGAGGAGGAGGTGGGGGGGGGTGTCATACCTGGAAGAAGCCTGGGGGCATGGGACCACCTGGCATGGCGTCGTTGGGGGGCATGTTGCCCATCACTGGGCTCGGCGCTGCCGCTGCGCTCTGAAACACACAGCGACACAAAGATTAGAGGCTTTTTTTAACCACAATAACATTTATACACATGATGCACTTTTCACCAAATTACTACAGGGGGCAGTGTCTGCACCTGCAATCACAGGAAACTCCCACCCCGCCTCCCCAACTCAAGTTTAATGGTTAATTCAGAAAAGTGTCTTCGATTACGACCTTTAAACTGTCCTCGTCTCTGTGGCAGAAAGAGAACGACATCGACAACCGACATCGTCTCTTTTTGTGGACGAAGACAGAAGTGAAGAGGAAACGGTTCAAGGAGAAATACCAACAAAAATATTATTGTTTTGTCGCATCGTCTCTGTGAAGTGACACAGTCAAACTGTCCTGTACTGAGCTCTGAGCTCATCAGTCGACACCGTGAAAGTGATGATTTTTATAATAATCTTCATGATTTTCATGAAGATCCCAGAGTGATGCTTGATATCGGATGAGAAAAAAAAAGTAACTTCTTAGATATCTATAATCTTAAAATGTTCTTTCATTATACAAAAAACGTATATACAAAAGTGACGTTTAAATATTTAATGTGTAAAGTTATTTATTTTACTTTCAAATCTGTTGTTTGACAAAAACATCAATAATTTTTCACTGATTTTACTTGTTTTAAACGGTACATTTTGATAAGATTTAATAGAGTTTGATTGTAACAAGTGTTTGAATAAAAACAACTTAACATTATCAACTGCCCTCAAAGTAAATAAGAAGCATTTAGACAAAAATAGTAACAAGTCATCAGCAAATAAGTTGACTTGTCTTGTTTCTTAATGGTTGGATGCTGTTTAATGTCAGTAACATTCATACAACTAATAATGTATTAAACAAAACAAAATGTCTCAGAAATTCAGTTTAAAAGCCCAAGTATCATTATTAAATCATAAAATATTACATTTATACAAAAATACAAGCATATTCTAAAATGAAAGACTATTATTTGTACACGTCTGCAGAGTTAAAGATGTTTAAAAAGCAGAAAAACACTACACTAACTACACTAATCACATTATTATATGCGTTACAGTTTCTGTCTCCTTAATGTCAAAAACAATATAAAGGATTAAATCTAGGAGAGGGGGGGGTCAAGCCAGGAGATACATATGATATAACTATATTCTTGTCAACACACAAAGACAGAGGATGCATGTTCAACGTGCTTACATAAGCACACAGGAACAAACACACACGTGCACGCGAGCGTCACGAACGTACAAACACACACAAACTCACAAAGAGTTGCATCACAGGCTCATAAAGTGCAGCTCCTCAACACAGAGCGGCAGACAGGGGAGAACCACAGGCTACAGGACCAGAACAGAACAGGGAGGGGGTTTAAGACCCAGGGGAGGGAGTCGCACACACACACACACACACACACACACACACACACACACACACACACACACTCTCTCACCCTCACGCATCCACTGTTCCACCACCTAACAAACACACTACATCCATGTGATACATACAGTCCGCTTGGACAACGCAAACTACCAATTACACACATGTACACAAATAACACTCGCTGCCCTTCTTCTCCTGACGATCTGAAACCAACACTCACAGAAATTTAAAAAATAATAATAATAATCACACATTTACACAATGACACAAACACACACAGACACAGATACACACACCTCCCCCCATCTTTATGCTAATTCTGCTAGTGAACATGAGCAGGCCACTGAGTCCCTGGGGAAGCAGCAGGGTCGGCTGCCTCTTTCTCTCCTTCTCCATCCTCCCTCCCTCCCTCTCACTCTCTTCTTCTGCACACTTTCCTCTCTCTCTCCATCTTTTCTCCTCTCCGTGACCCCCCTCAGTTATTTTTCCCAGCACTGGTGCACACACACACACACACATATATATACACACATACACATACACCTTCCTTGTGCCCCAACCCCTGTACTATTCCTCCCCATCACAACCTCTTCTCCCCTCAAACTCCCCCCTACCACCACCACCACCACCACCCCTCACCCCCCAGTAGGGTGTCAGCAGCTTGCAGAAGCTGTTGCTATGGAGACAGGTCCTATCTGCACTCTGTCCCCCTGGCATCCCCCGCTCCAGGAGCGCAGAGAGAGAGAGAGAGAGAGAGGATAAGAAGATACAGGAGAGGGAGAGAGGCACAAGAGTGAGATAGAGGAGAGAGTGAGTTAGAAGATACAAGAGTGAGCCAGAAGAGGAAAAACAGATGAGGAGGAGGAGGAGGAGGAAGAGCAGGATAGAAAAAAAAAAAAAAAAAAAAAAACAAAAGAAGATAATGTTACAGGGAAAGAGATTTTATTCACAGTCAATCACTCGGTCACGTTATTGTTCGAGAGCATTAATGACCAACAATATGCTGGTGAATTCTCCAGTTTGCTGATTGAATGCAAACTAAAAGCGCACACACACACACACACACACACACATACAGAGAGCGTAGTTGCCACCAGCAAAGCGTAAGGTAGATTTAGTATGCAGCCGGTCTTTATTAAAACCATCTGGCCTGAGGAAATACAAAAGGATCCAACAGTGCTTTTTTTTCTTTGCTTTTTTTTTTTTTTTTTTTAGTTTCTGTAGTGGCATCCACAGGACAGCCTATATCTACCTTTCAATTTCAACTCATGGCTCAGAAGTGGGAGACGTAACGAGGAGACGTCCTCTTTTGAATTAAAACAAGCTGATTCACCAGGAAGGTGAATCAACAGGAACGTTGTGCAGGTAAACAAAGACTGCGACTGCACACAGGACACGTGAGCAAAAAAATAAATAAAATAAATGTCCCTTTATGCAAAAGGAACAAGTTCAAGATGACGGCACAATAAAGAGCAGACATTAATACTGAGCTAATTAGTTGATATAATTAACACGGAGTTTTGTCATTGGGTTGAATTATTCATTTCCAGTCTGAATGTATGGGAGGAAGTCTGTGAATGAACGAGTGTGTGAAGGGAAATTTAAAAGGGTTTTAACTTCTGACAGGCAGCAATAAGGAGAAGAATACGTTTCTTTCATTGAAGCTCGTTGAAAGTTCAACAAAACCCACGGGACGTATTTTCTAATGTCGGAGAATATTTACACTGTTTAAACTGTAAACTATATTTTAATGGCTTTCCTCAGCAGAGCTGCACAAACACGGTGCCAAACTATCCCAGAGCCACGTCTGCACAAAAATAGACGTATCATTTTAAAAAAAGTTTTTGTCACCTGGTTTCCAGGAACATTATATCTGGACTACAGGTCTGAGACGCAGCTTATCGCTGTGGGTTTGGTAGTTCTGGATGGAGAACTGTTAACCTTAGCAATTTTTTTTACAACGCAATAAAAAAAGTGCCAAGTCTAAGATATTTAAGAACCTTGACACATGGTCACTATATTAAAAAAAATATACAAACTGATCTAAATAAATTTGCTGTGTGTATTTGTTTTTTTTGCGATCGTGACTTAAATGTATTTAAACAAAAGAAACTTAAATTCAAGCAGAAATTTAAAGACGTAAAGAGTTATTTTGTCCCTTTTGTTTTTACCAATAAAACATCTGACTCGACCAGTTCCTCGTTTTGTAATGACACATCAGAGGGAAGCGTTTTATTGGACACTCTGCTGTCCTGGCAGCCCAAGACACAGAGGATGTAACTACATCATTTGAATTGGGACAATGAGACATTTGACGCACATCAGTCAACTTTCTCTCCTCATGTTCCCAGTTTATCTCCCAACAGTGGCAACAATGTTCATCCTGGTTGGTTTACTGTGCTGTAACCGTACAGTTTCATTTTACTTAAAAACAAATAAAGACTTTTACATGAAAACTTTTTATTTTCATGGCCTTGTATTCAGCAGCAGCCATCGTTCTGTTCTGTAGGAAGCAGTAGAGCTACATAAAACTACAACCTCTGATTTCTATGGTAAACATCCACTCAACCTGAATGGAGACACATAATAAATGAACCTTATTCATCCGTCTGTGGAGCCATGATGTTGCTTTTGTGACAAAATATTTCAAAACTCGCTGACGTCTTAATCTACAGTCGCTGCTCCTTGTGAGGACGCCCTGTAGTGTTTGCTTTTCCTCCTCGGCGCAAACCCACAACGTTGATGAATAATCCATCAGAGAACAAAAGACTAATGATCTGATTGGTCGGTACAGTACGGTATGTAGATGGGCTATACAGAAAAACATTGATCCCTCCCTCTCAATTTCCCTCTTCCTCTCTCTCTCTCTCACCCATAGGACCTACCGGACAGATCAATAGTGCTCAACACATTATTGACCTCTGCCTGATACCTTTCACTGGGATAAAGACACAGACATAAACACTGGATGGAGAGAGGGGAGAGAGGTACGGAAAGACAGCGAATGTATCTGTGTGTGTGTCTGTATTTATGTGTGTCCCTGCCTGGAGAGGGTACTAATCTACATTCTGGTTCACACTGATATGTACCTCATCACTGTCTCCTTGACCCGCTGTCCTTAGCGCACAGAGAGAGCGAGCGAGAGGGAGGGATAGAGGGAGGAGGGGGTGAGGTGAAGGAGTGAGGATGGGAGAGAGCGAGGGTGTGGAGAAGGGAGGGAAAAATAGCTGACTGTGGTGATCTGGCTAATTTATCAGTCCAGTCAAAACAGTGTGTTTCGCTCTGAAGCAACAGGATACGGGTGCTACTCTCACCATCACGTCTGACAAACAAATCCACACACACAATCTCTGAAAGCCCAGCTGGTCCTCAAAACTGGCACCACGCCGCGCGCACACACACACACACACACACACACACACACACACAGGCGAGCTTCCCTGAAAGCTGCTGCCAAGGTAGCAGTACTGAACCAGACAGGCGGACTCGTGCACACACACCGGATGACAGCGCTAATACATGCTGCAGACACAACAGCCACTTAGCCAACACTCCAGAGAGAAAGCAGAGAGGCCGAAAGACAAGAATATGAGGAGAATGAGAACAACTGTGAACCTGAATATAGCTTCAGTTCAAGAAGATGGATGTTTCATCTATTCTCTTCACTACAACTGACAATGTAATCATTTATTGTCCTCACAGACACACACTTACACATAAAAACAAACGTCCTCCTTTTTCTTGACACACTTCAGTCTCAAGTCAGGACTTCACAATAGCAACACGTCAGCTGATTTACAGTCGGATTATCACTCACTTTTATTGGCGCGTCTATTTAAATCAGGAGTAAAGTCTCAAACAGCCAGACCAGGTGATACTTTGTATCAGCTGCAGTATCAAAGTGATAACTTTAACATTTGGTTCTAGAAAAATAAAAGATATTTATACTTGTAAATAGTTTTAAACTTAATTGTGACTGTGTTTCTTCCGAATTTCCTGTAAGTAAAATGTTTTAGTATTACTTCCATCTGTGATTAACACAGAATGACAGAAAACACAAACGCTTAAACTTAAAAGGACGACATGTCATGAGGAGCAGGAGTTTTAGATTAAGTTTAAACTTAAGTTGGTTTTGATGCAGGACAGTCCTGCTTTTGACATCATGTGTGGCTTGACACAGACACTCGTTATTTAAAGACACAGGATTACTTTCTTATTTAAAGTGACGTCCAGAGTAACATGAACCAGAGTCTATTTCACCATGAATAAGAGTCAAACTCCCCTCAACAGATATGTTACGTTGGTTGAAGTAATATCCAGTTTGACCGTCTTGTTTTCACAACCAAATAGTTAACAATGAAAGTAAATAGGGCAGTCAGACAAACGTATCTAAATTGTCATTTTTTAACCAATAATAAAGCTCAAAATATCACTTCACTTCAGCAGTAGCATGAATAGGGTCCCTACACATAAACTGAAGTACTGATAACTTAGTAAATGAAACCAGGGTTTATTAAAAACACTGTTTTACAAGACTTACCCAACATCTTGGTTTCAACTGGTGATGAAGGATGTTCCAGATCAGCAGATTCATCTTTTTACTGAGGAACAGGCTGATGTGTCCATGAAGAGCAAGAAAAATGACAAATCTTCCTATTTCACCCCTTGTTTCCGTGGCGAAATAGACCCTGGGTTCAAATTAGTCCAGAAAAGTATAGAAAGGTACTTTGCATGTAACACCAACAGTGTTTTAATAAACTCTGGGTTCACTTACTAAGTTATCAGTACTTCAGTTTATGTGTAGGGACCCTATTCATGCTACTGCTGAAGTGAAGTGATATTTTGAGCTTTATTAGTGGTTAAAAAATGACAATTTAGATACGTTTGGCTGACTGCCCCATTTACTTTCATTGTTAACTATTTGGTTGTGAAAACAAAAGACGGTCAAACTGGATATTACTTCAACCAACGTTAAATATCTGTTGAGGGGGAGTTTGATTCGTATTCGTGGTCAAATAGACCTGGGTTCATATTACTGACCCATCATTTTAAGTCAATTAATAATTTTGTGTGTATATTTGTGAAACTTCTCTATATTCAGATTGTTTCCCTAAAAAAGCTCTTAAACTCTAAGAAGCTCTGTGCTTCTTTTTGCACAATGCGACCATTTTTCAACCCTCTGCCAGATAAATGCCCACATTTATCGATCGATTCCAGCTTTTCTAATCGTCCAAAATCTATAGAAAGTCTAGTCTAGCAATCCTATGAAGGGTTACTCGAGACTTGATGTCTACAAATCAGCTGCATACGTCCTGAGTGATGATTTACAAATACACAACACTTACATGTGAATAAACCTCCGTGATTCAGTTCCACGCTTATGTTTCCTTTGTATTTTCATTGATCCGATCAAAGTCACGAATGTTACGAGCCTTAAAATGTCCTTCAGTATTTTGTGTCGGTGTACATTTCTAAAGAGGAAGACCACTGTAATTTTAGCAGCTACTGTTCTGTTAGTTGGAAAAAAAAAAAAAAATTAAAAACACCACAAAAAGACAAACTGCTGCCTTCGCTGGTGTAACACTCTCGCCTGTGCAACACATGTATTGCAGTTTTTCCAAACTTTATCACACAGCTAATTATCAAGTTTAATGGAGCTCTTTTCATTTTTTCCATTACACGGATCGTTCTGGTGACAGGAGAAGCAAAACAGAGGTTAAGACACAATGAATGCAACTGTGTTGTGGCAGAAAAGGTAAATCAGTCACTTTTCTGCTGCAGTTAAGACTATTTAAGACAAATGAGAAGAAAAAAGACAATGTGAGCCGTTATGTATCTTTGGGCTGACAATAGACTGCATAACTCCCTCAAACTAACCTCGGGTAATTTTAGAAGAAATACAAAGTTTGAATAAATGTAAGAATCATTACTTTCTTAAAATAGCCACCCAGATTTAATCCCACATAAAGCAGCTTTACACACACATATAGATCTCCTACAGTTACCGCGTTTAAAATAAAAAACTAAAACTAGACCCATCTTCCATTTCTCTCTCTCTGTGTTTTGACTTGTGCCCACTCAGCTGCATTTTTCAAAATATAAAAGTCTCTTGGTCTCTTGTCTTCTAGTCGTCTACCTTGCCCTCGTCTCAGCACGACTAGGCATTGTGGGTAAACAGCTAGATTAGCCAATCAATCTTCTCCGGGGAATAGAGGTAGTAGTGGTGGTGGTGATGAGAGAGGGAGGGAGGAGGGAGGAGGGGGTCAGGGCAGAGAAGAGAGAGGAAAAGAGGAGGAGAGGGAGCGAGCGATAAGGCGGGTGAGACGAGAGAGAGATGAGGGGGGTGGACTTCGGTGTTGGGTGAAGGGGGAGAGGAAGACGTACAGAAAAGCAGGGTGGGAGGAAGACGGTTGTGTGTGTGTGTGGAATGAACACAGAGGGAAAGAGGGGGAGGGAGGGAAGAAAGATGCAGATGTGGAGGTGTCGCAGAGAAAACCACAAGCTGCACGAGCATGAAAACATGATGTGAACGGGGCTGGAGTTGCACAAATTGCAACATAGGGAGAGAAAGAAGAGGAAGAGTGAGGCAGGAGGGTGAGATGTGTCGGCAGATGTGCACAGAAAGACTGAGAGAAAAAAACATCAAGAAGAGTCTGCAGGTTGAGTTAACATTGCACATGCATGCACACAAATTTCTATGTTTTGATAAAATACTTGGTTACAACATCGTTGAGTGATCTCTCATCATAGGTTACGTGTCTGGTGCAAGTATTTCCATTCATATAATCCCATTTTTCAAAACCAGTACTGCTGCCTCTCGGTCGTATGCTTTCATCAACCAGTCAATCTCTAGAAAATAAGGTCATGACTCATTCTGTTTCTCAATTATGGTTCTAAATATTGAACATTATAAAAAAATGTTTTTGCAGGATATTATGATGTCATAACAAAGCTGAACTTTGACCTTTCTGAAAATATGAAATGTAATGACTTAATTTTGTCCACGGAGGTGTAAAAAAAAGTTTTTCCTTTTCCGCTCAGTTGGAGTGGGACAAGTTTAGATGGAGAAACTGATAAAAATCAACAGAATCAGCAAATGTCATCATTACCTACATGATGCACGCCGCTTAAATGTCATGTCAGAAGAAAAACAAACAAAAACAAAAAAAGCAGCAGGATTTATGTGTAACTGAGACTCTTAATTACGTCATCTTGTTTTGTTTCCTCATTGTCTAACAAAGGATTCATCTGAACCAACCGGACAATGAGCTCCAACAATAGTTTATCTATTCATCGACTCGTGTCTCCTAATGTTCACATGACGGAAAAGAAATGGAAATGAAAGATTTTCGACTAATTCAGTTAGTGAGCGGTTCAATCAACGAGTGAAGTTCATTCATCAGGTAACAGACTTCGTCTTTTACAGGTGTAACTCGCGTTTTCTCGTCACATCTCAACAAGCAGAGGCTCTAATTTACCCAACAAAGGTCACGTAAGGCGACCAATTCTCAATCTAGGGTCTGGTTGTCAGCAGTAACCTCCACTGACCAATTTCCTGGGAGGAGATCCACAAAAATCTGAAGTATTTTTTAAGTGATAAAAGCAATAACTTGTGTTATTCTGTTCTTCGGACACTGTGAACCTTCAGATCTGACACTGGTTGTGTTGTATTAAAGCTGTGTAGTGAAAACAGTGGTGGTGTTACCTGCACTGATTAAAACATTCACACATCTAATCAAAGCAACAGATTCATCGCTGTATGACATGATGTTTGAATAATGTATGGCATGTTGTGTCTATTCATGTCAGAGATGAACAAGCATGACAGTTAAAATTAACTCCAGCTCTGCAACACATGAGAGAACAAAATTAACCCCTGGTCATATTACATGTGACTAAATGTGACTATATAATTAATAAAATATGTTGCGTCGTTCGTTTTCCTGCATAAGTTCAGATTTACTATATATAATCAAATATAAAAATGCATCAATGTCATTAATTGTTTAGATAAATCATAATAAAGCTCAAAAATAAGTCCAGTAAACTTTGTATTTAAGATGTATTAAGCCACTTAAGATTTAACTAAAAGCCTGCATGAATAGATAAAAGAAAAAAAAAAAAAATCACATTAAAATTTGGATATTAATCTGCATCTCAGGGTAAAAAATAACCTCTACGTGAACTCTGTAAGCCTGCCTCTTTGGACTATCAGATACTTAAAGCAATTACAGCCTTATAAGCAATGATAAACCCAAAACTTGACATTAACTAAGTGCCAAATTACTCTAAAGGAACAGTCGAACGCCTTCTGCATTAGTCTTATAGTTGTGTCAGGACTTTAGGGAAAAAAAGTAGCTTTAACAGTAACCATGAACCTTTGCTGCGTCTGTGCACCCAGCAGAGAAAACTGTGATAATGCCTCTTAAATGCTGGCTTGCAATCTAGCAAACCTCAAAAGACTAAGAAACTCTTTTGAGGTGGGGTGAAATAAATTTTTTTATTTTTTTTCTTGCGATGACTCTAACCGGCTCATTCTTTTGAAACCAGCAGAAAAGAAACCTGTGCTCAGAGACTCGCCTCAGGGGGCTGGAGCCAAAATTAAACCGGTCCCGTCTCCTTCGCTTTATCACTGTTAGGAGCAGGCTGCAAGCAACCGTGTAGCACACCCATCTACATCCACACACACACACACACACACACACACACACACACACACACACACACACACACACACACAGGGTTAACTGGCATGCTGGCTGGCACCGAGGGTGTGAGCCCCTCCACCCTCCTCCTTTGGGCTCCCGGCCAAAGATGCCCCCCGTCCAAAAGACAAACAAACACACACGCTCATATACACACTCACACACACACACACACACACACACACAAATCCCTGGCTTAGCCTCAGCCCTGTGCCGGGATTACCGGATTAGAACTCTATTCCATTATCTCCCCACACTATACAGCACACACACACACGGCCACACTGTCTTAGGGAGGAGAGGTTGAAGACAGACGCACAACACATGACAATAACACACAAAAGAATATGGTTACATATTCTACCTCTCAGTGAAGGAAAATATCATTATTATTATTATTATTATTATTATTATTATTAGTCAGGACGGTGGAGTTCTTATTAATATGACCTGAGCATCTGTGACAGGAAGCAAAAGACACGACTGATGCGTCGTGTCCCTGCAAACTTTGTAAAAGATGTTTTATAACCGACCCTGACCTCTGACCTCTGACCTCAACAAACAAATACACACAAAAACTGATTCGTCTTTTAGGAGCTCGGAGGAACCAAATAATCCCTCAAGGACACAAAGATTTTAAAAAAATGTAAGAAGAAAATTCAGGATAAAAATGTTGAAAATTTATGATTTTATTACTTAAAATCTGGTCATTGTCAGTCATTAAGTCCAAAGTCTGTTTTACTTTGATGATTCATAAAAAAATAAACTGGTTTAAGAGGTTTAAAGACTATTTATTGTTTATCACTTGTGAGTAGAAAAACATCACGTGATTCAACCGATCCATTAACTTTTCTTTCTTTTCTTGTTCACTGTTTTTAGCTCGAGCGTTTGAAAACATCACCGTCATCAACACAGACCGAGACAAACACCGGTGGCTCCTCCCTCTTAACGACTCCATCGCACCAATAAACACATTTCCTCTCTGATCCTCTTGTGCTTAGAGAGTCTGTGATGTGACGATGCAGCACATGAGGCTCCACTTAAACATGTTTGTAGCATCACATTGTACTTTATCAGGATGTTTCATTGCTGCGAGTCGATCAGTTGACGTGAAAAGTATTTCGTAGTTTTTTTGTACTTGTTTTAAGGATATATATATATATATATATATATATAAACATATTTTCTTACAGCTCATGAGCTTAGCAATTAATGGAGTTATCAAGAAAGTAATGCAGGGATTATTTATAGTGAAAATAATCTTAAATTACAGTCTTCCTGTGAGCTTTTTTATTGACTAAATCAGCTCATTCAAAGTTTCATCCACAGAGCTGTTAATAACGACGACTACATCGTTTTCCCCAAATGTCCTTGAGGTCTTCATCATCATCATCATCATCATCCTCTACCTGCTCTTGAGGCTTCAAATTTCACAAGATTGTCCTACAACCTTGACCCCGCCACAGATTATGTTCAGTATTTATGTGAATTTTCTGGACAAACACAGACACGAAAAAAAAACCTGGTTCATACACATGAACACGACATATAAAAACAGTAATTGTGTATAAAAAAAAAAAAAAAAAAGAAAAAAGAAGGAAGTCTTAGTATACAGAGCCCAGAGTTGGCTACTTACATAGTCATGGAAGGCCTTGGCCTCGCTGGAGTGCTCACATGTCTCCCTTCTGTCTGGAGCCGCACAATACAAATCCCAGAATACACTGAAATAGAGTTGAGGGGAAAGAGGGTGAGAAGAGGTCAAAGGTTACCAAACAGAGCAATACAAGCAAATGTGTAACAGCCATTCATAACCCATTCACACTCTCTCATTATCTCCGCAGCACTCTTAAACTGCCTCTTACGTACTTGAGCATCATTGTAAAAGAGGGACACAATGCCAGTGTCGCCCCCTCAATCAATCTCTCACTCACTCAGGATACACACACACACACACACACACTTTCATACAGTCGTCGTTGACTGCATCCATATTTTCTTCACCCTAAACTTTAACTATTACTGCCTCGACTGAATCTCTATAATACCCTCCTGTACATGTGTTGACTGGTAAATGGCCTCATTGTGAAAGAATTTGCTCATCATTTGATCCACACAAGAACAGACAACTAGAGCTGACACACACACACACAGGTATACATTAACCATTTCCACGCAGGCTTCGGTTTCAGTCTATTTGGACGACCTAAGTGGAAAATCACAAACACACACGGAGCAACAACGCTAACTGGCTGTGTTCTACCTGTCTAAGAGGTCTTAATTGAATCAGTCTTTGTGCATTGATTTAGTGGAAGTGCTATAAACAGAGCGAAACAGCGACTCGGCTAACGAGAGGACTAATCAGGCAGCCACTTCACGTGTCCTGGCAATCTGCGATGCACACCGACATGTTGAATCTCAAACATCTGGAATTTTTCAAACACTTCTGTGCTTCATAAGACTCAGTCGAGTCGTATTTAAGAGACTCTGGTCAGAGCAGACAGAGCCGGTTTCATCCTGAGCTCCGGTCTTGAGAGCATGAAGTGGAATTTATGGGATATTTTGACCTTCGAACTCAACTTATACTCACACTTGACCTTCCTCTGAGAGCGGGTCAGAGAGCACGGTTAAGCTACAGCAAAGCACACATGGTACGTGTGTCAGAGTGACACAACTTAAAAGGTTATTGGACTTAAACGTAACCTTTCACACCAAAAAAATACATCTTTTTTCTTTAAATCTAACCAAATGTAAAGGATGAGACGACATCATTTTACACTTGAAATATTTTCTACAATATTTTTCACATGTGTAAAGAACGAACCTCAAGGTTAAAGTTTTTAATTGAACAAGGACATTAAACTTATTCTTGAGATTTAACCAGGCTTGTATGCTTTCAAATTACTATTCGATTCCTTCATTTTCTTTTTTTTTTTTTTTAATAAAATAAAACACGTCCTTGGTCTCACATTGCTGATGATGCTTAATAGACTTGACCTTGGTTCTTCTGATGTGGCAGCTCCAACCGTACTTTAATACCATTTAACGTATATATACACAAGTCTGTAATTTAACATCAACACATTTTTAAATATATTATCTTTTGTGCAATACAAATTTCAGTGCAGTGTCCTTCAGAAAAATACTGGATTTATTCTAAACCCAAAGCTGTTGCTTTAAAAATATTGTTGCTCATAGGTAAGGTGCTTTAACTACAGTGAGCTTATTTAAGTCTATTTAATTGATTCAAAAGGATGAGGCTGGTATTATACTCTATCCTCTTATTGTCAACAAATCCACTTAAAGGACCACGACAAACAATTATTAGTCGTAACAACAAGTGCTGCAAGAACGGTTGTAAAAAAAAAAAAAATAGAGCGGACTCTTCTGTCCTGGACACTTCAGATGTTGAAAAAACTGATTAAAAACATACAAATGAGCTTCACTGATGCACCGAGTGATGTTTTTTAGACCCGTACTCTCATATACATACCTCGCTCCAGTAAACACTCTGTAGTAAATCTGACATTGAAAATAACCTCTACTCCTGTTTGAGTAACATTTGCTTTAAAGCTACAGTGTCCAGATGTTTAAGAAAACGATTTAAGATTTTTCAAAGAAATTTACGACGAATCTTTATGATTTTTGTCAGATGAAAAACATGTTCTTGCTTTTTAATTGTGTTCTATCTTTTCTTATTATTGTACAAGTCATGAAGAGTTTGACTCAAGTCTCAATACCACAGTTTCAGTTTCAAGCAGGAAGCAGCATCAAATATGATTAGTGCATTTAAGTTTAAAACAGCAGTCGACCGATTACAGGCCGGCTTTACAGTAAAACATTTACTGTGAATATAAATGCGTTTCCCTAATTCCTCCAAATAACCAGGCTTTTTGTGTGTATGTAAACCAGTGACGTCTAAAAACAAGTGAAACTGCTGATCAGTGCTTAAGGTGTTGACCCCAAAGGTCAAATCTTAGCCTGCAGCATAAATGACAAGACGATGGGAGCGGGGGAGGAGGAAGACAGCGGAGGGGAGAGGTGACACAAAGGAAGCTGGAATGCCACGGGTTAATCTCCTAAGAATCCTTCTCTCACGTGAACAAAGGAGAAAAGTGGGAGGTGGAGGGGGACACAAAGGGTGACGAGAGGGTGAGGAGGGGGAGGGGAGCAGAGAGAGAGGAGGGGGGGTCCATTCTCTAACCATCTGGATCTATTGTTTCAGGAACGAGGGTGAAGGATGGAGAGTTTGGAGGAGGGGAGAAGACGAGGAGGGAGGGGTCACGCCCTCCGTGAGTCTGGTCAAACCAAAGGCTGAGAGCGTGACAGACCTCCCACCTTAAAGTCGTCTTTAATCATGAATCACCACGAGACGCAGTCAAATTAAAACTCCTTGTTTGAATATTTAAATGTTTATGTTTAATGTTCGACAGTGAATTATGGCTTCTTCACAAGCCACCACTCCTTATAAGCTCTAATGAAGCTACTGTTTGTGCATATGTCAGTAATGAATTATGTAAAGTTGGGACGGACGCTAAAGACCCATGAATGAGTGTGTATGTGGACGGGAGGGAGGGGGACAAAAAAATGTAACACATCTGTTTATACGTCTGAGCAAATAAAATAGATATGATCGTCTAAACAAAAAGGAAGAGAGAGAAAAGTCGGCAAAACTTACCACCACCACGAATGGAGGAATCCAGGAGGCTCCCCTAATGTAATATTCTTTTCCCATCGAATCTGCACAGAGGAGAGAAGAAGACGGAAAGAGAAAAGTCACTTGCAGCCACAAGAGGGAGGATTATGCCTGCAGGTCCAGGGGTTAAGAACATATAATCAGTCAGTCTCAAACTGTCAATGGCCCCGACGTATAGATAGGCATCTTTCTGGTTCTGTCCATCTCTCTCTTTCCTCTGTCAAGTCTGTCCTGTTCCTCTTCTTACATGTGAAGTATATTCATGAGTCTGGGATAAAACTCTTACAACTGTCTGCCCCTAAAACAGGGAATTAGGAGAACACAGTGTCTACGTTAGCATAAGTCTTGTTTTTTTTTATACTCAGGATTCCCGGTGGCCAACAGCAGCGAGCATGATCTAGTACAACTTTATAGAGTTTCCTTATGAAAAATTGATGCAGCACCTTGCACTCTAATCATGTTTAGCATGTTTGCTTTGACACTGTACATCTGAGAGGACCTGAAGCTGGTTCGGCTACTGTAGCAGGGTTATATTAAGTATCACCTTAGTACTGAAGACATTCTTTTACATTATAACAAACCCCTCAAAAGTTAATGAATATATATATGTAGTTTGTCCATACACTTCCTCAAATAAAACACAGATAAACTGATAAAAAAAAAAAAAAAAAAACAAGATAAAGGTTTTGTTTGGAACAAAACTATTTCAGTTATGTCATCACTTAACGCTACTTTACACCTCAAGAGGCGCTAGTGAGTCCACATTGAACAGTTTAACGTGAAAATGTGTGAAACAACAACATAAGAATACAGTCAAAACTCTTATTAATGTTGTTGTAACTTTTCAGTTTGATGCTGAACTCCTGGTCATGTTTACCTACAGGTGATAACGCAGTGTTAGCGCTAACAGTGGCTACGTACTGATACTAAACACTCACCGTTAACAAAGATTGTGGTTTGTGTATTTTGCTACGGATTAGAACATTTGTTGTCGTCATGGTAACAATATCATACATGCGGTTTCAGTTTTAAATATCGTGGTGAAGTTTGAAACAAAGAACAAACAAACATCGATCTGACTTCCTGTCTACAGATCGCCACGTCATTCACCAACCACAGGTCGTAATAACATAACATTATCACTATAATCTCTTAAATTGATTATTAAATATGAAACAAGTCTCGTGTTTCAAGAGACAGGCGTTTGATCACAGGTTGGAGACATAAATGTCGTCTTACCTCAGACAGGAAGGTCTGTGCAGACTTCTGTGCTCCCACATGTAGCAGGTACTCGTACACATATAACGCTAACCTGAAATGAAACAGACAAAAAAATGTCAGTGACCAAATCAAAAGTGTTTGATTGTTTCTCTTTGGCAGAGTAAATTAAATTTTGCAGACGTCCAAACTCCTAATCTCAACCAGATAGCTCCAGAAACTTTAGCATCTTTGAGCTAATGGTCCAGACGTGTTGCAGTGTTCAGGATGATCGTCTTGTTGTGAAGATTTTCTTTTAACAGACAATAATCATTAAAAAAAACTGCTTCATGGCTACAGTTTGGTTACGATGTTTGAGGATATGCTGGAAAAGAGACACGGCAGAAAAGACAAGATACTGTTTCTTCAGTTCACAAACTACTGACACAATTAGCTAATAAATAAAAGGTTATGTTTTATGTTGCTGGATGAACAAAAGTCATTTAAACATCCAACAACAAACAGCATTTGCTTGAAGTCTGAATGAATGTTGCTGCAGTGTCAAGGGTCGTGTTCGAGCACTAAGCAATGCTCAGTGTTACTACATTCACTTTGATAGTTCTTATTTAACTGTAACGTACCTTCAAAGCAAAGACTATTTGCAGATCAGAAACCATGACAACTGAAACATACAACAAGATACCAAACCGTATGTCTCTCGGCTTATAAATTCCTTTTAACAATACCAGACAGTTGAGGTTTCAAAACAATGACATCAAACTAATGAGTCTATGCTGCTGAAAACTGGCTGCAACTGAACAAACAAGGAGGAGTCGAGGCAGAGAGGAAAGAAACGCTCCCAAGCGCAGCTTCATTTCCCAATGAAAGATGACAACAGTGCTGGTAAGGCCACAAACACCAGCGATATCTTTAAATGCGATTCGATGCAACAAACACTGAAATTCCAGCAGTATTTTGGTTTTATGACGGGTTTCACACCACTGCTGCACGTCCATTAAGAGGTTAAACATCCTGTGTCACTGACCTGTCCAGGTGAATAAAAATCTCACAGTATATTTCATTTTTGTTCCACTCTCCTGCTCTGAACTGTGACTCTTCACATGCACGTTGGTCACGTGTCACTTCACTCACCACAAAGCGTAAATTCCCAACCTGTGGGAAACCATAAACAGTTGAACAGCTAAATCTGCTGAGCTTTTTGCACATTTAATTCACACTTGTGCTTTTTTTTTTCCTGCTCTATCTTCTGTTGTACAGAGACAACAACATTGTAAACCTGTGCAGGCTCAGGTTTTTACCTCCCATATAGAAAATTGATCAGGCATCATCATAGGAGATCGATAAAGAATCAGGCCGATAAATAGAAACGGTGTTGATATCGATAAATCCTCGTCAAATCCCATCACTAGTAAACCTCCTCAGTACCTGTAAAGGTTCTTCTGCTGCTGGAAGATTTACTGTGATTGAAAAGAGTCGTATCACCTGAACAGCACCTCAGCAGCAACCCACAGTTTCCCTCCATCACATCCCACAAAGCTCAGCTTCACCAAAACCCACAAATCATATCAGTTAGCTCAGGAGCTAAAAAAAAACTCATCAGCTTGAATGAAAAATATACATTACGACCGAATGCCCCACATACTGACAGACATAGCTGCACACTTCAAGCATTCCCACTAATTCCAACAACATTTTAAAAGCTCTCGCCAGACGTTTTCTAAATCACTGCTATTATAACAGACCAGCCACACTTGAAAACGGCAATCCACCAGGGTCTATTAACAGACACAAGAACCATGCTGTGGAGTGGGAAACCCCCATTGGCCCAACATTGTACTCCTAACTCCTTCACTTAGCCGTGTTTAATAGGCTGTTAATGGACCATCAATCGACCGGCAGCGTGGATATGACAGTGCCCTGTGTGCCCAGAGCAGACAGTCCTCTGACAGGCCAATAAGGTCCTAATGAGAAGGACAGTAGCTCAGTGTCATAGTCCCCATCATTAGTCAATGTACTGATCAATGAAACATGGTTTTGAGATAATCAGCCTGTTGTGCAGTTTGTTTTTAACCACTGACCGGCTTTTTGCCTTTCAAACGCTCGTTCCTTGTTCTGTTGTCGAATGCTGGGGTGAAGACGACGTCTGTTTAAACACATTAAGAGCAGTAAGATTTTTAAGACGATATGTAGCCGTATAATAAAAAAATGGATAGGAAGCCGATAATCTCTCACTGACAAAACGTTTTAAAGAAATTAAAATAGGATACGTTTAAGTAACTGTACTCGATCAAAAGATTTCTGCATCAACTGCTCCAACGATGCTGAAACCTCAACGTCCTTTAATAAAAACAAGTCCAACAGGAAACCAACAATTAATCAACTGAACTGAATCAAGCTGTTATCGAAAACAAAGATCCCGATGATTTGATGGTTCCAGGTTCTAACTTTCTGCTTTTATTTGTTTCATAATAAAACAAACTGAAGGTTTTGGGACAAAACAAGACATTTGATGGTGTCACCTTGTGCTTTAGTATAATGAGATCAACTGTTTTCATTGTTATTGGACAAAAGATTAATCAACAAAATAAATCAGTGATTGTTAATAATTATTTGCAACCATGAGCAAAACAAAGATCATTTTAAAATCCAGGTTTCTGTAGAGTAATTGTCCACGATTACACGTCTTATTGAGCATTTTCTCCACTTTTGATTCTGATTGTTAATGTTTTGTAAACACTTATTGTTCTGTGTATGTATTGTTTTTAATAAATGCTTATTTAATGAGTGATAAAAGGCATTTATCTGTTCAGTTAAAAGCCCATTCTTATGCACGTGTCCCTATAAACATGACTATAAATAAATGAATGAGCACAGCACACCGAGACACACACACACACATATACACACACACACACACACACTCCTACAGATGAAACCAACACATAAGAGCAACAGAAACGCCAACAACGGCTGGGATGTGTTGTAATGGAAATATCATCTGCGCCGGACCAGTTCTTACTACTAATAGTATGCAAATGTTTAACAAATGCGTTGTTCATATGCAAATTTAGTCTGAATAGTCAAATAAACAATAACTGTAGTGCCGAGCGCCAGTCACTACGTGGTCACACCTTGTGCTTTATGGAGAAACGAGAAAGGTGATTTCTTAACGGATCAATTTTTTTTTCATTTTCATTAAGTGTTTGTCATGAATGAGTCACCAAACTCTTCTATAGTCATCTGTGAACTTTCAAGGCTGCGAATAAACTTGTTATTATTAAATCTCTTTTCAGAAACAGCCAGTGTTGTACAGCATCTGAGCTGAGATCAGGATCATCACAGTGACGTGGACTTAACACAGGTTAACTCTCTTAAATGTGCCTTTGTGTTATATATTAAAGATGGGAACTTAAAGACACTGAGATTGAAGATGATTTATTAGTAAGGCAGATCAAGAATCCAGAAAAGAGAAAGCGAAACTTTTCTTGGAACTTGCATAATCCAGTTCTTTGTATTTCTGTCATTTATCTGTAATATTAATCAAACTACTGTTGCAGACAAGTCTGCGTTGAATGGTGACAGCAGATTAACGTCTCATAAAAAGTCTATGCTATGAATAGGTCAGTTGCAGGCTGAACATGCATTTGGTTGGACAGCCGGCCATCCAGCTCGCAAAGTAATGAATAGCTGAGGGTGTGCCTCTCTCGCAGATAGTCAGCGAGATAAGAAAACATACGTGAGCGAGCAGACATCCAGACATACAGATGAACAAACAAACAAAGCAGAAGTGGCCTTGAATTCTAAGCTTCCCGAGGGCGATTATTAATATTAAACAGTAAATAAATATATCATACGGCACGAGAAAGAAGAAATAAAAACACATCCAGCAACAATACCTCGACAACCCAGACAAGAGGACGGATCGGCTGTTTAACAAATGACTGATGCTAAGTCAAAGACTACACTTTCGCTAACACACACTCACTCACACACACTTGACCAGTTTAGTCAGGGGAATCTGACCACTTTCTGAGGCTCCTAGCAATTTGTAGGTCACAAAGCTCTCTGTGACCGCTGGTGTAAGTGTAAGTCACTGCCACTCGCAGGTCACTCTAGCAGTGGACCACACACACGTATATACACATCCTGGACCATTATACCTCTATTAACTAGCTGGTAACTTGTCACATATGAACAGCTACAGGACAGTTCATCTGTACTGATGTGAACAGCTCACAAGAAGCTTTATTATCCAGTGAACGCTTCAAATATTGATACTGTTTGTTTCTTCGCGTCCACTGCAGCTTTACCGACTTGCTCACATGTTCAAACCTCTGTAGGAGTTTAAGCAGCTAAAAACTTTGTCCCACGTCTGGAGATATGAGGATCGCACTGTAGACCCCACCACCCCCTCCCCAAGAGGCCTTCAATGAAATTTTTATGTGTAGTGTGTGTGTTTTTGTGTGGGTTGCAAAAGGGGCTGTGTGTGCACGCACCTGGCCTGCTGCATTATTAAAGCTCAGAAGCTAGCTCATAGAAAAGGAGGAGAAGTTTGAGGAGGAGGGGAAGCAATAGAATAGTGGAGTACAGAGAGAGGAGAAGTAGTCTTGACTGGATCATGAGAGGGGGCATGCCCCATTTTTATAGAGGAACAGACAGTAAGTGGTACAGGGGATCAGAGGAGCAGTCAAGTCATGATGGAGAGAGGAAGAAAGGACGGTGGAGATCAATTCTGACAGCGAGAATGTGAAAATCTATTCATAAAGAAAGGGAACAAAATCCTACAATACAGCTCCAGCAACAGTATCTCTCTAGTTTTTTGTCCCAGTGACACTAAAGTTTTACATCACAAAGCTGAAGATGCACTCAACTTGCTTAACATTACTGTACTTTCCAATCCTTTATCAGGCTGAAACTAAATTGTCTTCCTGTGTCACACCGTGTGAGGTGACCCCCTGACCTCCTTCCTCGTCATTCCCTCCCTCACAGAACATTAGTGCGTGCATATACTTAATCCCACAGAGTGAGAAATCTCCCTGATCTACACCAGTAGCACACCTGACATCCTGCCCGAGGCTCCTGACAAAACCCCCGCTTTAAACATGGATGAGTCTGCCCACCATATCTTCCTCTTCTTCTTCTTCTGTCTCTTTTCTCTCCTTTCCGTCTCCCTCTCTCTCTACAACCCTGACGCAAAGCTGAAAGCAGCTGCTTCGGCCTGTCTCAATAATTCAACACTGAAGCGAGGGATGAGGACTTTGAGGAGCAGGGAAAAGGATGGGAAGTGAGAGTCAGAGGGAAGATGAAGACAGACATCAGAAGACGAAAGAAGAAGGAATACAGGTTCACAACAGAGCAATGGGGCAGAGCAGCAAGATTAAGGTAATGAGGTGGCTGAAACGCACACGAGTCTGACAACCCTGTCCCACTTCAGCTGACTAGTCCAGCGACTCAGAGAGAAGCCATGAACAATCACCTGTGTGGATCCTCTCGTTTCTTATTCTACCTCCACCTTATTCGACTGTGAAACATCAAACAACCGAAGACTCTGACACAATCAAACCTAACAAAGTTTAATAAAAGCATGCACAGGTCTTAGGTGGCTTTGGTTTAATAACACTGACTATCACGTAAAAGAAGTCGCCTGCAGATATTTGCTTCTATTTCAGATCTGATGCACAAACGTTTGTGTGAAACGAATAATCCAGGTTGATTTTAAAGCTGTGTAGGTTGTTTAAAGTGCTGGTAAACGTGCAGCATGAGTCTCCCGAGCGAACAACAGGCATCGAGACAGAGGCATGCAGACAAAGGGATTGGAGGCTACAGCTCTGGAAGCTAACGCCACTAAGTTTTCTGACAAAGCAGACACTTTAAAAACCTCCGTGTTCGTTTATAGAGGATCTTGATTATTAAATCGATCGATCAGAGGTAACGTAGAGTCAAGACTGGGTCGTACAACTCGGGGTGAGTGAAGGGAAAATCTGTACGGGCCACAAAAGTTGTGAAGGCGCAGGGGGGAAGGTAGCGGCGTCTCCGCTCTGAACCGAGCTCACATGGATACAATGTAGCCGCGGCGCGTTCGGAGACGTCGTTCTGGAACGTGGAACAATTCTCGATCGCGTTCCTTCGCCGTTTTGTAACAAAGCCCCAAACAGCTGTATTCTATTTTTACCTACAGCTTGAAGCGGGTCGACTCACTCACTCACACAGTCACACACACAAAAGCCAGCTAAGCTACAATGCACAGCGTCACTCTGAAAATGTATTGTTCCTCCACACTGAGGGGGGAGAAGAGATGAGAACGAAAGTAGTAAGAATTATCTATCAAATGCTCCGTTTATACAGCGAACATTAAACAACAACAACAAATAAATAAACACAAACCACAGCTCTGGTGCAAACGTTTATGTTGAATTATTATTAGTGGAAACACGTGCAAGCGACAACGCGCACCGACGCTTTGTAGAAAGTGCTGCAACTTTCAAGTCGCTTAAAAAAAGACTGCTTCTCTTTTGTTTTGCATAAAGAAAAAAAACAAGAAATAACAGGAGTGAAACTGGTAGTGAGTGGGAGCTAGCGGCGGCAGCAGCAGCAGCGGCGGCAGCAGCAGCAGCTCGGGTGGGCTAACTTACTTAGCAGCCATGCCTGGGTTATAGTTGAGAGGATGCAACGAAACGCGCAAAGTGGCACAAACACAACGAATAAACTAACCCCGCGTTACTTTGTTTAACGGCTTGCACATTTAACAACAACAAAAATAATAATAATAATAAGAGCAGGACAAGAACATGCGCACCTCTGTTGAAGTGACTGAGCTGCTTCACATCAGTTAGCAAGTTTAGCCACCTAGCACACTCTTCTTTGGCTGCTTCTCTTGTTGTGACAGTGCAATAATTTACTTACTTTTCTCTCGCTTGGCTATCGGAGGGGACCACAGCTCCTTTACCCTTGCCGTACATCTTGGAGGCTGTTCTGATACTTTATTTTATCCCACTCGACACCTGTCAAAGAAAGCAACCAGGAAAACCTACTATCTCCATAGCTACCCAGTTAGTGTTGTCTCCCTATCTCTCTCTCTTGCGCTCTCTCTTTGCTCCGGTTTCCTTTTTTTTTTCTACATCCCCAACATTGCCCACAAATCAGGCAGGGTTTCAGCCGGGGGGGAACTTGAAACAGTCCTTTGGTGGAGCTTTTTTTTTTTTTTTTTTTTTTTTTTTTTTTTTTTTTTCAATCGCTGTTCCTGGATTCAGCTCACGCCCCCCCTGTTGTGAGACGGTGGGGGCTTCTTAAAGCTACAGTGTCTCACTTTTTTTAGCCGACTTCGCTCAAGTTCAAGTTCTTCTAAAAAAAAAAAAAAAAAAAAAAGGCCTTCAAGTTCAGACTTTACTCCACATCTGTGTTCATCTATATGATCAAATTGTTAATATTAATTACTGTTATTGTTCTGACACCTTTATTCACTCACACACTTAATGTCTTAATGTCACGTCAGAAGAGGACTTGATTGGCTCTCCATGGTTGGTTTATGTGCCCCTTAAGTGCCACTATGATTAGTCCGAGTACCGATCTAGCATGGTCTTAATAAAGGCAACCGAAAACCCCAACTAAAAGTGCCTCATTATTTTTAACCCCTGACCTTCAGACAGTCCATGAACACACCACCGATCAAGGTTATTAACTTACCTAATTATATTAGGATACTATAAGTGGTTTTATTTGTCCTCATGTCCAAGGACCACCAAGGGTCCCAACATTTTTTTTTTTAAAGTTTTTTTCTTTATAATTATAGTATAATTTTGTTTCATTATTAAATTCACGAGGACACAAACTCTATTGTGCCTCAAGCTAAATTTAGTTTAGGGTCAAAACTAAAGGGATCATTTTGTTTTTATGTTGTTGTTCTCTTTTAATCAAGACGGTTTTATCTATTTAACTCATTTAAACGTAAACATTTAATTTAGCTGTAGCGTTTGCGCAATTACGTTATAGTATCTTTACGATCTGTCTGCTACTTTCAGACGTTTAAACCCACAACTGATCTTCAAAGTGATGTGAAAACTGTTCACACGTAAACAACCTTTTAATCATAATTATGATGATGATGATAAAGAGTGATACAGTTATTGAACATGTAGTTATTTAACATCCAGGTATAGTGCTGGCACTTGGTAGCGATGTATAAGTCTGTGTCATGTCCCTTTAAGAGTGTGTAGAGGGCAGTTGCAGAGTTTGTGTGTGTGTGTGTGTGTGTGTGTGTGTGTGTGTGTGTGTGTGTGTGTGTGTGTGTGTGTGTGTGTGTGTGTGTGTGTGTGTGTGAGGCAGGGACAGGCAGTGTGTTCTCTTTTCGTGCTACTTGCTGTGGGAAGGGCACAGCTGACTGTCTGTGTGTGTGCAATGAGTGCGTGCGTGTGTGTGTTTGTCTGTGTGCGTGTGTGTTTGTGCGTGCAGCGGTGTATGTACGTGTGTATGTGTGGAGACAAGCACATGTATTTGTGTGTGTGAGAGAGAGAGAGAAAGAGAAGTGAAGATAGAGAAAATACATTTCTGTATGTGCATGTGTATGTGTGTGTGTATGTGTGTGTGTGTGTTTTTACGTGAGAATACAAAACACGTCATGATGAGCAGACATAGTAGGAAAGAACAGAGGAATAATAGATGAGAAAAGAGAAGAAGAAGAAGGAAAAAAAAAACAGGAGTGAGGAGCATCTTCTTCTAAAAACGACAAGATTTTTTTCCCGTTGAACTCGTGTCTGTTTGATACAGAAACACACATGCGCAGAGTCGCATCATTTTACAGGTGACGTACCGTAAATGTTGACAATGTCTTTACAATATGTATGAATGGGATTGTGGTCAAACTCACACTGTGCAGAGGAAGAGAAACAGCTTAATGTTTCCTTTTGTGCATCATATTTTGTTTGTGTCATGCAGAATTAATTAAAGCATCGAAAATAAAGACATTAACACACTAGAAATACCAAAACATTTTGTTTTGTCTTAATAAAAAGTTATGGTTAATCCTTTGCTGTCTGCGTTTTAATACAGCTCATGATTTAGACTTTTTTATTTGCCTGACAACAGCTCGTAAACACTTCCTGTTCATCAGGTGAAGGTCGATCAAATGACTGTTTCACGATCGCAAAGAGAAATGACAGTATCTCAACATTTGAAGGCTTAAAACACAAGTGCGTTTTCATTTTCTCTTTTCTTTTTTACAAAAGTTTTACATTTTAGGTACGACTTCTTTTCTTTATTTAAAGAAAATAGTGTAAACGTGGGATTTAAACAGTAAAAAACAGATGCATTTTTAAAATTTATCAAGCTTAGTGTGTGTTTGCGTGTGCATGTGTGTGTGTGAGAGACAGAGAGAAAAACGGGAAACAGAGAAAGTGATGGTGTAGGTATCTTTTAAGCTCTAGACCACAAACTCTATCACTGTCTCATCATAGCGCCGGTATTGATCCAAGAAGCCAATGATCCTCAGGAACACTGGCTCTTCCTCCTTTGCACAGAATAAACACAAAGCGGTGTCATTGTGTACTTTCTCCCCATGTTTTCTCTATTTTATGAAACGCAGATGAGCAGATCGGGTTGTTGGTGTTTTGTCCACATTCTTAACTCCTGTCCATCCGTCTCTGTGTCCTACTGTTTGTCTCTGTCATGTCAGTGTAGATGAATGTAATTGTCGTGTTGGAGCATTTTAAGTTTTACATGTTTTTTTTTTATATGTACAATAAGACAATAAATATGACATGTTATCGTTTCTTCTCCAGCAAAAAGAAATCAGATGGATCTGGTTACTATTGCCAGGATGTGTCCAATCATATCTCCATTCTCACCCCCTACTAGCTCTTGTAAACTCAAACAGTAAATGTCAAATAGTTTCATTTTTCTTAGTTATTTTCTCAACTTTAGTATCTGGTTTAGTTTGCCCTGAGTTCCACCAAATCTCCACTCTCATCTGGTTCATAATTTGGTTTTCAGCACCTGGTAATACTGCCCTCTAAACTTCTCTCTCTCTCCATCCCATCCCGTCTCCATCCTTCCCTCACTTCTCTCTTCTCCCACCGGTATTCCTTCTCTCCATCTTCCCTCATCACGCTCTTCTTCCTCCTCTTCCATGTCTTCGTCTTCGTTCTCTCCTCTGACCCACTTTCCTGCCTTCTTGCCACTATCTCCCGTCTGTTCTTGTTTGTGCACCCACATCCTTCATTTCTTTCTCTCTCTCTTCCTCTTCCTCCTCCATCTCACTCTTTCCTCCTCTTGCTCCTTCACCCCTCCTTTTCTCCTCTTCCTCAACCTCCTTCAGCTCCACTCCTCCTCCACTTTTCTCCTCAGTGCGTCTCGATCTTCCATATTCTCCATCAGCTCTCACATCCTCCACCTTCTCCCTCACGCCCTTCTCACTTGTCTTTCCCTCCTCCTCGCCTCCACCGCCTCACAGCACCTCCTCCTCTTCCTTCTTTCTCCTCCTTTCTCCTTCTGCCGTGAGTCATTCTGTGCTCTCTCTGTGCTCCCCTCACTACGCTGCGGAGCCACTCAGGACAGACATTCATCAGCGGCCTGAGATGATAGATGCTGCTCACCACAGCTCCAGCAGCCAGTTAGCCCCGGGGTGATGCCTTATGCATACAGATATCACCTGGCTAGCTGTAGTCTACTGCCTCAACTGGGTATTAAAACACACTGATGCTCTCAAGTTTGCACACACATGCTGGCTGCCTTGTGTCTAAACCTGGCTAAGACATAAAAAGTTTGGCGCGTATAGGAATTTATTGATAAGTATATTTGCACTTTACAGTGTGGCAGGCAATAGTATTACAATGGTTCGAGAATGTGTGTGTGTGTACGTACATATATGTGTGTGTGGGTGTGTGTATTGGAGATTGTTAGGTATGTAAATTCCAGGGGAGTTAGGTTAATTGGGTCTGAAAAAGAGGTGGGTGTGTCTCTCTCCTCTATGACAGACTTATTTACATAGCAAAGCTGTAATTACCCTAACGAAGCCCCTATCCTATCAGCGAGAGTACACACACACGTGTGTATACACACACGCTCACACACGCATGTGCGAACCCCAAACAGGTTTGAGCTCAATCATGCCAAACCTGTATTTTTCATCACTCCAGATTCCTCTCAGAAGCTTTCCATTCACATGTTCATTTCTAATTGAATGGCATCCTTTGCGGCGCCAATCAGTCGGTTTGTTGGAGTTTCTATATCAGAGCTCATTGGCTTCTAAAAAGAGATGGGACCCGTTCCAGCACTTAGCTATAGCTTCCTTCCTTCTCCCCACCAAAAAAAAAACAAAAAAACCAGGGTTTCCATTTGTGAGTTATGCATAAAAAAAATAAAGATTTGTTTTGTGCCATTTCAATTTAAATCAAAATTCCAAATCATTGTTACAGAAAATGAGAAGATATAAAAAACAGAGATGACATTTAGACAAGTTTATTCAAACTCATATTCCCACATGTAGCGAGACATGTTCAATCAGATAGTTAACATAAAAACCTTTGACAGTTTTCTTTCATCACTGTTTTATGTTTTGAGTCAGACGGACCCCGTCGAAAAGGTCGTGAGTTTTACTCACTTTATGCAACCGAACTCATTGGACATAAAGACGACAATGTTAATAATATGGTGCAAATAACGGGGCTAAAACATTGATCACATGAAAGAATCTGCTGCTGTTTTTTAGTTTATGAAATATTAATTCAGAAACCTGATGTTTATCATTAATAATTTAAGGTAGTTAAAGAGTCGGCCTGCCAAATTAACAACAACAACAACATCAAAATGCTCTCATTTCCCTCTTGTGGTGTAGAGTCACGTGTACAGTTTCTGTTTTATTTGCTTGAGGTTTCAAGATTTTCTTCTGAGTAGGTGTGTTCAGACTAAATACAAGTAAAATTCTTAGTGACTCAGTCACAATGCAAAGACATGGACGGACACGAAATAGATGCAGATTCGTCGTGGATGATGTAGATTGTGTTTAAATGCTTCAGGTTGAAAATATTGCACTTATTCATACATAGACAGCGATGTGGAGTATTAAGTATATTTAACATTAAACTATTAATACCAGCATCTGAGAATGATCCAGGAAAACTGGTTACACAGTTGAGATTTCAAGCAAATACGTTTGATGACTTGATGATGACTGATGATGATCGTACAACATTTAGATGTGAAATGTTGACTTTTATCTACCACTGGAGCTAACTCTAAGTGTGGGAACTGATAAGTGATATTTTATCATATCTTCACATCAGGACGCGTGTTTACTCCGGTGTCACCTCCTCACACCCAGACAACCACTACTCTCCATCACTATCACCATTTTTTAAATTTTTCTCTTCCAAACCACGTGAGCTTAAACCCACAATCAGCGTCGTTGGTTTTCCCATGTAGGCAGCCCCCAGTGATCCCATCACCTCCAACCGTCTCTGCCCTTCCCTCCCTCCCTCTCTCTCTCTCTCTCTCTGCACTTCCCATTCTAACAGGAATTTAATCTTTCAAGCCATCGTTGTTTTTTTCTCTCCCCTATTTTTACTGCTGCTGCTGCTGCTGCTGCTGCTGCTGCTGCTGCTGCTGCTGCTTGGAAGACCACAGACTGCCTCTGTATGCTGATGCCCCCCCCCACTCCCCACCTACCCCCTCCTTCTCTCAGCCTGTCTCTCTCTCTCTTTCTGTATCTCTATTTTGTCTAACTCTCTCATGCTCCCAGTCTCTCTGCATGTCTCTCTTCCTCTGCTCTGTCCTCATCCCCCTCCTACTTCTTCCTCCTCACTTGTTCTCTTCTCTACTTCTTCACTCCTTCTCTCTCTCCCCTCTTGCCTCCCCCACCCCCCACCCACTACACACACACACACACACACACACACACACACACTTTTCCTTTTTTTCTCCCTCCTGCCTCCCTCCTGTCTGTCTATCTGCTGTTTCGTAGCTCTGCTGTACGTGCCACAGATTCAGATGGCAGTCAAATGGTAGACGGAGACAAACACAGAGACACATGCATGCAATTACATGCTTACACACACACACACACACAGTCACAAGCACACACATGCATAGACACATGCACGTGTAAATCCATATGCAGCCCAGCAACTGTGAACACACATACACACACACACACACACACATATAGAGTTGTGTAAAGGTGCACACACCTGCACACACACACACACACACTCACAGATGTGTACATTCACTTGTACAAACACACACTCTCGTGTCATATACGTTCAAGTATTTCAGTCACCTCCCTCAGTCAGTTTAGCAGGGAGGATATTACTCTTGGAGCACAAAGCTATCGGAAAACAGAATGCAGGAAATATTAATGAGGACGGAGACTTTTCTGAGAGATTAAAAATGAAAAAAGAGGGAGTTGTGGAGGAAGTTGGAATATGGTGCAGTGAAGCGAAAACAGTATGAAAAGTATGAGTTTTACAGCCGGCTGTAAGCATGTTGTCATGAAAGTATATGTTAGTGTTTGTGTATAGACTCTTTTAATTTCAGGATGAGAATGAGACAGTGACACAAGGAGAAAGACACAGACGGGTGGAGGGGACGGGCAGAGAGGGAGAAACAGAGAGTAAAGAGGTCAGTATAAGCTTATGAAACATTTTCTAACCTAACCCGGCCTATTTCTGACCGGGCACGACTGTGGACTTACAGCCAGACACACGAGTTCCCAGGGCTGACGGTGACGTGCCTTCAGGGAGTGACACATATAAACACACACGAGAAGATTCACACACAGACAATACTTTGAGTATCTCAGATTCTGTAGCGTCACAGTTACACAGTTACACCTTACAGGTGTGAGAGCCTTGAAGTTTATTTACTCTGGAGTTAAGAAACAGATACTACGTATTATAAACACTTTTAGCACAAACATGTTTTTGTCTTTAAAGAAATATAGGTCAACATTTTACAAAATGCAGGCATTCATTTAGTTAAGCTAGTGATCTAATGAACATATCTAGCTCATCATCACAGGATGTGACACATCTGATTTGTAACAAGTCCTTGGTTCGTTACACTACAACATCAACTACAGCGGGTTAGAAAACATATAATAAGAATAAAAAGTTGTACATGATGTCATTCATAGTACGGTACGTGTGTGTATCCACCGGGAGCATATCTGAGACCACAGCAAAGAAGATTGTGACAACTCTTGTATCATCTGTGTGTTAGAAAACCAGCAGGCGATTAGCTTAGCTTAGCTTAGCTTAGCATAAAGACTGGAAACAAAGGGAAACAGTTAGCATCTGCCAGCATCAAACAAGTTCCCCTGAATCCACAAATGGTTGAAAAAAAAACATAACAATAAAATACAATGTTAATTTATAAAACACACAGCTAGTGACTTTTTCTGTTTATCAAAGCTAAGCTAATGGTATTCTAGACGTATATTTAATGAAAAAAAAATTAAATTAATTCTATAGTTGTTTAAGATTTGCATTTTTCTTTAATTTTCTTTGAAAAAAGACAGAGAGATTTGTTCATGAAAATTACGTTTGCAAAATGGTCTCTACATGCAGGAAGGAAAATCAAACAGCGAATAAACAAAACAAAACAAGTAGCCAAATCTTAGTGAAAGTTCAACGAGACAGATTCCTTCTCACACGTTTAGTTTCTCTTATTTATGCTTTTTTTTTTTTTTTCCCTGACTCTGTTATTTCCTGTGGGTTCTCCCCTGTTCACTTCAACCATTCTGGTTTTGCCACAACCTCTGCTCAAATCATCTTGTTGCTGTCAGAATTTGAAAACTGCTCCTTTCTGTGCTGTCAGCTTCATTTCAGCGCTCGACTGACGCAAGAGCAAAAAACCAGAAATGAAAGGACTGGAATGTTTACACACCAAAATAAAGTGTTTTTCGGTGATCAAATAATGTGGTCATTTTTACAGCCTAGTGCAGCGCCCGTTGGAGATGTGTTGATGTCACTGTTGATGGCACAGTTTATGTGACATCGTCATCCTTTTCCATTCCTGCGGGACACGAGCCAGGGAAGAGCCCGTTAACGTTTGTCACAGATCTGGTTAAAAGGAGCCAAGTCAACGCTGCAACACGAGACATTTTTCAACGTTTACGTCAACTTTACACACATTAATGTTGTGGTTGATCTATGACTTTGAGCAGTTTAGTAACAAATCTATATCATAATCTGAATGCGGTTGAGGAAAATGTTTGTCCTTGTCGGTGAGGTGGGTCCCTAATGAGTGGTCTTCTATTTTTACGTTTCTAACAAATGGCTCATTCAAAAAAAAAAAAAAGTTAACATTGCGCTTACTCAGGTCCTCAACAATACACCCACCGTGTTTGAAGTAGATTGGATGCACAGTTCTCAAGCAAACTGAAGGCCAGAAAGAGGGAGAGAAAGAGAAATAAAGGACTAAGGATAATATTTAGCCACTTGATGCCAACAATTACTGGAATTTCTCAGGTATCTGTGTTAAGAAAAACATTTTTAAAGCTGGAAAACATTGCTACTATCTTCACGTCACTCGCAAACACATGCGGACGATACTTTATATTCAAGACCAAACCACTTAAACCGGTAAAATAGGAAGTATAAGTATTTGGATAAAATATAACAAAGAAAAAAGGTTTTTCACCTTCACAAATGCTGAAGTCATACATTTGGAAAGGATTCTGTTTCTTTTCTTTTGCTTTTTATGTGAGGAATCCATAACATGAAGTGCTCACAGTCTTTTATTTACATTTGACCTGAAAGCTTGCGACAGAAACATATGTTGACTTGGATGTCAAATTGGATCCAGATTGCGTGTCCTCTCGAAAACGTTTGAACAGTTACAAGACCTTTTTTTTTTATTGTTTTATCAGAGACACAGACATGAGTGTGCGGTGGTATAATTGGCTGCGCAGACAGTCTACAGATGTTATTTTCTTTCAACTAGCAGAGTAATTTCAGATGCTGTTTTTCTGTCACCTTCTCAGATTTGGAACAGCGCGCGGTCTGCGCTCCTTTCTCAAGTGAGCATGACGACTTTTCCATTCATAGTCCTGTAAAGGCTCTTAATCCACTAAAAACTGCCACTGAGAAAGTGTGTTTTTTTGTCTTGTGATAGTGTAAGAATATTTAATCACCTAATAAATGAAAATAAATAAATAAAGTCACAGGCTGGGTTGATCTGCTGCTTCTGGAAATCTTTTAAATAATCTACAGTAGGTTGTGTTATTCCAGTGAAGAGTCCTACACACTACGATACCCATGAGCCTCAGCTGCTGTTGCTATGGAGAAGAAGCCAATCGGAGCTGTTAGGAGGTAAAAATGTATTCAAAACTGATCCACAATCTGAAATTCATTCAGTTTAAACTTCTAAATATTTTATTAGTGTTCCACAAAGTGTAATCTTTCTCTCATTGTTGGACGTACACAAAACCAAATTTTAAGGTTGATGATGTTTCCACAGGTAAGTTGATCTATCTCTCTCTCTCTTTCACTCTCTTTTCATTTTTATTTTCACAGGCTTGCATATTTCATCAGTGAACCAGATATTTTTCAAGGCAGTTGCTCATCTGTTGTACTGATGATTCAGCCTGGAGAGTTTTATGCGCATCCAAGTCTTGGAAGGACTCCAACATAGACAATGTTACTGTCAATGCAGAAATTGAACAGAACGCCCAAAATAATCCGCTTTGCAAGTCTATAAACTTAAAGCTGCAATATTTTTATAGACCTGCTGCCTCAAATGATTGTGAAATGTGAAATGGATGACTTGTTGTGAGAAGCCCAGAACAAATTATCACCTGAGTCTGCAGTTCCATCGGCTCGACAGGAAACTACAGTTGGTCTTTCAGCCCATTGTTTTGGTTTCACAAACTGCAGCCTTAACGTTTTCAGACAGAAGCGACTGGCTGGTGAACATAGTGAAACATTTTGCAAAGAAACAGCCAGTTGTATTTCACAGTCAGTGAGGACCAAACCAGAGCCAAAAAGATCTCTGAAGATTCACATTCATCTTCATCATAGGATCCACTTTCCCACTACACCGTTCCAGTTCTACTCGTCTACACGTCGTTTTCCATCACAGTTTGGTTCCTCCTCAGTGTGAATGTGGTGAGTGGAGTCAAACTGCTGCGACGTCTCGTGGAGGAGATGCTGTACTTGTTGCTGGGTTAGCTTACGACCAGGTAGCTACGACGATGGCTATCACTCTTGTCCTGTTTAAAAATGGAGCTTGATTATTTTGTTGACGCTCTCTCAACTCAACTCACTCATTTATGGTCACATTTGTGAAGACACTCCCTCTGACCAATCAGTGGCCGGCGTCTGTTCACGTCACGTTTTAGTATCGACTCAGCTCCATTGGTTCCCAGGTACTAGATACCAGCACCAAGTGGAAAACACTATAACCCAAACAGAGTCAAGTGGAGTAGAGCTGCGTAGTGCTAAAGGAAAAGAGGCATAAAGCAACAGGACTTACATCTTAGATCCAATGTCTTTGGAGCAGTAAGTTCAGTGAATATTGTGTTTCCTTACATGTTTTCCCTGCTGAGATGTTTTTTGTTCCAAAGACAGAGGATATTTTATGCTTTTATTTGTGAAACTGACTTGATTTGAGAGCTTGTTCTTCATCTCAGATTGAGACTAGTGGCTACGAGCTACATTATTAACTACTAACATAGCACACTCGTGATACGTTCCAGTTCCTGGTCCCGAGGTTGGTTTTTTAACTTGGCCGGTTGGAGCAACCACACATAATCAACATACTTCAATAGTGAATTATCTCTAGTGTTTCTTTTATTGTTCATAGCAGTTCTGTCTTACTTTTTTTACACAATAGTCTTGTTGAATTTATATCGTTTCGCTGAGCGTTTTGCTTCGCTGCTTGTACGTACAAAACAATGTATATATTGTTTGTATCAACTGGTGTTTCTAACAATGACTATAGTTTGTATAGCCCTTCTCTATAGGCGTCTACTCTGAGGTCACTACGTCTTCTGACTTCAGGCCTTCGATGTAAATGGAAATCAGCTTTGTGTTGAGCTGTATTGTGAGTAACACAGTCACCGAGTGTTTACAAGGAAAATGAACAGGCGATATCTCATCTGCTGCATTAAATATGATCTTGTTTGTTTAAGTGTGCAAGGTTAAAACTGTGGAGAACTCTTTTAATTCTATGAACTTGTTACTATGACAAGCAACGAAAAAAAGTAAAGAGTTTGAGACTGTTTTGATCGCCCAAAGCTATTTTTTTTTTACAGTTCAATGTTTAATGTTTAGACTTGCTTGATCATTACTTAAAAATGATTATTATATCTATTTGCGCATTGATTTTATTTGGATTACTGTTGTTTTGTTTCTTCAGAAAGTGCAAGTCATTGAACAAAACCCCTGGTCATTCACAGCATTACACTCAGACCCCCCCCCCCCCCTCTACCCCATCAGTGAACACAAGGGCAGCGTTGATTTGTCTGGAGGTCAACAGGAAGCATTCACAACTCACAAGGAATGGACAGAAATGTCATAGGATAAAAGCTGAGTACGCAGAGCAGGTTTATATGAACCGCGCTGCTCTGACTCTGTGCTGTTGTCCTGGATGAAGAGTTTTGTCTGAAGGTTTGGATACATGTGTTGTTGACTGTCTCGCCCCTCGGCCAAAACTACAGGGCCTCTTCTCATCCCCCTACACTGGGCCCCACAACCCCTCTCTCTCTCTCTTTCTCTTATTCTCAGCCATTCACTCTATCCTCCCTGTCGATCTTCTGCTCCCTCTCTCCTCAATTTCCTTCTCTTTCTCTGCTCATTCACACGCACACACACACACACCTTATATTCTTTTGCCTATGCTCACTGCCCATATCTTTCTCCTTTCTCTCTCTTCGCCCCCCTTCCTCTCATTCCCTCCCCTCCCCCCTTCGCCTTACACCCCCCCACACCCTCACACCCCCGCCCTATCCCCCCACCAACCCCCAATCCTTCTGAAACATAGTGTGTGTTCTGCCACATGCACACACACACGTACACACACACATACACAAACTGGTGCTTTACCTCCCCTAGGAGTTGTTCTTAACTCGCTGACTGAGGCATGCTCTGTGTGCGTATATGTGTGTGTGCGTGCACATGTGTGTTAATGCGGACTGTGCATGGGGGGTGGGGGTTAGCATGTTTTTGTGTGTCTGCGCTGCTGACTCCACACATGATCCCCATTAGAGGCTGGCGGGAGTAGAGACACACACACACACACATTCATACACACCACACATGCACTTTCATCCACGCCCACACACACTAATTTTGGTGCAGACACAAACGCTCTCGTACGAAGATATAGACACACATGTACATGCAGGTATACATGCATCCAACACGCACACATGCACAGTGGGGTTCTGTGGGGCCTGATACCAGTTCACCCTTAAGGCTTTTCCACCAACAAGGGGCAGATGTTGAAATCAGTTTCTAAACTAAATGTTGAGCATTTTCATTGCAAAAAAAAAGTAGTTTCTCAGACATTAAAACTGACCATGTTCCAGCCACTTAAACCTACTTTTCTAAAGCCACAGCAACCTCAAGGATCAGGAGCGGGGGTGATGTCATCACCGTGTAAAAAACCTAACATCATTCCTAGACAAGCACAAGTGTCCTAGGAAACCAGATGAGTTGTGAGCAACGGAGAGAGAGGCTGGGTTTGGTAAAAATGACAGAATTAAGAGTAAAAGCGTCATCCATCAGTCAGCTGAAGAGGCCAGTGCTTTACTGGCAACATTAATCATGAGAAATCATGAGCGCTGCAAAGACAAGCTCAGAGTGCAAAGCCAGAATGTGGACAGAGACAGACAAATCCAGGTTCTTTTGAAAAATAGACGAAATCATTCACAAGACACCACAAAAAAGTCAACAACCAACCTCAAAATAACAGCGGAGAGAATTTTTATTTGCTCCATTTTTTGGTCAGACATAGACTATCAGATAAAGCGATGGAGGAAATGAATGTAGCAACTGCAACGTTTGAGACAATGATGCTATCAACTACCAGAGATGAATGTTACAGATTGCTAGAACATATGTTATATTATAATGACTATATAATTTTTTTTTCTTCCTTCAGACCTCACAAATCATATAGGTCTAAAAGACTTGGCCCTGATTGCACTTAAATGGTGACAGTAGTTGAAAAGACTAATGAATGGTTGTGGTTGAGGTGAGGGTCAGGTTTAGGGTCTGTCCAATCAGCTTCTTCGTAGGTAAAAACAATATGGCATCTCTGCTGAGGAGCATAAAAATGATGCCTTATCAGGCTGCAAGTAGGGGAAAAAGGCTTTAGTGATTAATGCAGTTGTTCTGTACATTCTGTTTCTTTGTGCAATTATTGTAATTCCATACTTTCTACAAAGAGATGTATTTTTCTCAGTCTGACAGCAACAGCCAGAGTCGTGCCAGGAAGCTGGCAACCCAAACACGACTACCTATCATCTCTGACGAGAACGCAGACCTGACTTAACTTGTCCAAGATTTTACTTATCACAGTTGATACTGAAGGTGTTTTCTGTCTGTACAAGACGCTGCAGCTAGTAGCTAATTGTCTAACTGGTAACTTGGCAGCAAAGAAGAAGATAATGTGGTCAACATCTACCTCCGAAGCTTTGTCGGTAAAGCAACATATTGTAAAAAAAAAAATTTCCACTACAACAGCATTGAAACATAGGAAGTAAAGATAAGAACACCACTATAAAATGTAAATTATGTCCAGGTAATGTCAATAAAACAGTCCCCATTGAATCACTTTTATCAGAAAACATGGTCCATAAACACAGGTATCATAAGGTGGTGGAAAGACCGTGATAACACCTCAGCAGCTGTTCACAGAGAAATACTCCCTGTGTAGTAAAATCACTTTTAAATAATAAAAGTGTAAAATAATATTCTGTTGCTCTATCCAGACCATAATCTGTTCACAGCGGGTACAAACTCAGCAGTAACTAACACCACAAGATAGCCCTGGCTTTGAACTTTCCTCATCAAGTAGTTGTCTCATTAAGATTTAAAATTATAAAGTTAGATTTTTATGATATGAAACCCTATTCATTATTCATTATTAACATTCTGCAATTATCTCTGTGTGTAGTAATCCTCATTGTTAATGGCAGAGTCCATCACTCTCATGCAGAATTCAAACAAAAAAGGAGACAATGCAGCATGTAACACAGTGTCACTGTTCATGATTTACTCCAATTCATATCAACTTCCCCTTTTTACTGTCCGGTCGTCTATGAGTGTTTCTGAGCTGTATTAAGTTACTACAGTCCAACTGACTGCTGCTGCTGCTTCACAATAAAAGTGTTGAGGTGGTGAAACATGGAGAGCTTTTATTGTGAAGCAGCAACAAGAGCCACTATGTATTTGTCACTGTGGTTTGCATTGACTGTAAACAGATACCAGTTGTTCTTCTGTGATATTTTTGGCAAAGCAGCAGTTTAAGGAGTGTTTGGTGTAGAATTAACCCAAACACGCTGCTACCAAGTAACCACAGGTATCATCACACCAACCAGCACTGAGTCACGGATAATTAGTGATATATTACATTTCCTGAGTATCTAATTGCACAAAACAATATTTATTAAGAGCTGCTGTTATGTGCACAGAATCATACTACATTATGTAGCTCGTAGCATGTTACAGGAAGGAAAATTTTATTTCCATTCTTTATAATTTTAGCCCATCTAGCCAATCAATCGTCTTAATGTTGTTACACTTCTCTAAAAATAAAAACAACATTGAGGATGTATAGTTACATATCTAGTGGTAAAGTTGCAGATTGCAATAACCCTCACCTCAACGTCTTCTTCCAGTTTGAGTTTGGTTTGTCCATTCTGGGCTCCTGTAGAAACATGCCCCCAATTTAGGAGATTATACACTAATGAAAATATACTTATAAATACCATATTCCATTTCCTGCACTTTAGACTTTTAACCAACGTAGTGAAATCTTAAAACAATGACCTACGTTATCGTACAAGCTGGTTTTTATCTGACAATTACAACCATTTAATATGTTTTATTTTGTAAACAAACTGTTAAAACCTACAGGGCTGAAACATCAACCATCATGTTACATTGTTAAATTAATTGACAATGTAGGATGGTACAGAGTGTTTAAATACGAAATAATGTGTCAGTGTGTAAATTCAGTGGTAAAACAAAGTATACAGTCTTGGCAGGTAAGTAGAGCACATCGCTTGCTGTGTGCCAAAGACATTGTTATCTTGTTGGCTGAGAGAGCTGCTGTTTGACTGTCATTACTTCCTTAAACATTAATTTTATAGCATCTCTGCATCACTGGGTTGTATACAGTGGACAGTAATGGGGGTTGGGGAGTGAAGAGGGGGGTGATTGGGGTTTGAGGGGCAGATAATGTGATTTCCAAAAACCAGATCCACACCCAAAGAGTTAAAGCTACAGAGTATATAACTTAATTTACACGTTATTGTCGTCACTTGTGAAAACCCAGTGATGTTCACTTAATAAAACAGTAGCTCTTCCTCTGTCCTGACATGTGTGGAAGTGAAAAAAAGCAGGATCATTTAATTTGTTTCATTGGTCCCAAGCCTCATAAATCCTAAGAAGATTATGGAGGTTATGAAGATCATGTGGGGTCATAAAAAGGAAAACAACCACTGAATTCACAACAATATAGTGCTTAACACAAACATTAAAGGAGACACGACATATTATATCATTTATCACATTTATAAAAGTGACATTTTAACCTTAAACCGGACCATGTTTGTATGTATGGTTTAGCTTCAGATTAGGAAAATAATTAGGAAAATATACACACTAGTTAATGTCCTGTTTGGTAGCAAAATAGTTTTGTAGTATGAGATTTGAGAATCTGAACTGGAAAGAATCAAAATCAGAGTTGCAACAACTAGAGCACAGAAATATTGACCTGGTTAATTGGTGCTGACACGTTGCAAGAAGTATGGGAGTGTCACACTGGGTCCCAGGGAAACCATAACAGGAGCTTGCATATTATAGCGTAGATAAGACAGCCTGCATGACGGCAGACTAAACATAAACACTCTGCAGGTATACATTCAGAGCTGAGGAATCTTTCCACTGCGGCAGCACGGCAAAGTTGGTAACAGCTGATGTTCAAAGCGGAGCTGGGCTGATACTCAGCAGAAGATTCGACACAGATGGAAAAACTACAACCACGCTGATTTGAAGTCTGAATAGCTAATACCTGCCTCTCTACTAATATGTGCAGCATATATATATATATATATATATATATATATATATATATATATATATATATATATATATATATATATATATATGCAATATTACCAATATATGCAACAGTAGCAGCAAAAACAAAGGCAGCATGAGAGATAATCAGTCTTAAGTCCTCATCTAAACTACACCCAGTCTGTCTAATGCCTGCTGGCCCTGGGGATTGTGCTGGAGTTTTAATCCACTTAAAAGCAGAGGACCTCTGCTGCTGTTTCCAAGGGGCTTGACCCATGTTGCAAACACACACGCGCACACACACACACACACGCATGCACAAAAACAAGCAGCAGTACACGTAAGCGGCACTATGCACAAATTCAGTCACTCCTCATAAACACGCAGCGTTTTTTTTTTTTCCTTTCCTTTTTCACAGTGAAGATGGATGCATGCATTCTATACAATAAAATATGCACAAACTTAAAAGGCGTTCAGACGTACCCGGAGATGTATTGATTATGAAATTTATAATAACTGTGTTGAGTACGTCAAGTTGAGTAGATCGACTCTATAACAGGACCAGAATGAAAACTCTAATTTAAACCTCTATAGGAGGCTGATGGATTGCAGAGGCACAACCTTACGTTGACTGGATTTATTGAAGATGGGGTCAACAGTCACTCCACCATTGTTCAACTCCACTTTCTGCTGTAGGTCTGTTACAGTACACACACACACACACACACACACACACACACACACACACACACACACACACACACACACACACACTCACACACACACGTGCGTGTGTGAGAATATCTAAGTTCACAGCATTTAATGACACAAGAATTTAAAAAAAATAATTTCCTCTACTTATCGACTTCTCTACACCGATACCAGCTGCAAAATAAAAACAACACACAAACCAGTGCTCATATTAATAATGTTTTTTTAAAAACATAACAAAACAAAAAAAAAAATAAAAAAAATAAAATGTTTTTTTTAAGCCATAAAAATATTTTTTTTGCTCATGTTTAAATGGTTTATTTTGTGCAGCGGACACATTGTCATACTTTTTTTTCTCTTCTTGCACCAACGTTTGTCGTTATCTAATTTGAAATGTACTAATTCCTTATTCTTGCGGAGGGAGGGTGAACCACTGACTTGAACAGCTGCTTCATGACCCAAAAAACTGTCAGTCTTTCCCTGGAATAAATTGTGGAATATACCATCTTTGGGTACAGGGGGGAGCTGGAAACGTGCATTTTCGGGAAATTAGCAGACGCTAGTCAGTGTGAAGGTTTTAGCGATATTAAACATTTCTTTGCTTTATTATAAACTAAAATCCTTAACCACTGGTTTGGTGAATTCGTTAAAAATAAAGGAAATAATGAATGGTTTGATGTTATCCTCCCCTGTGTTTCGGCGCTGTGTTTCTAGAGGACCCATAGTAGAATCAATTCAGCGAGAGGGGAGCTTGAAACCGTCCACTCATGCTTTCCTCTGAGTCTGAGAGAAACACAGTTGAAGTGAACACACAGACCAGTCGGCCGCACTACATGCTCACAACAGGCAGGTTCCCATCACCAACGACAAAACAACAGCAGCTTTCTACACATATAATTACTATACGATGCTAAACACTGTGCACAAAGCTCAGGAAAACTATATGTCACTGTAGGAAAGACAGAGACATTTATACGCTCGCTACATCATCTTTAATGGAAAAAAGCAAAGTGTAAGGTCACTGTATGGAGTCGAGATAAAGTGCAGTCTAGTCCTGTTTGGATCTGATTTTAATAAATATGAATCAGTCGTTATCAAGTGATGATAGCGACTTTAATCTGATGCTCAAGATCAGCACAGTAGTGTCACGTGTTTGGATTAGTGTTCACAAGGGCCCCAGTGGTCTTATGAGTTTCATAATTCATCAAGTAAACATATATAAGAAGATGATATATAAGTTAATGTATAGGGATCAGTGTATTTGTGCCAGTCAGAGCTGAACATTATGCAGCGGTATTTTGGCTCAGTACATATGGACATATGCTCTGCTTCCTACTCATTCTGCTCACAAGCATTTCTAACAGCCTCACCAGTCTGTCTGTTCTGTTGCTCCTCGCCGAGCAAAGCTCCACTGCATCGGCCGGACGTGCCTTGCTCAAGGGCATCTGTTGACAGACGAGACGAGGGCCGCGACAGGCACGAACACGGCGGATGACACTTTCATTCACGTTAGTATGATTGAAGTTACAACAGCTCTGAGGGGCAAAAAACAAAAAAAGAACTGGATATGAATGAGAAAGTTGTTGAGTCCAACGTTTCCTGCGTGTTGAGTAGAAAACGCTGCAATAACTCGGGGTCAAATTTGAGAAAACGGTGCGACCTTTGCTGCAACACCTGCTGCAGGCATCTGGGCATCAGCCGTTTCACGGTGACAGTGATCGTGCATCATCTTTGCGTCTACGTCAGATGGCTAACGCGGGTACAGTATTTGCATGCCTGTAGAGTACTCACATGCATCTGTGTGCATGCTTGTAATCCTCATTTGAATGTGTTTGCACGTGCTTTCGTCGAGGGAGGGGGGTGTTGGAGGGTGACGTTTCCACACCATCGGTCCCCGCTCACCAATGTCACCTTCATGGGTGGCTCCATCGTAGGAGCATCCTTCAGAATGTAACAGATTAGCTTTGCAGGCAGGGATGTTGATGAGGTCATCACTTCCCAAGGTCACACCTACACACATCTAGCTGTAGGCCCCACTAGCATTAAACCCTCCCCACCTCTCCTCACCTCTTCACATACTATAGAGGCTCAATTCAACCTCCCGCCTGCGTGCAGATCTAAATAAGGCCGAATAAGCCACATCCAACGGGATAAGTCTTATTGTAATACACAGTGACTGTACCGGGCCCCTTCAGGCTTCCTTCAACCTGGAGGAACAGACTTGAGGAAAAAAAAAATAAAAAAAAAAAAAAATGGATAACTCATTGTTACAACACACCATATGTTACTTTTAGTATTTATAAGCTCCCATAGACTTTTTAAGACCCACATGCAGATTTCAACATGCTGCATAGCGGCAAGCTCTCTGATGCAACCACTGATGGGACAGATTCGATCACTTCCCTCCGTGTTCATACGTTTGAATATGACTAACTGGATATAAACTGTGCAAAAAACTTTCAAGATATAAAGTATGTGAGAAGAGCACATACTGAGTTTCTACAGCAGTTTTTATCCCCTCCCATCTGTTTGAGTAACTGTATAAAAACTATGCACCAAAGTCATAAAAACACTGTACCAATCGTTATTTTTAATGTACATCAACTGATTGTTACTATGAGACAGCAGTTGTCAGATCCTCCTGCATCTATCAGAGGAGGATGATGCTCCTTCAGCTCCAGTTTCTTCTTTCGTGTTGTGCGACTGTTTGACACTGGTGCAACGAGTATGCAAAAGAAAAAAAAGATGGACTTGTACAATAGCTACATCTGTATGTGTACTAATTTTCCTGCACTGACTCTCTACGGGAAGGCAGATCTCCCCGTCGAACAGTGCTACATCTCTTTCTGTATTCCTCTCCCCCTCATGAGACAATGAACACATTGAGGCAAATCTGTTTCCACAGCCTGTGAATAAGAGACAGCCAGCTTTGTTTTGTGCGAGTGTGCACAAACACATATGCGTGTGCGCTTGTGCGTGCGACAAAGAGCAAATGTGTTTGCATGTGCGCGGACACACATGTATTTGTCAATCCATGTGAGTTGCCTGCGTCATGCCTCGGCCATGTGAATCACTTGCTCTCGTGGATGCCTTTAAGTAGTGAGTAAGAGCTCTTTGCTCTGTCTGTCTATCTTCTGCTCTTTACTCTCAGGGGCCCCAACACAAACCCAAAAGCTTCCTCCTCTGCCTCTACTCCATCTCTACTCATCAGCCAACAGGTTGCTTTTGTCAATAAAGAACGCTCACAATGCAGCGTGCGCCCGACGAGTTTGAAATATGAGATATATTCAAAGGGAGACAAACATTTGGCCGCAATCACCTGCTTCTCTATTATTCCACCAGAGCGATAAAACAGACGAGCGGTTTTTTTTTCTTCCCTCCTCCCTCTCTCTTTTCATCGGTGTCTCTTTTTTGTCAGAAATCTCAACATGATGAGACAACTGAATCCATATTTGAATAATAGTTCTGTCCAGAGCTGTCTTCTTTAGGTGGCCTGCTGGGATAATTGCAGGTGAGACACGGAGGAGATAGAGAAGAGCAGCACAGAGAGGGATAAGTAAACACACAAATGACGTCTGCAGTTGATGACTAATGCCGTAGTGACTCCAGTACCCCTCTGTCTTTCTTCAGGACTGCTGGAATAAACGTCTCCGCTGGTTAGCTCTAATCATCCTCACTGAGCCATAAAACATGCACAAATATTCTTTATCCAAACAGGATATCACTGTTCATACTGCACACAATCCATATTTAGATTATTTTTAGGTCATAGTTTGTCAAGATGTAAACAGATGTAGAATCCTTATTCTTTTTTTCTTTGTTGTTTTTAAGATGTCACTGTCATGGGAGTTTTTTTTGACATAGAAGAAAAAAAAAAAAAACCTAAGAGGAAAAAAAAAGACAACATTTTTGTTGCAGTGTGCAGCTGTTTTTGGACTTACTCCACCATCTAGTGGTGGTCCACGTGCTGTGCCGGTACATTTGATAACATCCAAATAACGCAGATCACCAGAGGTCAGTAAAACACATCCGTCTTTACTAACGTCAGTGCACGAGAGGAAAATGTGAATCACAAAGCCGGGCCACTGTTTATCATTCACACATTTGATTGATTTCATTTTCTAGAAATTCATAATAAAATATAGTGAAAGAAAAAAAAAAATCAGTAAAATGTACATTTATGGCAGTTGTGGGTGAAACCTCATTGGCACAAAACAGAAGACAACACATGAGGAAAGTGCTCATTTGGACAGAGGAACAGACGGAGGTAGAGATGTGAAATAGAAGAAATTAGAAATTAGGACACTGACGGTTACTGAAAACTCACTTTGTACATTTAAAATATCAATCCAAAGGTTAAAACCAGTGATGGAATAACAGTCTTCAATTAAATAGTTCTATTATTTGAGATTACATCAGTAGCACCTTATTATCGTGGGATCATGGTCATACTACCAGTTCTTCTGTACCATTTGTTCTTCAGCTGATGTAGCACACACACACACACACATATATATTTATATAAATATATACATTATAGATAGTTCTTTCTCCTCCTGTTTCCAATCAGACACCAGCAGCACATTCCCCACGTTGCAACACAAGTGGGATCCATGAGGGTCCAGATCCATGAGGAGTTTTCATCCTGGAATGTTTTTTTTATTTTTTATTATTATTTAATGCACTCAACCCTCTCTTGAAAAGGACCACTCAGGAGCTGCGTTCATCTTATATGGCTCCGTCATCGTCCTCCTCTTCCTCTGGCAGGCTGCCAGGACAGGGCTCCATGGTAACGCCGACGCCCATGCCGCTGCGTCCGACGGGCATCTCCGTGACGTACGTCCATTCGTTTCTGTCCGGACAGTAACACTCGATGCTGGACAGGAATCCGTGTTGGTTAAAACCTCCTGAATGGAAAAACACATGATTAACGAAGCTGTTAATTGAGTCATTAGAGACGTGTTCAACAGTTGTGTCAATGAATAATTAAACTCAATTATATCGTCTTTAATCAATTTATGTTTTATTTCATAGGAGGTTTAGTCAAATTAAATCTCGTTTTTTGATTCAGTTTAGTGTTTTTTTTTTGTTCTCCTCCTGATCTGGGATTTGATTTGCCTGTTGCTTGTCTAGTTACTTTCACAGCCGTCATACTTTCCTCTCTTTCATTTAACAACACTGTCAAAGTGTTTGACCACATGTAATAAAACAGCACAGCCAATAGTTTGATGACAATCATTCAGTCTGTGCTTTTTTTTTTTTTTTTTCACTAGTCCCTTGATATAAATTTGTGATATCTGAGTATTTCCTGTTGCAGACTGATTACAAAATAAAACCTTATCTCATAAAAATATAAAATGTATCTGTGGTAGCGACTGCACAAACAGGAAACAGTAACATATTAAATACATATAAAAGCATGAAACTGTTGACTTCAGTAATCAATACCAGCGTCACACGAGGAACAACCAGGACAAACGTTTCATTTTAATTCATATTTCAACGTTCAGTCTCTCAGCGTCATAACTGACCGACGACGTAGATGCGTCTCTGATGAACCGTCACTCCGTGTGCGCTGCGACTGTACTGCATCGAGGCCCTGGGTTCCCAAACGTTCCTGCATATGTTGTAACGCTCCACAGACGCCAGCTGTGTCCTCCCATCATACCCTCCCACAGCGAACAGGTGAGAGTTGACACACACCAACCCTGAGAGGACGAGACGGAAAGGATTGTTTTCATGCTGAGAGTTATACTTATATTTAAACTGTCAATATAGAGCTGAAACCAGAAGCTGGACAGCCTAGTTCAGCATAATGACTAAAAATAGGGAGAGAAGTGGCTTTACTGTGTGTGGAGGAAACATGATCTGTCTGCCAGCACCTCATTTGTTTAATCTCTGCACAATCAAATTCATTTGTGAGGTTCAGAGAAGCTGATAGGTTCAGATTTCATCACTTTACATGGTCTATGACCTGCTGTTTCTCACTGTTTCCTGTTTCTATGCTTCTCTAAGTTCACTAACTGTTGGTTATGTGTTTATATTGAATATATAGATACAAGATAAGAAAAAAAAAGTCAAAATTTTCTCATCTGATAAGAAAGTGAGAAAGCAAATGAGTATATTTTCCAAAACATCATACAGTTCCTTTAAATGCCAAAACACACATGCAAAGATAAAGTTAGACACACGTCAACACAGTTGAAACAAAACACCACAACGTTCTCATTCTGTTTGTCTAAATCTCACAAAATAAAATAACACACTAACCCAGCCCGCTGCGTATCGTGTTCATTGGAGCCACTTGGTGCCAGGTGTTAGTGTCAGGTTGGTATTTCTCAGCCGTGTTCCAGCGGTTCTGTCCATCATATCCTCCAACCACGTACAGCGCCCCCCCGCACGCCGCCACGCCGGCCCCAAGACGAGCCACCGACATCGGGCAAACAAACGACCAGCGATTGGACTCTGGATCCCACCTGCACATCACACAACAGTTGAACTTTTAGTTAATGTAGCAACGACCTGATGACGTTTTACATTAGTCAGTTAAAATAATTAACACAAACAAATGTCAGTGCTGCTTTAGTCAGCTGATTCTGAGGAGAAACCTTCTCAATCCTCATGAGCCAGTCATCTTTAAGTGGATTAGTTTAAGCTGGCAACCATGTTTTGGCAACTATTGACGAGCTTTACTTGAAGCCAAAGAGGTTGTAACACTATGAGCATGAGCAGGCAGAGACAGGAGAGTATCTGTAGACTTCAGGTGTTTCAACGTGTTCTCATGTTGTTTTTGAAAAAAAAAAAAAAGTGTTTTTTTTTTTAGGTCGAGGTCAAAACTAATCTCATCATATCCTCATGTTAGCTCTGCACTTCCTGTTTAGTGTGTAGAAGCCAAATGAGCAGTTAGGTTTGGATAATATTAAGTAAAATAAAATGTGTTCATTAATGAGTTTTAAAGGTAAACTTGGTGGTTTTTGGACTAGCTAGGCTAGCCGTTAGCACTAAGCTCCAGGTGTATTTTCCCCAAATAACCAACTATCCCTTTAATACTGGAAGCAAATAAGACAATGACAACAACAAATGAGGCTGGACCGGCTGTAATCTACAGATAAGTGATAGTTTACCAGCTGCTCTCAGACATTAGTGAAGAGCCTTTGAGAAAGATGCTAAATGCAATTTATCTCTTGGGTCACTGTGCTGGAGATGACCCTGTGATCTGAACTCTGAAGTTACTGCATATGCATCTACAAGCAGCTTTACTCGTTTTAGCAAAAATATAAACTCCCTATTAAGTCTGCCTGTTGGCCTTTCCTCTTTCTTTACAGGTACTTTAATCTCCTTTCATGTGTTTCACATTGAATTTTCATTTCAATAGATTTATCAGCTTTCATTAAATCTAGCAGCTTCTCAAGAGAAGTGTCTGATGAGCTCTATTAATTCTCTTGAGACTTGTAATCTATACACTTCAATATAAAAGGGTATTAAAGTAACATTCGAATCACATTTCTTAAGATGTGGAAAAGAAATCTAATCATATCAGAAGAAGCTGCCATCCATCAAAGTGTTAGGGCTCCTCCCTGCTCGGCGGTGGAGGCTGGAGACGCGGAGCATTCCCGACCAGATCGACATTCCTGGGAAGTGTGTTTCAACATGTTTTGAAAGAGCTTGTGTTGTTGTCTAATTAGGTTAAGAGGGATACCTGAGAAGGTCTCGACTGCTCTTCAGGTTGAGTGACAGCTATTCATTTGATCTCTGTCATACCGTTATCCATACTTACCTAAACTGGGGGTAACTGCACTTAATCTGAGAATGTGTCTGTACAGAGACAGTAATCCACGCTCATTACATTCATCCTGGTACATAAGACGTCATTAACATCAAATTACTTCTCAAGAGCCTTGTTAAATGAATAAATCTACATAGCAGACACATTGAACAGCTCAGAGACGTCTAACCTCTCCACTGTGTTGTGATGCGTCGAGCCCTGGGAGCCTCCAACCGCATAGATGCAGCCGTCAACCACACCCACCCCGACCCGGTTCCTGGGGATGTTGAGGGACGCTCGCTGGCTCCACTGGTTGGTCATTGGGTTGTAACAACTCAGGGCGCTGGACTCTGTGTTGTTTTGAAGCGACAAGTTCCTGCCTCCAACCTGGAATCAGATAAGAACAGAGGAAACATTATTCCTTTTCTGATGGTTGCGTCGAAGAAGAAAGATGAGAAAGTGTCAATCAGTGATAAAATGGGTTGTAAACAAAACAGAAGTGGTGCAACCTACAGTGTAGAGAAGTCCAAAGAGCGCACAGGCTCCTAAACCACTGCACGGAGTGGTCATGTCAGCCAGTTTTATCCAGACATTCCTCCCCGGATCGTAAGCCTCCATGGAGGCCAGTGAATGCTGTCGGTATCTGAGCAGGGAAAAGGAAAAAGACATAAAGAGTCGGCAGTTAATCACATGAATGCTCAGTGTAACAGAACATCATCATAAAATAAGAAGACAGTCTTTTGTGTGGTGTGGAAAACAGGGTTGTTAACAACCACTAGGTGGCAGACTGAGACGCTCTCTGGATTCATGACGTTATGTGAGTTGAATGTGTTTCTGATGAACATCAGAAATGAGAGGTTTGCAGCTTTTTTTTTTTTTATTCTTTTCATTACAGAACAAATAAATGAGTTAATCACCCTCCAGCCACATAGATGAGTTGAGTTCCTCTGTTTGGAGCAGGTGGTAGTTTCCTTAGAGTCATATCCTGGAAGATTTTTGAAAGAAAATCCTTGCAGGAATTGGCCTGGAGTTAAAATAATAAAAAAAGGACAGAAAATAAAAACACAAATCTGGAAAGGGTGTATTTGGTACAGTGTAGTTAATACAGACACAGAGAAGACAAACAGTTTTGTTCAGTGTTTGTCTTCTTTAATAAAAGACTTAGTTGTTTTTGAACCTATGAATCGTTTAAATTAGACAGTTACCTGTAGCTCTCTTGTATTTGAATACAGAAGAGAAGAATAACAGAGGCAACTATTAATAACATGAGATCAGGAGGTTTTGTTTACCTTACTGAGGATGGGACAGGACAGGAGCTGGTTCTTCAGGAATTTTGGAGGCAGAGCGTAGATATGAACGGCGTTCAGGAGAGCGTGTAGATACTGAGCTCTTCCCTCCATATCCCAGCCCACCCAGTCTGTACAGGCTTTATACACCTGATGTCAACATATGCAGACATATCGATCGTCAGTACTTGTATCTGTAGTAGTTATTCAAATGGATGATGTGGATGTCCTGGAGTACACTTCTGTAGCTTCAGATGTTTGTTTTCAGGATTGTGGTAAAACTTGTTTATCTGGTGCTTCAACTACGTCAAAATTCATAGACCAGCAGTTGGTTTCACTGCTGTATAGACGTGAATTATCTTAAATTACTGTTAAATTACAAATTACTGTTCTTACTGTTTAATCTTAAGTAAATATACAAAAAGAATAATCAACCATACAGGTTAAATACGACATACCTCGGTCTCACAGAGCACCTTCAGACTGTCCTGACTGATGAGCTCCAGCAGTTGACAGTGAGACAGACTGAAAAATTCATCTTCTTTAGTCACCTGGAGAAGAAGGACACAGAACTGAGTACATATACATTTTCAAATGATGTTTTCTTGAGTGGATGCCATTTCCAGTTGGACACATATACAGAGGAGGCATTCACACGCTTACAAAGATTTTCATCATGTAAAAAAAAAGAAAAGTGAGAGGGGGAAAAAAAAGAGCATGAGTTAATGTGCTGGCAAAATGTACTAACACTGGGATACAACCAAGGTGCCAAGTCTGTCCTTGACACAGATCAGTGGTCTTTGGTTTTAGGTAACCATTAAACCAAGCAGCTGCGCAGTTACTGTGTCCGCCCTGTGCTGCTGACGCTGTGCCAGTCGGGGTGTTTGACTGAGGCCAGGATGGCCTCACAGTTGGACTTCAGCGCTGAGCTGAGAGCCACAGCGAGGGGGTGGGGTGGGGTAGGGGGGAGTTTTAGTTGAAACTGATGGAGACCAGACTGGCAGAATAGAAACTCAGAAGTCAGATAAGGATCTGAAAAACAGAGCTGATGTAACTGTGACGAAGCTGCTTCGACATAGAGGAGGAAGAAGGAACAGATGGGTCAATGGCATTTTGAGTAACGGTTATTTCAATCTTGAACCAGATCTCAACACAACTATCACCTGGTATGATCCATCCTGGGGGGATGAGGCGTCTACTTTCCAAGGACGACCAGAAAAGCTGATATAGATACATCACTGATACGTCAACATCAATTATACATTATCGCTTCAGTGGTTTTCTTGATAATAACATGACAACAGTGGAGTTAAGTCACCTTGTCATTATGTCTTGACATTTTAAAAGAAAGCAATTAAGTGCACGTTTACGTCAGCGTCCTCGTCTCACCTCGTTGAAGTGCGTATTGATATATTCGCGACATGTCTGGTGCAGCTCTGTGCAGCCGATCTCTTCGGCGAAGCGGGAGATGCCGATGACATTAGCCGGCTCCAGATGCTTGACGAGGAAATCACAACACGCCTTGGCCACGTCCTCCATCTGATACCTTGTAGAAAAAGAAAGAAAAAGAAGAAAAAATCCACTACTGTCCATATACTCTCCAGCTGGAAAGTATGATAACACAGAGTAAGTTTCTGTATGTTTACCTCATAGCAGCCAGAAGAACATGCAAAACACATTTCTCTCCCACTGTGATGTGGGAGGTGTAAGCAAAGTCGATGAGTTTTCCCACCACCTGGGGGCAAACATCACGCAACGTGATCTCTGAGGCGCGACACTCTTTGAAGCTGCTGGTGAACATGGCTCTGAAATACGGACTACAGGACGCCAGGACCACCCTGTGCACCTGGAAAAACAGTGATAAAGAAATCATTGTGTATTCTGTAATATCAGCGTCGATAAGACAATGACAAAGAAACTGCTCATAACCTACAACAAAGAAAAAAAGTAAAAAATATTCATCTATTTTCTCTAGTGAGACTTAAATTACAACTCAAAGGGGAATAATAGTAAAAAAAAAAAAAGTTACATTTAATGCAATTATTACAAATCAAATCTAATCAAATTAAACGTTATTATAAAGAGCGCATATCAATATACGTAGGTTTTCTTGTGTGTAACAGCTGTGAAGTGTGTGGGTGACAAGCTTAACTGAAAACACTGGTGGCTTAACAGATTAGGAACCAGTTAATGTCGGCTTCACTTCGCTTTCGATGTAAACAAAACCAGCCGTTTCCATGAATGTGTCAAACATACACTATACTGTATGTACACCATACATCGATGAATCAGTTATCATGGGTTGAAGATAAAACAGACGTTTAACTTTAACTTTTAACTACATTTATTTGTTTCTGACCAATATTTTAAAGAAGAATTCACAAGTTCAGATGCAAAAAACATTAGTTAAATTAATACCAATGTAAAGTAGCAACAATCTGAACTGTGATTTTTATAATAAACTTTCAGGCCTCGCTACAAAACTAGTACTTTGAAGCTGTGACGCAAACGTCTCCCAAATGATCACAACCTGCTGTTCGATAGACTGTTAGATTTAAAGTGTATTTTACCTTAAAGTCCACAGTTTTGTCCTTGTATGTGACGTGTAACACGAGGTCACACAACATCTCATGTTGCCTGAACTCGTCCATGACCTTCATGGATCTGGAAGCGTGGGTTTCGACCGTGTAGTCAAGATACCCGGACCCGTGCATCGAGGGTACGACGATGGCTGAGAAATCAGAATCCCGCGTGGGTCGTTTCTTCCTAATAGGGCAATGCATTATGGGACTGAGTTATTACTTTTTTGGTTTCAAAGTCTTTTACAGTTCAAAGTTTTAGGTTCTTATCCCATTAAGTACTTTGTACAAATTCTTCCAGCTCTTGAAATCATCGATGTAAAGTCTCCAGTGAGCAGATGTCTTTAATTTCTCCATTTTTTTTTCTTCTACAATTTCAACACAAAAATCTATTCAGCAAGAAGACATTTCCCAAGACATCGGGAATGTGAACGACTGTCGATTATCAATCCGTCGGTGATCCCGTTGACATCCAGCAGGCAGAGTGAGCAATCCACAGGAAAATCCCGTCGCTGCAGGAAATAAGTTGAGGTCATATGTTTCTCTGCACAAATACGACGGGTAAACAAACTCGCAGACTGATGGTGAACCGCAAAATATTCTCTCATCCACGGATCCTGGCTCCAACATGACTGACAGCATTTGTGTCAGGTTCAGACAGTTCCCAAGCCACGACTCAAACCGTGATCATTACATTTGTGTTGGTCCAGATTTTGAAAGGTTTCAGGGGTTTTGGATATAATCCATTTTGACATTCCAGAGAGTCAGCTGCAATTTGGTTCCATGGAAGAAGGTTTAGCAAATATGTTTGTAAGTGCACAATCAGACGTATCCTGGCAGGGACACCTGACTGCTGCCACTCTTATCCTGCACAGATGAAAAAAGAAAAAAATGTAAGAGACTTTTTTTATAAGTTGTTTTGAAAAGACACCAATGGAGTCACAATCTCAAAAATCTAACATGGTTTGTCGTTTTCCCTTACGTGTGTGTGGGAGTGTTAGTCACACACTTGGTTTCACTTCCTTACAGCTGAAAAAGAAAAGATGTATTCAGCTTCACGCCACAGCTTTGTTTGAGGAAATGGTCACGTTAATTTGGTTTTCTTCAGAAACTTTTATTAATACAAGTACTGTCAATCTGGCATTGTTAAGCTGCTAAATGGAGTTAATCTCACAATAAATGATAACCTCTTAAAGGTTACAGTACTTAAAGCTACAATTACATTTGTTTGTCTGACTGGTTAAAAATTAAATTTCTGATGTTTAGTCGACTGCGTCAGAAGGAAAAACAAGAACCAGAAAACGTATTTAAAACAACAAAAGTGATGTTTGAAAAGTGATTAATGATTAATCATTTTAAGATCATAACGGCCTCAAAGAGGTGAATCATCCACTTAGTCTTGATCTATCTGAGATTGTGTAGATTGCAGCTGACAGAAAAACACAACCAAGATAAAACATTTGTTTAAACCAACAGAAGGCGAAAATGAATTCCTCCCACTGACAAAACACAACGATGTTTCCCTAAAATCTCATTCATTTCTATGTTCCTGTACTTATAGTTTGTGCATGTGATTAAAAAAAAAAATCCTCCCAGCGCGGGAGGGACGGTGTCAACATGTCAACATCAATCTTGTCTCTGTATCGACTGGAACCTGTTTGACCGTTGATGTCGAGAGTGAAATACACTGATAACAAGTGCAACTCATTCACAAAGAATTTACTTTATATTAATTTAACTTTCATCAGAGATAAGACGCACCCAGATGATCAAATCTTACAGTCACTGATATTAAAAATACATACATTTTAAAAAAAAGGTATAAGACAAATGAGTTAGATCTTAATCATCCCAGTCAGGTAAGGACATGATGTGAACACTAACAGAATTATATAGATGTAAGTGGTCAACCTTCTCTAATTTAACTCTAATTAAGAGTCTCATTAGATTCTTACCGATTAATAAAAACCCTCAGTTGAAGTGGATCAGAAGCTAATGTCATTAAAGCTGCTTAAAGCTGAAATAAATAAAGATTGTAGAGGTAACTGGAGGTCAAAAGAAAAGCTGATGCATACACTTCCTCAATCTTAACAACGATTCACACAGATCAAACAAGTTCATCACTTGGTTCAACTCTTTCTTTGTTACAAAAGAGACAAGATAAACTTACTACCACAACTACAAACACTGCTGTTTTAAGTGATTATCCACTTTTGTTAATGGGATTTCTGTGTTTATTTGTATTTTGTCTGGTGTCTCAACCCACACATACAAAGTCACTACGTGTTGTTGGTTCATTAAGAAAAAAAAAAAGTTATTTAAAATGTGTGAAAAGTCAAACAACACAGGCCGACCAGTGGTGAAACTCCCATTGTACTCAATCGCCCATTCAGTCACAAAGTATTTGTATTTATAGAGCTGACCCCTGTTTGGTATATATATATATATATATATATATATATATAAAATGGTTTTACATTTGTAAAATATGACTATCAAAATGCTGAAAACCCAGAGCAACTGCGAATTGAGAAAACGTGAAATCTCTGCATTCCTCAGCGTCACTGGCTGTGGTGGTTTGAAGCAGAACAAATCAGCTCTTGGGTCGGAGAGTGAGTAAAGACTCCTGCTATGCTGCCTGTTAGCTACAGTACATTTATGTGTGGAAAGATCCGTAGAATCTGTATTTTTCGCAAAGACAAAAAAAAAAAAAAAAAAAAACGCCTGATCTGGTGAGAGGAAAAAACCCCCGGTGACCTTCTGAGAATCGCACCGATGCTCACGACACGTGAAGTTTGGTGCTAATTTTTAATCGCTGTAGTTTATTTTTCCTTGAAACACCAGATACTGTTTACACCAGATTTCTTGTTACTGTGTTAATGTTACTTAACTAAAGCTTCTCGCTGGTTTGGACTGCAGCTTTGCAGTGTTACACAATCAAATCCGTTCAGCCACGAGCTCCTTCACCTCTCCCCCCCTACAGTCAGCCGGCCTGTTCGCTGGTCATATGACCACAAATGTGAGACGAAAAGGGAAGAAAAATGGCAACATACAGTCAGAGAGAGAGAGAGAATAACAAAGTGAGAAAAAGGGAGGGAAAGGGATCTTAGATCTACTGTAGCTGAAGGAAGATATTAGATGTAAATATCAGTCAAAAGAGGTGAAAGGCCCATTGCGGCGTCAGAAAAATGTTGTTTTAAGAGGGTTAACGCTGAATTACAACGTCAGCAAAGTTTGTAGCAGCAGATCAGTGACCAGTTTATTGATTTCACTAAAGGTTAGTTTGACCTGGGTCTTGATCGTATCAGTGACAGAACAGTTTGTTTCTGTCGAACGTTTTTTCTCATTGTTGGGAGCAGAAGGAGGAGAGAGGAGGGGGAGTTTTACATCAGATACAATCTACGAGTGAATCATTGCAAGTCATGATTCTGGCATCAAGGCTCTGTTTGTTTTTCATAACTCACACGCTCGTCTGTTTACTGCAGAATTTAAAGGAAGAACCGAGGGAGGCCGAGCGAGGGGAGTTAACCGTTTACAGACCGGTTCTGTTGACAAAGCTGCACGGCTGTCCGCTGATTACGCCTCCACCTGCGCATACGGCAAGTTAGTTAGCTACGTGAATCCTGATGAATATCTTGTTGAAATAGTGCTGAGTTGTAATGACCACACGTCTTTTCAGATGCTGCAGATGCTTTGTCATCATTAAAACTGCCCTGACAGCTGAGTTGTGAGGTCAAAGGTTACTCATGACCTTTTTTTTCCCCCATATCTTACTCGGGAATAGCCCACTATAAAGAGGAAGAGAGCGTCATCACACCATCATTATTTGACAATTATGACTCAACTCAAACCAGAGAGATCCTCATATTATTTCATATTAAACACACCATATCTAAGACTATTTTATTAATGTTTTTAAAAAAATTATCAAATAAAATAATAATAAAAGTCAACAGTAATGACACATTTATTTAAAACATTAGTCATTGCTCTTAATTTCAATCAGTTAATCGATATGATTAATCGTTTATTCAGCTTCGTCGAATCATAACAAACTTACGACTTGTGGCAAATAAACAAACAGTGGCTCCGTTGTAAAAATCAGCACAAAGTTTCGTTTCCCTTCAGAGTCTGCGCAGCTGAATGGTCGACGACCACATTAAACTGGACCAGAGAGCGGATATTGTAATAAGTTGGTGTCACGAGCGCTGCTGCTGCTGTGACACGAGCTACAATGTTACACTGATTTTTTTTTTCTTTTACACCAACAGGGCGCGTCCACGTTTGAGCATTAGATCAGATTTGACTACTCACCTTTAAAAAAACACACACAAAAACAAACAAACAAAAAAAAAAAGCAGCAGTAGAAAAAAAACAGCTGATCGGTCCCGAGTCGAGTTTGTTGCTTTTAGGTTTAAACTCCACCACAACTGTCGTCCTGTCCGGGTTTAACAGGAGGAATGAGAGCGTCAGTGCCGCTGTCAGACGTCCAAACTCTGTGGTGGAGAAGGACAAAGGGGAGGAGGAGGTTTACACCGACATGACTCTGCAACTTCTGCGCGTCGCTGCACACAGGGCTGGTAGTACGCATGTACCGGGACCTGCACGGCTGCGAGTCCGGAGCAGCATTCCTCAAAATGAAACTGAACCTCGATCAGGGACAAGAGAGAGAGAGAGAGAGGGGAGGGGCAGAGCTGCGGGAAACATCTACAGCTGAAATGTGCTTCAACCACCACACCTCCACCCTCTATAAAGACACTCCAGAGGTAAACTCTAGTTTCTCATTTCAGTGTCAATCGATGATTCACGCAGCTCAGACTCGACATGTTTCATTTCCGTGTTCTGGTCTAATGAGTCATCATGATTATTGTCGTTTTTGTCTTTTAACAAACAGTAAATCCTATAATAACTTTGAGCTTTTAAAGGATTAAAGTGCGTAAAAAGACAGTACATCACCTGATAACTCTGAGTCTCAGGTGAATATGATAAGTTACAGTAACAACAACAACAAAAGTTCAACTTCATGTTCTATTCTAATCACCTTTTTTATTATTATTATTTTATTAACTCCTCTAAAAGAGCAGGTGGGCTCATAAAAGCAGCTGCAGATAAAATAGGAAACGAAAAAACAGACAGATTGAACCTGTTGCCCCTCGATGAGACAACGCAACAAAACTGAAATAAAAGTCACAGAATAACAGGATCAGAGGATAACATAACATCTGTCATCATGTCTGAGCATGTTCTGACCACAAAATAATATATAATATCATCATATGTATTTAAAAAAAGAAGAGGAATTAGGTTCTTTCAGTGACAAACATCAGTCATTAAATCCAGACACACTAACATTGTTTGGGTCTGTTACGTCTCCAACCGCCGTAACATAAAATAAATACGTGTGATTGTTAATTTCCAGATGCAACATTGAGTGAAGGAAACTACTGGCTTCATTTTAGGTGAAGTTATTAACTTCACAAACCTATTTTTACCCATAATTACTGTTAAACCCATTTCAGATGACTTCCTGCAGCTTTTCCTACGACACGGAAAATCCAGCTGTTATAAAACCAGTCCAGAGTCTCCTCCGTCCATCAAGACCTCCAGAAAATAAACTTTAATCTTCATGTTTCATTGAAATTCAAGAAAATATAAACGATGAAGATCACAAAGTTTAACCGAACGCTCTAGAAAGTGCTGGTAAAATCTTATTTCCATTATTCTTCACCGTATTATTCTAAAAAAAACCATTACTTATAACTATTTTTTTTCTTTTTACTGGGATTAACTGTAGTTTTAGACGTGTTTGTGTTCATTGTAGCCACATCAAAAAAAGTGCGAAGTGACGAAGCCGCGCCCAGTGAGAGCTGCACTCAGTGAACTTACTTCACCTTCATTCAAACACAGCGAACACAAAACGCTCTAATGCTCTGACATTAAGCTGGAGTCAAAGGATCTGGATATTTCATGAAACTTCACCTCAACTTCAACTCAAACATTAACAAACATTAACAATCATTAAACTTTTATTTATTTTTTTATAATTCTCATCATAAAAGTAAATATCTTTGCATCATTTATTGTGATAGTTTGCCCTCTGGCAGTTATGAATGGTTGTGTTTTTTTTTTTGCAGGATACGTTCGTCAGTGTCAACTAAGGTGTCAGGAAGTGTTTCTATGTTTGGTAAGTATTATTACACGCCTGTCACACCACACCCACCGCACTCAGAGACCGTGAAAACAAAAATAACTCAGAGATTCAACGACTGGATTCTACAGATTGTTTCTGTCTCGTTAAAGACACAACAACAACAACAACAACAACAATTATTAATGATGTGACTGAGTCGTGTTAACAAGAATGAATTAAGATGATGTTTTAACTGGATCTCACATGAGATGTTTGTCCTTTTTCATGGTTGTTATTTGGTGCAGTCTGGGTTTTTCCATGTAGGTGTGTTGTTTTCTCTGAATTTCCTCGTCTTGGTTATTGGATCTGCAGCTGCACTTCACAACGATAAAATATCTTTCTTTTTCTGAAGCAATAAAGGGATAAATATCTAATCTTATCTCAAAGTTTGGACAATAGATACCATTCTTAGCTCTTACCGCCCAGAAACACTTTGTGATCAGTGACACACCTGCTTAATCACTGAGATGCAGACTAAACAATTAAAAGGTGAAACTACAAACTAAGTGTTTCACTATTGTGTCATTTAATGAAAACATCATTGTTTCCTATAAACAACAAATCAATTTCTTCACAAACTCCAACTTTTCCACAAGTTAGAACAGTGACTCGTTTCATACACTGTTTTTTAATGTATAGATTTAATGTACATGTGCAGCTATGCTTTAAAAATAAAATAAAAAACAATGTTCCCACGTTAGCAGCAACCGCCTCAATGTAAACAGACACGCTTCAGTGGAAACAAATATGCAGCAGATCTTCATTTCACACGCGACTGCACATCGTCTTCGCTCTACCATCATCCATAATGTCCCGGTGACGAAGGCCCGTGAGGCTGCACATAACGCCATGGCAACCACAATCACACGTACTGTCAGATTTTACTTTTATTGATAAGTTTTATATAGTGTTGGTGCCTTTTTCTGCAAAAATGCATCAGTTTATGAGCTGATTGTGTGTTCGCATGTTTGTTTTGGGGTAAAGTGAAGAAGCAGATTAAAAATCTGTTTAATCTGAAATCTCTGTGAGATACTTTTATTTTAGTAAATGTTCTCTGGCCGTTGCAAATGAACTGACACTATTCACTGCAACAAGGAAGTCGCGGGAAAAAAAAAGTACAACAGCACGATGACACAGCACAACTCACTTCACGTTTCTGCTCAGTCCTCAGTCATTAACTGTGTCTTATCTTCCTCCTCTTTGTATCTTCAATTCTCTTCACACGTTTTCAAATCTCTGTTGATTTGGTCGACTTCGCTGCATTAAAACAACCCATGCACGTCTAGATTTAGTTTAAATTGTTTAAATTAAACTTGGAGAAAATACAAATCCTACTGAATCACCATCCAGTCTGTTTGTGTCCAGTAGAGAAAACACAGGCTGTGATTGACCTTTGTATCAGGGAGAGAAACTTTATGAGCTGTGGACACGTCGCCCTCTGGTGTTTGAGAGCAGAAACACAAGCAAACATGAACACACACACACACACACACACACACACACACACACACACACACACAAACTTAAGTCACAATGACCAAGCATGTTAGCAGTTTGACCAGTACGAGGAAGTACAAGATTCATTTGTTGAAGTGAATAAATCAACATTTTAGTTTTGAGTTTTAATTTAAAGAGTTTAACTCTGAAGTACATGATGAACAGATGAACTACTGAGTTAAAATTCAGACCAAATATTTCTGTGATTACAAATGAAAATACAAATAGAGAATATAAATAACATAGTCTATATAATGTTACAGTGTTTTAATAATGAGGACTGTTCTGTTTAACAGTGTCTGTGTTAACTTACATACATAACGTTTATGGGTTTTTTTTAAAATCACATTTGAGTTTAAACTAAAAACATAAAACATTTAGCGCTGGAAATGATGTTTAGTGATAGTTTAAAGTATTTAAACATCAAATTCTAGCAAATATTATATGAAGTCTATGACTTTAACATATATATATAGATAGACAAAAAATTCACATTTTTAAATTTTCATTTTCTGAAAATATAAAGGATGCAAATAAAGTTCATAATACACTTAAATAACAATAAAGAAAATTTGACAAAACGATATTTTAGATCCATCGATTCATTTAAAAGATTCAAAATGAAATGTTTTCTTAAAAAGCATTTTATTTTGACACCAAAGAAACTTATTCCAGTCTCAATCAATGTTTCTGCTTTAATATATTTATCCAGAGTGGCGGGAAACACGGATAACGACATAATTAACAGAATGACAAACTGAAGAGAAGTAATAATGATGGTGATGAGACGTATATACTGTGATGAATAAAGAGGCTCCATCAGATCATCCTGTTGTTAAACTGTAAAACTTTTCCCACAGGAAGTATTAAAGTCATTTGAGAAGGTTTTATCTGTCACCATAGACAATCCAGGGGGTTAAAATAATCAGCGTTAGAAGCCAACACCGACACGTTGCCAACTCTAATAAATATTCACCGTCCTCAGTCGTCATTCAACCACTAAAACTCAAAGACTCCTCTGATACAAGCGTAATCTTCTTCTCGTCAGATTTTATAGCGGTTTATGTCTCGATACGTGATGCCCATCACCAACAACACATTGGGTCCAGATGGGAGGAGGCAGAGAGAGAAAGACAGAGAGATAGAGAGAGAGAGAGAGAGAGAGCACGGTTGATGTACATCTGTCATGCATTATTGAGGCGAATGCCAGTGCTGTTATCCTGGCTTTAGAAACTATGTGAGGAGGGGGTTGATGGGTCCTCTTAAAATCACAATCTGATTCCTCTTCTCTGCTTCTGCTGCTTTTTAGTGTCTATATCAACATATAAACACACACACACACACACACACACACACACACACACACAGATACACACTGTGGGAAAAAAAAAAAAAAAATCATTGTCTCTTTCTCCGACATCAGTACTTTCTTTCTGTCTTCTCCAAACACACACACACACACACTGACACACCACACACTATCCCCCTATGAATTCCTCAGGAAGGAGTCAGCCTTCTTCATTCCTCTGGACACAACTTTTCCTTAACAAGGTACTGATGGTCTTGACCTCCTCTTCAAACAAACCCTTCCCTCCAATCAGCGAGGATTGTGGAGCTGGGGCTCAGCCGGGGCCTGTGGGTATTACAGAGGAAACGTCCTGATTCTCCTTGATTACTCCCTCTCTCTCTCTTTCTTTCTGTGTCTCTCTCTCTCTTTATTCCCCCTCTTTCTGCCCCCGCTCTCTTTCTCCAAATATCTCTGTCTCAGTGGCTGCTGGCTCTCCCGTCGTCTCTATAACCCAATCTCGAACTTTTCTTTCCCGTCTCTGTCTGTCTGCTCACTGCGTTTTTCTTTTCTGGTCTCGTCTGCACCCATCCCTCTGATTACACCCCCGGTTTGAGTTTTCCAGCCTCTCCATGATGATCTGTTTATTCACTTCGTTAGCAGAGATGACTAAATTCAACAAATCCTTCAGTCTTCCCTCGAGTACGACTGCTACACGTTGTATATGTTTGGATTTAAATGTGTGACGCTGATTAATAGTTATTTGTGGATTTAATCCTCTGGTAATTTACCGTAAAAAGTATATAAAAAGTATTATTTACTTTTTTTTTTTTTGTTTTGTTCCCTGAAGCTTTTAAAGAAATCTCAGAAGTGGAAACGAGAAAAAATTACAATTCTTTTTGCTGCTTTTGTCTCACGCTGAGAAACGAAAACACTTTCAAATTAAGGAATTTACATTTAAACTTAAATTACAGATATAAATATAATAGAAATAACAGATTGCTTACAGGAGCTTTTTATGCTTTTCTTTTTTCAGCAGTGGAAAGAAGAGAGGTGCAGCACCGTAAAAGAAAATACCGTGAGGTTTTATTTTGTTTTATTTTATTTATTACAGTTTTGTTGTTCATCCAACGATCGTGGAAGAAGCCAGGACGAAGCTACTTGGTAAAAATAAAAAGTTTAACAACGTTTTTTCCACTGTCTAGAAAAGAAAAAAAACAGCAGAATAAATTTACTTACAGACAGTTTTAGAAGTTTCAAATAACAACTTGTGTAAAAGTATAAAAATTGCAAACAATCTTTCTACCTTGTTGAAAAAAAAAAGCTGCAGATTGGATCATGTCAGATCAAGTTATATTTAGTTTAGTCCTGAACGTCAAACATTCATCAATCTACAAAAAAAAAAGCTACATCCACGTTTTTTCAGCGTAGACAGATTAAAGACGTTTTGCTTTTGAGTTGAGTCTCATCAACGCTCCACAGAGAATCATCCTGTCAGACATGTGCCATTGGTTTACACCGAGTCTGTGCTCTCATGTTGTGGTTCTAGTCGAGGAGATGTAAAGCCTATTGTCCTCACTTGACTGTCGTTATTACAGAGCAGCCTTCCTCATCCAGCTTCAGCACTGTTTTAACTGCTCTCTTGATCTCTTTGACTCTCGCTGTCTCACTCTTTGTCACCATCTTTACTGCGTTTCACTGCCTCTCATCGCTGCCGTCTGCTCTCAGTCTGTGGTGTTTTGGATTAAGGTCTGTCTGTGTGGAAGATGTGGGATTTAAATGGCAATCTGTGTGTGTGTGTGTGTGTGTGTTTGACTTTATGGCATGCATTTGTGCAAGTCTATGTAAGTGCATGTGTGAGTGTTATTATGTGTGTGCAAAACAAGCGTGAGAGAGAAGAAAAGAGGAGCTTATAGACGCGTATGTAAATGTGAGAAATGTGTGCGCGGCGGCATTAAGATGGAAAACAACGCCAACGCTAAAACACACAAGCTGAGACGGCGACACAACATTTTCACTGACCGAGGAGCGAAGGAGGGGATGGCGACGACCGGCCGTCATAAATCAACTATTCTAACTACGACACGGTGAATAGGCATCAGAGCACGATGACCGGAAAGTGACACAACAGCCACAGCAGTGTCATAGAATTCTTTTCACATTTCCTGGACAGTTACCGATGAGCACAAGCGGGAACTGCCCCCTGGAACAAGAGTCTCCTCTGAGGGAGGAGAAAGGGGAACATTGTAGGCCAGGACCCAAAGGTCATCATGGCTGTTAGGCTCACGCTCTGCCTGGACTCCTGCTGACTCACAGCCGGGTCGAATATGGACTAACTCCAACACGTCTTGGGGCCACCATCAGTCAAACATTAATCACAGCATCAGTGTAGGTGACAGACATGAAGAGAGCTTCTGTTCTCTACACACACACACTGATGTGGATTTAAAAGTCACATTGTGACTTGATATGATTGTATTTCCTGCTCCTGCTGAGTTTTCGTGCTCATCTCCTGCCTGTGTTCGATGACAGATCCGGTGGAGTTTCGCCTCAGACGTCTCCCGCCGCGATCCTGACGGGATAATCCACTCTGCTGATACCAAAACTGTGCTGGAGGGCAACTCTTCCTCTGCTGAAAAACAGTTTGTTCTGTGGAAAATAAAGTTGCTTTTTTGCCTTTTTCTTCTTCTGAAGAGTTCTGTCTCACAGCTTTACTGAGAGCTCACTGCAGACCGGCTCTCACATGATCTGATCCGTGTTATTTCTAAGAAAATGGTGGTTGTTTCACATGTATTAGGCATAAAAGACTAATTTACAGGTTCAAACAAACTCAAACCTGATCTAATTCAGTCTTAGTAAAGACAAAACATCACGTCTCGTATTTCTGCTTTAAAAGTTGAAACTTATAAACTTATAAATCTCATATCGTCTGATTCTGTTCCTTGAATTTGACATTTCATTAATATAAATTTCGCAATTTTGACGTTTATCTTCCAGTTAACTTTCAACTCTTTCAAAGCTTTTAACAATGGAAAAAAAAAAGCGAAAAGAAAAACGAGTCTTTCTCGCCAACTATTTGAAGTTTCCACTACATGTGTTTCCTTCAGTCGGCTCCAGAGAACAAGTGTAAATAGTAAAATGAATAACAGCGTATTGAGACTGTCACTCTCTCAGGACTTATTACATCTGAATAGTAGTTAAGTCAAAAACCTGTTGTCTCTAGGGGCTGAAAGATGAACCTGTGTCTCTTCTCTCATAAACCACATGATCAGAATAATAAAGGAAGAAAATATCCTTTAAAACTAATTTAAATGTTATTTTTTTCCACTTTTGTTGAAACAGTCGTCATCGTGTCTGGAGGCTGTTATTTATTGATTTATTTATTTTATTAAAAAAGACTGGTTTTAATTTTTTTTTCTCTTTGATCCAAATTTTTTTATTTTTCAACAAAAATAAATAGTAATTTATTTCAATCCGTGGAAATGTGGTTCTCAGTTCAGCCTTTAATCCTCCAGCTGAACCGAAAACCACATTTCCATGGTAACGACGGACGACACCTGATGACCACCAGGATGAGCTGAAAACGAAAACATGGTTAAAAGAAAATGTGACTTTGTAACAATGCAAATAATAAGAAGCATAAAGATTCTTTAAAAAGTAGTTTATAACGTTAGTCAACTGGTCATAAACTGACCTGAATGAGGATGTTTTCCACTTTTAAGAGGATGAATGTTATTTAATTATCTACCTTTAACATTATATAAAGTGTCACATGATTAAAGTTAAGATTAGATGTTTTGTAAGATTATAGAAGGAACAGATATAATTTAATTTGCTGAAATAAAAGGATTTTGGAGAAAATGATCACATGATGAGTCGGATAATGATTAAAAATATAATACAAATGGATAAAAAAGAAGTTCTTCTTGTGGATAAAGAGATAAAAATAGAGAGAAAATAGATAAAGACACTTCAGGATTTGACAACCTTTCCTGTAACACTGTGACTCAACAGCCGCCTATGGTGAAAAACTGTAAAGCAGAGACCTGAGGCATGGAAAGTAACAGAGACAAGAGTGATTCAGTGAAAGTGAATGGCTCTGACTCTAATACCCATCACTGAAGGGGGAGAGGTTGAAAAAAAAGGAGCAGGGAAAGGACGGAAAAAAGGGGGAAATGACTGGCGACTGTGTGGGAAGAGAGAGAGAGGAGGGGCTTAAAAAGTATGAACTTGTGTATGATTTAGCTGCAGGAAGCATTAAGAAGGGGAGAGACTGCAAACAGGACGTGGTAGACTTGAGTCTTTGAGGCTTTACAGAGGACGTGCTGCCTTATGGCTTCTCAGAGTGCGACTTTTTCCACTGGGTCACACTTTTTCTAGTGCGCTCCCTTTCACTCCTGATAACTTGTCTCGTTAATAAAAAAGGAAAAAACATTGAAGAGCATTGGAACCCGCGTTGTGTGGGTTTTTTTTCTTTCCTCTTCTCTTCTTTTCTTTACTTTTCTGTGCGTAATTTCTATCCAGGATCGAAGAAGAAGAAAAAAGGCGACACACAACAACACGAGGGGACGAGGGATCAAGACAGAAATTCAACCAAGTGGAGGAAAATGAAAGGCGTCTTGGATTTCTGCTTGATTTTCCTCATGCTGCACACTCCCGGCGTGCTGTCCTTGTCCACACGTAAGTTGCACATAGATGTCCATCGATGCGCAAAGTCATGATCTTGGTTTTAAGAAGGAGTTTTTATTTTAATAGTTTGAGAAGGCTGCTGCCTCCTTGTTTCTTTCTTTCTTTTTTTTTAAGTCCACTGAGATCAGTTTAATCCATGTGTCACCCAAAGATCTTAGTGTAAACAAGTCTGTGTGACACTGTCCTGCTCGGGTTTGCTTGATTTCAAAGATACAACCGCTGCACAGATGAATCTCAGGCTGTAGGACACGAGATACTGAAGGTTTGTGGTGAATGCAAACATTAGAGAGAAACTACAAGTCTTCATAAAGGAATTTTAGGAAGTTATATCATCAAAATGTACTGTTTTATAACGCAAATAATACATATAAACTGTAAATCCCAACAAGGAAAATGTGTTTAAAGAGGTAAAATCACTAAAAAAAAAAGTCATTTTAGTTTCAGTAAAGAGGAGCTCAGATGTAGTGTTTCTATAAGAGAACACACCTGATTTAAGATTATAATCCTACATAAAACAGAAGTATCCCAGACATTATTTATTGGTTAATATTGTATTTGAAATGCAGAAAAACTACATGAAACCTTACATAACAACGGACCACTTGTTCAGGACGTGTTAGGTCCTCTCAGGTTGATTTTTTTTTTTGGACACGTTACTGTAAAAAAAAAAAAAAAAAAAAAAAGGACAAATGCCACTTTGTCCACTTTGACAGCTCCTGTTATTGATGTGCTCCTGCTGATGAACACTGGTTGTGTCCCCGGCGGAGAGAAAGCGTCTCCCAGGGGGCTGCATTTCAACAAGTCAGGCCATAATTCGTTTAACACATGGAAGAGCATGGGGGCTTTACAAACCGCAACAAAACAGTGACATCATTTGCTCGGGTTTTGGAGAATGTTAACTGGCAGCTTAATGCACAGTAACGTAAATAAATCAAAGTTATGTCCGCTTCCCCTGTTAAGTGGTTGGATTAGTTTTTATGGTGAGCTCACTGGCATAGAGCAGCTCCTCACACAGGATCTGCTGTTATTCATCCTGTTTGAAAGGCGCTAATAAAAGAAAGTATAGTTGTAGAGGCTTAAAGGAGACAATGGGCTTTGATCATAAGTTGCTCTGCTGTTTATTATAGAGTCTAATTGGTCATTACTGTTTTATTCACTGTAATAATGGATGGTGCTTCCCCTTCACTCAGTGTGCTGTGGTTTACAGATGCCACTGAACCAAAACAGCTTCGATGTGGAAATTTCATACTAAACATGTAATTATTTTGAGAGCACCTCATAACAAAAAGTAGTTTATTGGTCTTGTTAACATATAAAAAGGTAATTATGTCAAATATGATCATTTATTATCAAATGTTTCACTCTGAAAACATATTAACAGCTCAAAAACAACTAACATTTTAACATGGAACTAACTTCTCATTTCTCCTGCCCGTGCTTGTCCTAATTCGTCTTGACGTTAGCAAAGATAATCTTTTCTCTCTTTAGATAAGAGCATCACTTAATCGGTTAAATACCTCAAAATGTAAGAAAAAAAAAAACCCCTGAAAAACCCGAAAAACCAAACATCCGCCACCGTCTCCTCGCTGTCTCTTCAGATGGCGTTGCACGGCTCATTGTCACTAAATGTTGCGTGACTTCTTCCACTTGGCTCATCCGCGCTGGCCCCTCAAAATGTTCCACATGTAGGTCTATTGTACGTCAGACAGAGGAAAGTAAAAGCTTTCTTTGAACCGTGGCATGGATGAGTGGAGCATAAATAGTTCTTTAGAAACAGGAGGGGATGTCATGTACCTTTGAAGACTGACAGCTTAAATAAGAGGGTGTTTTCACTCCATCACAGACAAAAATTAAACCTTTCTCTTCGCTCTCGGCTGAACTCGAGTCGCCCGCTCGGTTCCACCTTCCACCGTCGGAGGGTTAAACTTATTCCCTTTAGTCCGGATCAGAGCTGAGCCTCGAGCAGCCTCTGCCTCTACAAACAAATAAGATTTTACAAGCCAGCAGAGACAATAAACAGCAGTAATTGTGGCTGTGTCCGCAGTGTTTGAACTGTGAAGTAGGGGGCAACGTCCCATCCTCAGCACCTGGAATACATAAACACTGATTGTTATTCAGCTGGATCAGCATATTATTGGCTAATCACGGCCCCCTTCAGTCCGATGTATCCGGTGACAAAGACAACCAGCCTCTGTGTGTGTGTGTGTGTGTTTCCGTTCATGTGTGTGCATAAATGTGTGCTAGTTGTTGTGTCAGGGCTCTAAACGGGCTTAGGTTATTAATATTGGTTTGGCATCTCAGTCGAATGAACTTCTTCAAAGGCGGCTTCTGCATAAAAGGACCACACAATGTCTGTCAGCGTTAGATGGCTGGCAGCTGAACAGACGTGGCCCCGGGCGCAGATTCGTAGTGGTCTGACAAAGTGTTGATGTTCTCTCTCATTAACCGCTCAGTCATTTCTGCATAGAAATCATCCAACAGGCAGGACATGTTTTCTGTAGCGAGGTCTGCTTCAGTAGGAAGAGTTAAAATAAATTCTTCTCTTCTCTTTCTTTGTTCACCTGCAGTCAAAGCGAAAACTTCCCTCCACTGTTTTCTCTCGTCGGCTTTTATTTATTCAAGAAGATTGAGACCTGAGAACAGATTACACACACACATCACAATAAGACGATTCGGTCACACAAAAGCAGACATCACTCGCCAACGCAGCCGCGCATATTTACACATACGTTCACACAGATAGAAACATTCACAAATATCATTAAAAATAAGTCAAGAAGAAGCCCCACGGTCATCCAGCTACAATTTGTTCTGCAGTTTGTCGTTTCTGTGGTCGTCATTTGATGTGTTCGGCTTAAAAATATGATTACAAATGATAAATAGCCATAAAATTGATTTATTTGTCCACTTTGATGTGGCGGTTACCAAATGTTTCGTAGGATTAAAAACCGAAAACCACAGAAAAATAAGCAAACAGCCGTGAGGGACTACCGAGCAATTTTAGACGAGCGCTGAAGAAAAACAGCCGAGAAAAATGAAAAACAATTAACAAAACTATGAAAATAAAATCGCTGCGGCATGCACCGAATATTTCAACTGATTTCAAAGCTTTTATTTTGGTAGAGAAAACTGCAGAAACTTTAAACTTCAAAGAATTAAAGTTATGTCATGATGAAGCAAGACGGATTTTAAAATAAAATGAAAAAAAAGATCTGATTCAGATTTCTTTGCTTTTATCTTCCACAGCTTAAAAAACAGCAACAAACTACATTTCCCACAATGCAATTTAGCAGTGTCTTTCATCAAACCCGTGTCTTGTTAACGCCGACTTCTTTCCAACATCGTCTCCACTTTACAAACGTTTTCTGTCCAATACATCTTGTCCAATAAGTCTGAGGCCTAACTGATGACATCACTATGAGATCATCACGTCCTCTGCACCAATCAGACATTCCGATGTCGTTAAGCGTTGTCCTCCATTAACCATGTCCTCCTCCTCCTCCTCCTGCCCCCTCTCCAGATGTAGCAATCATCTACCCCCAGGACCCCGTCCTTCACATGGGGTCCAACCTGACCGCCAGCTGCTGGGTCCACCCCGACCTCGGCATCCACGCCAGCTCTCTGTTCTGGACGTTAAACGGTCAACAGCTGCCCACCTCCCTCTACAGAGTGCTGAGCCCCACCAACCTCAGCGTGACGCTGTCTGGACTCAACGCCTCCAGGCAAACGTCCGGAGACAACCTGGTTTGTCACAACCACAAGGGACACATCTTGGCCGGCTCCTGCCTCTACGTCGGGAGTAAGTAGAAGTTAATTTACGCGGTTGTCCAAAGCACCAAAGCGGCGATTAACAGTATTTATCTCTCACTTCACTTGTGAGCTGCTTGTTAGAGGAGGGAGGAGTGAAAAGTGGAAACAACAAGGACGTAGCTGACAGATTTTTAAGCGTCTTTACACAGTCGTGGTTGTATTTTATGTTTGGGTTCGTGCCTTCAGGCCCAGTGAGAGGCCTCCGCGGGTGTGTGTCTGTCACTGTGTGACGCCTCGACCACCTGTGTGGTCCATTACTCGCACTATCACTCATAGGGCATAGGTCTGACATCTTACACACACACACACACACACACACATACAACACACAAAAACATATGTTTGTATTTCTGTACTTATAAACTCCAGCGTTACTTACCCTTATTTATCCTGTATTATTTTTACAGTGAACTTTATTGGGTAATCTTGTTAATGGGATAATTTAAAAATGAGCTAATTTTCTCCAGGGGGAATCCCTATTTCCAAGAAATAGGTTGTGTGATGATGAATTGACTTATTTCCTCACTAGCTGACTTTTAGCATTTAGCATTTAGCTCAGTATAAAGACACTTGATGTAGTTTATTTCCAGTCTGATAATCAAAGCTGTAATTGCAGTTGTTTACACTGCATTTTTGTAGTTTTTAACCAGCATTTCTATCGGTTCTGATTTGATTTCACTCAACAAAGTCACTGTTACAATGTGGCGACACAGTAAAATGGATGTAACAAAGTCTGACAGAACAAGAGACGCAAGATGATCCGAGACATTGTAAACAAAGCAGATTGTCTAAACCACACTGCATATCTGTGATTACACAGGAAAACTCAGCTTTAATACACAAATACAAAAGGTGCATTAGGTCAGAGTTGGACCAGAGAGCTGGTTTGTTCGTGAAATTAAGTTGTGAGTAATAATTTCACCATTTGTCCTCATTTTCTTTACAAAATAAGTTTGTTTAAACTTGAGCAGTCGTGCGAACGAGCATGTTTCTTGTCCCGTCCAAAACTCAGAATGTAAGTGGATAAATAAATGATACCATCTTATTATTAGTAATAGGAATTAAGTCTGAGGCTGCCCATGAAATAAACAAGTCATAATGAAGTGGAATTACCCTTCAGAGAAAAGAGGACCACCCAAAATGTCCTCATGTTTTAGAAATGTCCTCGCACTCAAGATCTAAAATTAAAAATGGCCGTCACAAAGATGGAAGAGCGCACGGACCACACACACACACACACACACACACACACACACACACACACACACACACACACACACACACACACTCTCTCTAACTTTGTTTTGTTTTTTTTTTTTTTTTTTTTTACTTTTCTTGCACTTTTTACCCACAGACAACAAATACACAATAGCGAGATGAAAAATGACTTTCAAGGACTCACAACTTCACTTAACCATGAAGAAACAAACACACTCACTCACACTCACACACACACACACACACACACACACACACACACAAACAAGGAGCTACAGCCGGGATCTTAATCTCTGTGTGACACTGGTGTTGAGCACCCTGTGTTCTGAGAGAAGAGGAATGTTGGCAGGGATCCCGAGTCTGACCAAATCAGACGGTGTACACACACACACACACACACACACACACACACACACACACACACAATACACATAATACACACAGACCAATTAAGAAGAAAGCACACCAATTTCTGAGGAACATCACCAGTGGGTGAATTACACAGAGGAAGGGGACTGAAGTAATGACTGGAGGAAACTTTGTACCCTGACTGACCCTACGTCTCCTCCACCTTCCTCCTGTCGTTCCCTAACTTCTCCCTCTCTCTGTCCTCATGCTGTCCCTCTCTGTGCCCTCCTCACCCATTTCACACCTCTCTCTCCTTCTGCCCCCCCCCCCCTTTTTCTTTTTCTTTCCATCCCAGTGCCTCCAGAGAAGCCGGTCAATTTGACCTGCTGGTCCAGGAACACCAAAGACCTGACTTGCAGCTGGGCTCCAGGAGGAAAAGGAGAAACTAACATTAGTACCCAGTACACACTCAAGTACAAACTCAGGTATGTCCACTCAGAAACACTCAGAAACATCTTTGTAAACTTTTCAAGCCACAGTAGAATTTGGAAAAGCAACTTTCTTTTAATATAATTAAGTTTATTGATTGTGATTGTGCATTTCTGCAGTTTAAGCCGGTGTATTTTAAACTACATAATACAACAAAAACACAACAAAAGAACATCTAGTCTATCAGTCGGCAGCACAGTCGACCTTCAGTCAGTCTATTAAGCAAATTGCTGTAGTAATTACAGCTGTAAGCAGTTTTGACACATGAAGCCGAGCGCTTTGAAAGGAGTCACCTGAAACTTTTCTAAAAACAAACAAACTTTGGCTTCAAAAAAAAAAAAAAAAGAAATCCACTGACGTGAAACACGTCAGAAATGTCTGCAACTGTTGTTGCTTCGTCAACTCATTTTTTTTTTCAAAACGTTTTTTGGTTCGACTTTAAAAACGCCACCACCTTCCTGAGGCTTTGTGCCGCAGGATTCCTAACACTGACAAACCTGCCACGTCTAGTGCCGCGGCTTTAACCTTTGACCGACCAGACGCTAATGAATTCATCCTTGAGTCCAGGTGAACATGAAGAAATTCATAAGAAAAAAAAAAACATAAACCCTCTGGCTGCGGCACGAAAAACCTCAGACACAAATTAAAGCGGAGTTTGGAAACGAGACAAAATACAGTCAGACTTCATTTTAACAACAAAGTATGTGTGTGTATACGTGTACATATATATATCAGTCGTAGCCAGAAGGTGAAAGACTTTCAATGGTAAAAATTTCACAAGAATTAGGAAAACTCAAAAATGAGTTTTAGATGAGATATAAAGGAACTGTTCATCATTTTTAACAAATAAATCAGAAAAAAACCACCAACGAGTTTCCTCAGTACCTTTACATTTAAAACAAACTTTCTGTTAAAAATATTAAACCGTTTTTTTTTCCCTCTAAAGTTCTCAAATGCTTTTATTTCAATAAATATTAAAATGATCCAGTATCTCATCACAAATCTGATTTGAGTCTTTGTGAATTAATCATTAATCATCTGATGACGTCAGAGATTTATCTACCATCCCTGTGTAATAAAAATGTGTTCAAACAAGTTTAAAACACCACACTAATATTTTTACTTTAACAGTTATGTACTTTTATTTAAGTAGAAGTTCTTATTCAGTATCGTGAGTCTTTTTTTTTTTTTTTTTTTATTGTTGCCACGTTAGTAAAGTAAAGAATGAATAAAATCAGTGTCAGGATTTAAAATGCTGCCTGATGGTTTTGTGTTTTCCTCTCAGGTGGTACGGGAAGGAGAAGGAGTGTGAGGATTACACTCATTCGCAGCCGTACTCCTGCAGCATCACCCGGGACCTGCACCTCTTCACGCCCTATGAGATCTGGGTGGAGGCGTCCAACCAGCTGGGCCGCGCTACGTCTGATGTCATCACCCTTGACATCCTAGACGTGGGTGAGTGTGAGGAGGGTGAACTTTAACCCTCAGTCTTTTAACTGCTGTTTCATTGAGCTTAGATCCCAGTGTCAGTTTGTGTTTCCGCCCTCAGGCTGCCAACCAGGCCTATTTTTTTTTTTTTTTTTTTTTTTAAGTCTTGTGAGTTTTAAGAATAAAGCAATGTGGTGAAAATGATCATGTTGTTGTCAACCAGATAGTAGAGCTCTTGACTCCCAGATGAAAGATTGATTTGTTTATCTTAGCAGAGGTTCATTTAAAGGAACAGTTTGATCTGCCAGCTGTCATGTTCCTGCATTAACTGTGGAGCAGATTAATATTAAATCTATAAATAAAAGTACAGGCTACAAAATATGTCTTCCAGCATGTTTTCGGTTTATTAATTAACAAGTTGTAGCTTGTTGTTTTTATCTCTTCGATCATTATGTAACATCATCAGTTAGTGGTTTTTATGATTTCGTGGCAGAAGTTATCTTCATGTTTGCACAGAGTCGGAGTATGTGGCTCCTCATTTCCAGTCAATCAAAGGAATTCGTAGGAATATTTTCCAGATTTTTTTCCCTATAAATTCGTGACTTTAAATCTCAGAAAATTTCTGACTTTATAATCTCAGACAACTCACATAAATGTGTCTCTTAAATCTCAGAGAAGATCTGTGTGTTTTTATCCCGTACTTTAATCTTGGAAATTTCTTTCCTCGGCAAATTACCCTCCCTCTTTTTTTTTTTTTTTTTTGGCCCTGATTCGCCTTTGTGTATGATTAAATGATTTAATAACTGTAAATCTACTTAAAGGGGAAAGTAGGTGAAAGACCGTGCGTTAAGCCTATTTATCATCTCATAATCGCTCTGATTTATCTCCTGACCCATGGATGACTTCACATTTAGCCTTAGGTGAGCATATTTAAAATTTACAACGTTTATTTCTTTTTATTACTGGTTTGCGGTTTCTGGCTTTTAGAAAAAGTTGTTCACGACTTCTTATCCGACGTTCACGCTGACCGAAACCAAGCTAAGTCAGGTCTTTGTTATGTGGTTGGTTGCTAAGCTTCTCTTCGCTGCAGTTTCAACAAATGAAGCGTGAAATAAGACAAATTTTATCTCTCATTATTTTTCCCGCAGAAAACACACACACACACACACACACACTTGCTGCACCTGGAGATACATGGTGTGTGATGACTGGAAACGCCCTTTCTTTTGATGAACTCATTATCTCTTTACTCATGCTCACTGGACACACACACACACACACACACACACACACACACACACACGTAAGAAACACTCTTTTATGTCGTGTTGGAATGTTCCACACTGATCCTCAAACCTAATCCTGTCTCTGAGCTGGCTGCAGACCCCCGAGGCATGAGGAGTTTGAGGAGCTTGAGGCTTTAAGACTTGGACCTGAAATAATACGACCTGATTAGTTTGGAACTCTTCACCTGGTTCAACCTAACGGTGTCCGGTGGGAGGAAAAAGGCACAGAGAAAAACACCATATATAGTTTTTTCAGAGGTGAATACGTCACTGGCGAGGACAGAGACGTGTCAGTCAAACTGTAATCCCTTTCCTATCCCTAATGTATGCACGCACACACCTGTTTACACACCCGGAGGGCAGGGCAGCGCCTGGTAACAGTATAGAAACAGACAGGCTGGGGAGTGTAGGCGGTTGGTGAAGTTGCGTGTGCATTTTGTTTCGCTCAGCTTGCCCTCGTCGTGCTTTTCAGTCGAATCGTTTCCACAACATCGGCGTGTCATAAAACGCAACGACCACACCTGCGTTCTGGAGCTGCGGTGAGTCACCGTCGACCACGGTCATGTCCAATCAGCTATGAAGGCGAGGCGTGTACACCTACAGCTTCCTCTGAATTCCTTAGTCACGGGAGCCCTCTGAACTGACGGACTAGAGGCAACTTGTATCGGTGTCTCGTGCTAAAAGATGAGGATGTGTTCAGGAATGATGACATATGTCAACATTGACTCATGTAATTTGTAACATCTCATTGACTTTTACAGCTAAATAATGCAGCTAAATATATAAATATATATGTAAAATAGAAATAAAACATTTAATCTCACCACGTTCTTCATTAAAATCAAGACTGGTGGAATTTTAATTAAACTGTTACTCAAATAGCACCTGATCTCTGAATGACGTTAGATTTTGGAGTCTTTATCTTTAATGTTTCATTTTGTTATTTTTCCTGTAGCTCTGCTCTCAGCGACACGTACAAACACCAGTCGTAGGGAAAAGCAGCAGCCTCGTCGTGGCCCGAGAGGTGAATCAACGGGCAAAAGACATTTGAGGAAAACACTCGCTGCTGCTTGCAAAACTTAATTGCTGTGAATGCGGGAATAACTGGAATATGGAATATCACAATATACAGTAATAAGACTCTGTTTACAGAGTTTTAAGTGAATAAAAGTGGAATGAAACTGGAAAGCAAGAGAAGACAAAAACACGATTCTGAGGAGTAAAAAAAAAAAAATGATCGCCTTGGTTTAACTTGTGTTTTGAAATAACAAGATAAAATCTAAACGATTCCAAACAAATACTCTTTTCATTAATATTATTATTGTGGCATTTTAGTGCTTTTATTAGGTAATGAAATGAAAGACTGAATAGGGAAGAGAGAGCAGGGGAAAGTCGTCTCAGCTGGAACTGAAACTAGGAACCTACTGCCCGAGGCCAAAGCACCAATGTGATACGTACCCCAACCACTCGACCATGGGGGCACCCCGCAAACAAATACTCTAATCTGGAACAATCTACTTCAGTTGAACCAAAGTAATTTAATAAAAAATACTCTGTGTAAGTGCTCCATATTAAAGCGTAAAAGAAGAGCAGATCTTTGAGAAAAATGCAAACGCTTTTTCTGTCTAACTTCACATATTCTTTACCATTGATTTGGACAATTAGTGTCTCCATCGTCACTAAACAGACCCGAGGGGGAACGAGAGGTCACCAGGCCGGTCTTTGAAGTGATTGTTAATATTTCTTGTTTGAAAGTCAGAGTTCAGTTAAAAGATACAAGATGACTACGGAGACGTGCGAAACAAGAGTCAAGACGACATATAAGATACACAAAACTACCACAATCTCCAAAACAAGATGGAAAACCACCACAGACGGATGAGTCATTTGAAGTTGTTTGGTGTCTCTCAGAGGGGGATCCTGTATAGGACGGGCCGGCGGGTGGGGGGGTTTACTTGTCTGGGCGCGGGCGCTCATTTGCTTAAAATGTGTTGATGATTTCCACTGTGTTAAGATGTTTTACAAGAGCTTTAAAACTTTGATTTTCTTAGTTTTATCGTCTGTTCTTGTGTTAGAAGTAAATGTTTTTCTAAGGGAGTCTGGTCGCCACCATTAGGTTTACACTTTTTAAATTACCCATGAGTCCTGTCTTAAGTAACGTGTTTGATTTTAGAGTCCACAGAGAGAATAGTGACCAGAAACTAATCCTGTCGTTTCAACTCCCACTTTTTCCACTTGGTCGAATCTTTCCCATCCTTCCCTTTTCCCCATGGGTCGTCTTGTTTGTTTACTGGTAAAGGATGACATTATGAAAAGGAACTGAAGTTGATATTTAAACGTTCACAAAAGCCCAAAACAAAACGTGAGGAAAGTTAAAATAATGGTCTGTCACCACATGTTTGTTTGTCGAAAAGATAATCGTTGTCAGATGACAAAGCCTCCTCCGGCTCACACAAGTCAAGTCCTCAGAAACGAGACGGCACTTAGAGACCGCAAACCTCCGCCAACGCTGAACAATCGTTCAATGTGCTCCGACACATAAAGACATCACTCTTACCACTTAAAATATGAATTGAACGGATTTCTTGACCTTGCAAACATAACCTTAGGATGTCAAAAAAAAAAAAAAAAAAGTCCCTAAGCTATGAATTTTTTTCAGCCACGGATAGAAATGAAAATCTCGTCCATCTGTCCGCCAGAAGTTTATCATTACGCTCTTAAGACAGAAGTAAACTTGTTAATGGATGTAATAAATTTCCATAAAATCATTATACGTTTGAGATGCTGCACTGATGACTATATTACAAGACAAACAAGCTATAGTTTTTTTGTATTATAAATAAACAGAAATCCAGATCGTTGGGAGAAACACTCATTTTTGAACTGTCGATCAAAATCAATCAATATTTCTAATGTAAATATTTAATCTCAGTGTATAGCTCTTTTTAGCATTAGCCATTTTCAGCATCTCAGCTCTGATAACTACACCCATCATCAAACATAAAGAGCAGCCAGTTCTTCCAGAAATTAGCCGAGACGCAAATTAGGCCAAAGTGAAAGTCAATAGTGATCAGAAACACGACTCAGCAAGCACTAACCTGTATGAAATGTGGGATTAGCACACATCTATGTATCGACTGATTCATTTTATTGAAATTAATCACTCACCTGGTTTATAACATGTCTGAACATAATTCAAAATAGACAATTTATTTTCAGGGGCCGATGAGATGTTTTTAAATTGCCTGTTTATCACCTCAAGGAGCTTTTTGTAAGTTGTGCTATCGCTACATAGCCTACGTTAGCATTAACTTCAACGCTAAGGCTTGTGTGGCTTCTAATGGAATTAGCATGCTAACCAGGGTTAGCTGGTTAGCATGCTAACCTGAAGAAATAAAGATGTTTAGAAGGTGTTTTATAACTTCACATAGGATATTTTTAAAGCAGCAATGGCTGAAGCTGGTGAATGCTAATGTTAGCTATGTAGCATTAGCGAAATGTGCAAATAGCTCCTTTAAAACTATGTAATTTAATAACCTGCTCCACCTCCTCTTCCTTCAGTGACCACGGATCCTCCGGCAGGTGTGACCGTCAGTCGCGTCGGACAGTTGGAGGATCAGCTGAGCGTTCGTTGGGACGCCCCGCCCGCTCTCAAAGACTTCCTGTTTCAGGCCAAATACCAGATCCGCTACAGACTGGAGGACAGCCAAGACTGGAAGGTAAAGGACAAGGACACACACACACAGTCAGAAGGACAAATTAGACAGATAATTTGTTCTCTTTGACTCTCACACTCAAGCAAACATCAGCGCAGCACTGTCCCAGCTGTTTCTCATCTTCGTTGTGTAATCACCACTATTCTAGTCTAATTGAAGTCTCCTCTGCCAGATGAGTTAATAGTTGGGCCGGTCAAAAATGCTCATAAGTCATAAATCTAGAAGTCAGGTTGTGATCAGGAGAAAAATACAGGTCAGAGCCACTGTGTATAGCTCTATTTAAGCTTTTAATGAATGAAAAATACAGTGTAAAACCTTCAGTCATGCAGATGGTGTTTTCCAGGCTTCACTTGAGTCCTCTGGGTAAGAGTGAAGATTCTCCGGTAATTAAGGGGGAATTACACAGATGTAATATAATCAAGTCTTCGCTCGCACAGTGGAAAAAGAAAAGACGGGGAGTGCAGAGGCGGCGGTGGGATGAGACCATTTTTGAAGAGAGAGAGAGGAGAGAGGTTTAAATCCAGGTGGCTTTAAGTGTTTGATGGTGAAAACAAGACGCTGTTTCCCTCAGAACCGGCCTTAATCATGAGGTCATGCTGAGGAATGGAGGGATACATCTCAGCTGTTAATGCCTTCAATATGGCTGTAAAAACGCTCGGCGGTAACTTCTGCCGATTTGGCTTCCCCCACGTCACGTCATTAGCCCTCTGATGCCTGCAATTTCCACGTTCTGTTTTCTGTTGGAGTCGCTATTAACAAGTGTTTACAGACTGAATGCCAGAGAGAAAGTGGAGACTATTAGACAAGATTATTAGCCGCAGTGTGTGAGTGTGTGTTTCTTCCTTTCTATCTATTCGTCTGTCTTTATTTTTGCTGTCTGTGTGTTTGTTTGACTACCTATGCACGCTCCTGTGTGTGTGTGTGTCAGCATATCCAGCCATGTAATAAGTAATAGGGAGCAGATTTCACCCAGCAGGCATGGTTACATTAAAATATTTTCATAAACATGCTGATTAGGAGCCACCAAACAATGTGGTGTGCATTCATGTTTAGGTCTGTACATGGTTTGTGGTTGTATTTTCTACATCTTGATTCTTCCCTGTGTTTTAGTTTATGCCCATTGGTATTTAATACTGTGGTCAGACCTCCAGTGCTCAACTCTTCCATGTTTGTCTCTTTTGTTTTGTTTTGTTTTTTTTTTTGTTTGCGAGTAGGTGATGGATGACGTCGGGAACCAGACTTCTTGTCGATTGGCTGGACTGAGACCTGGAACTGTGTATTTTGTCCAGGTATGATAATCATATGTTATGGATACACACGTCTAAATGTATGACGACATTCTTCATAGTCACGGTCTGTCTTTTTTTTTTTTTTTTTTCCTCCAGGTTCGCTGCAACCCTGTGGGCATCTACGGCTCTCGCAAAGCTGGGATTTGGAGCGAGTGGAGCCACCCCACGGCTGCATCCACACCCCACAGTGGTAAACACACACACGGTGCATGTACAAAATTCATCTCTCAGTTTTTTAGAAAGCTACTTTAGGTTCATTTTAAGAGGCAGTTCCTCCCTATCACTAAAATTAGTTTCATATCATGGTGTACCACATATCCCGCAGTTCTCTCCCACTGCTGGAAGCTGGCAACCTCCACAGAAGAGAAAGATGGTGTTATTTTACCCTTCTTGTTCTATCTCGAAGCCTGTTTTGAATAATATTGGCAGTTTTATTCAGAACAGATGCATCACTTTAAATCAAATCACATCAGCTCAAACCAAATCAAATCAAATCAAAAAATATTGTCAAAACAAACACTTCAAACCCAATTTTGATTACGCAACGTTCTGCTTTCACTGGGTTGTCGTACAGAGGGCTTCATAAAGAAACGATTAAAAGACCAACGTAGGAGACTGAACTAAATTTTAATTTGATGTAAAACCTGTTGGTCGTCTGAGCGTTTGTGCTGCGGCTGCTGGTGGTTCGAGCTTCCCTCAAACTGTAGCAGTGGAATTGTTGAGTAAATGTTATCATAACTGATAGGAATTAAGGCCACAACTATGAAAACACACTTTTGAAAAATAAAGTTGATGTTTCCCTCAAGAGTTTCCCAGATTTGTCCGTGAAAGCCAAGATTTTTGTCTAAAGCACCAGACTGATGATATTGTATCTAACTCGCACGCGATAATAGAAAAGAATATTTTTATTTGTCCCTCAGGGGGAAATTTATCTGTTTGGCAGCATAAAAAAATATGAAAATAAATTAACAGAAAATAAAGATAAATATTTTGTATTAAAAAAAAGAAAAGGTGCAGGTCTCCAGAGACGGAGGAGGAAGGTTGTGGGTCGATGTTTTCAGCTGGGATGTGACAGAGTTCACAGGTAGATGTAGCGTCGGTTGACAGCGAGTTATCACGATGACTTGAGAGAACTTGCTCTGGATGTAGTACGACCAAACGCTGACAGCAAACAGCTCGATGTCCAGAGCAGCTGCTCAGTAACACTGATGTGCTCCAGGTTACTGCATCTCTCCTTAATAAACATCACGATCTCTGCGTCCTTCCTCTGGTCGGTCTCGTTAGCTCCTGTCCTCTGACAGGTCTCAGTGAGACACATGATGTTGCTCTGTAGCTGGTCAGCGCCGTCACTTCTTCATCTTATGAGGAGAAATGGTTCATTCCCCATAGTTACAGACGTTGTTGATGGTTTGTTCTGTTTTGACCTTGACTCCTCCAGGATCTTAGGTCTCTTGTTGGGTCGTATCTTCGAGCAGCTCAGTGTCGTCAGCTGATCACTGGAGAAACAATCTGGAAACGGTTCAACGGCTAAACTCTGGTTGTCATAGTCAAAAACTAAAACAAAATAAACAAACAAAAAAAAAAAAAAAAACACGGAAAAAAGAAAAGAAAAAAGGAACAAACTGTTTTAGTTAAAATGTTGAAAGGTTTAGGTAAAAAGAGGAAAAAGGGGAAAAAAGTACGAAAATGAGAGGCTGCGGCGCCATGGCAACAACTTATAAATAAACTAAACGTCTTGTTCTTTGCTGCTTTTTCTCTCCAAACTCTCACTGTTGGATATTTTATTTGTGTATTTAAGCACTTAATACTTCTGCTTTATCACATTTCAGAGGCAAATGTCATGATTTCACTACGGCTACAATTACAAATGAATTACAATTAAGTTTTCAGTTGGAAGTTTTTATATAAAACTAACGATTATTTTTGATAATCGACTAACTGGTCAATTATTTTTGTATTAATCGGATGAAAATGGGGGATGGGTATTCATTGTTGTTTTTAACAACAAACACATAAAATCTCGTAATATTAATTAATAAATAACTACTGATCTAAAATGTGAAATAAATGGAAGTTAGTTGATGCAGTCATATTCTGAGAATATGACAGGAATATTTATTTATTTATGTTACGTTTCTGTTTGATGAATGAAAACTCAACAACGTCGCGTTATACACCAGCATCTCTCTGCTAATTATCTCTGCTAAATATCTATCTAATATCTACGACCATTACCGGCAGATTTGTGTCAAACACACAATTTCAGAACAATTTAAAAAAACTAAAGTAACGTAAAGAAATACCTTCTGCTCTCTGGAGGAGTCGTGTACGTGTCTCGGTGCTGACGTTAAACTTCACCTGCTGCCGCTGCAACCGCCGCCATTTTTCACACAACAATTTCCGGAAATTGGTCACGTGACCTACGCAAGCCTTGTCATTGGTTCTCTTCTTCTTCTTCTACTACATTTGTTTTGTAGCGGTTAGCTGCTAGCTTAGCCGCTAGCAGCTGCTGCGGCTTTGATTGTCTCTTCTCCCACAAGAAGGAAAGTTTTGTGTATAATAACACAGACCAAACTAATCGACTATTAGAAATAGTTGGCAACTAATTTGATAATTGATTTTGATGGACTTAATCGATTTGTTGTTGCAGCCCTACGTAAAACACATGCAATAAGAATGTGAGTGCTGTTAGAGATTAAACCAGTGGTTTCCTACTATTAATATTAATAACAAATGAAAAACAAAACCACGTCTCTTGGGAGGCTACTTAACACACATTTAAATCTTATTCGAATAATAATTTTAAATTGAGATCAAAGGAGATTAAAATGATTATATATTTCATAAATAGCAAGTGCAATTTCATAGATGTGATTGTATATAATTAATGATGTAAAACTGAATTATACAGTGATACAAAGGTATTTAAAACCTATTATTTGCTCACAGGGGACATGTTTTCTGCTTAAGTATAATAAATGTATATAATAAGTACATTTACTTTTTGATTCCATACTCATACATTTTGCTGATAATATTGTTGTGGAGGTGTTTTCTCACTTTCTCTCTCTTCCCGTCTCTTCGTCCCTCCCTCCCTCCCTCTTCTCTCTCGTCTTCCTGCAGAGCGCTTGATGTCTGGCTCCTGCGACTCCAAGTCCAGCGGGGACTCCAACTCCACCCTGCGCAGGGAGCTGAAGCAGTTCTTCGGCTGGGTGCGGAAACACGCCTACGGCTGCAGCAGCATGTCCATGAAGCTGTACGACCAGTGGAGAGTGCTGATGCAGAAATCCCACAAAGCTCGCAACCAGGTAGGTAAGCATCACTAACGCGGGGATGAAACAACATGCCTGCGCTCGTATTATACACACACGTATTCACATCTAATCTCAGACACACATGCACACATGTGCTGCACACACCGACATTCATGCAAAGCAAAAACAGTCTTGTTTTTTAAAAGCTGATTTGTAACAGATTTTTTTTTTTTTTTTTTGTCATTTAATTCAGGTTCTCCAAGGGGATAAATCCTAGCACATGCTGCATTTACAAGCAGAAAACAAGTTGAGAAAAGGACTGAGAGTGAGCGTGATTTGTGTTTTTGTCTATGTGTGCATGAGAAACGAGAAAGAGATTGTATTCGTATATGGGAATTATAAAGACAATTTGTTCTGGACATTTTGTGCGGATACCAGCAACAGATGTGAGGGGACATCCGAAGAAAAACAATTGGATTTTCTTTCCTTTGCGCATCTTTTACAGTCAACGTGAGCACTGTTGTGTCTATTTTGTTTTTTTTTTTTTTTTTGTTTTTGCCTGAAAAGTTGCAACCGGGAAGGATGGAGAAGTTGAACTCATCACAGACGTCCTGGTGTCATGTGGACTACTCTGGTTTTTTACAAAGCACGTGGTAGCATAAATAACTCAGACATAAAATCATCGACATGTACCTGCTCTAAATGTACACAGAGGTGCTCAAATCAGATTCAAGTGTTGCCAAAGCATCTGAAAGTATTGTGACCTTTTTTTTTTTTTTTTTTTGGTTTTTCCTGTGGATTCAAAGCACCATCTAGTGGCTGTTCAGCATCCATGGATACTCCAATCAAAGCTTTTCACTGTGGTCCTGATGTAAAAAGAAAGAAAAAAGAAAACAAATAACAAATTATCATCCAGTATTTCTAATTCATGCTTTGTTATATAAGTGGATAATGTGCCAAACTGATTCAGCCAGGATTCCTGTGTCTCCTCTGAGTGACAGCATGTGACTGATGACATGATGGTGTTTGTGTAATGGAAACGTCTCACTGCCTTTATTTTTGTACTGAATTGTACCAGCATATTTAAAACTGTATAAAGTTATGTTTTATTTCTTAAGTTATGTTTAGTTAGTAAAGAAATATCAATGACTGAAGTTGTTATCGATCTCTAATGTTGCTCTATAAAAATGTTGCCTGATAAAAAGAAACAACAACAATGAGAGTTTGGAAATGATTTGCATGAAGTTCAAATAGAAATTTCTGTGACTAAAAAGAGAAAATGTGATTATTTGAATACAAAGTACTACTTCCTCTTTAATTATTTACCTCCAAAATAAGAGTATGTAATCTAGTCTAGTCTTTGTTTAGTGTATTAGGACGAGTAAAAAGTGATATATTTATATTATTTTTTTTTTTTTAAGCCATAGATGCCACTGAAAAGAGGAGAAATGCTCATTTTACCATTTATGTTTAATTTCCTGAGCGTTCAACCATGTGCTGTTGTTACTCTCTGCTCCTTCATGCATTTATTGTTTTTTGTTCGTGATCTTTCAGAGCTGAAAGACTTCACACTTTCATTGTTTTTATTAGTAATTTGTAATTCATGGTTCATGGTTTTTAAACATCCATTGAATTAGAAATACCTATATTTAATATTATAAAAAAAAAAATAATCAGTGTTTACACATAGAGGTTGATAAGGTCACAGGTCAAGATTTGTGTACAAACAATAAAATGCTAAAATGCTGCCATACCAGAGGCCAGACGGTGGCGCTATAAATCCCATCACCATAATTTCCACCCTATAACATTTACATCTATGAACGTGTTCCTGATGACAAAGTAAAAAGAAAACAAGCAGGAGTGGAACATACCTTTAGAGAGAGACAATGAAAAAAAGATGTGATGTCTGACAAATACTTTCTCTAATGAATCCAGACGACATCTCATCCCGGTCCCACATCAGCAACTCACATTGTTTGACACGTCTGACACCACTCGCTGCTTTGTCTCATAGTTTATCAGGGAAACTTAAGACACCGGTTGTTCATCTCCTGTTTGTGACACTGCAGAATCTTGTTACTGAGCCTTTGACCACCGAGACTCTGGTGTTGAATATTTAACCAGAGTGGATTTTTGTTTTCTTCTCTTGGTCACGGCTCTGCACTAAAGGCTTATAGTTACCTCTGAGGCAGAATTAGGGAAATGAGAGCGAGAGAGCATGAGGGTGAATTTCTACCTGAGTTTCTCACACTGGAAAGTAAACATTGTACTCTTTGCCAAAAGGTTTTAGCCACAGTTGACACTTTTCAGATGCTGTGTGGTTTCAAGCCCTGCAAACAAACTGAGCCGTTACAGAATATAATGGAGTTTATACTGAAGCAGCAAAAAACTTTCAGATCATTTTCTCAGTTTCTCACAATCACAGAGATTATTTTGGAGGCTGGGATATTATTGCAGATTTTTATTTCTATTTATATATATATATATATATATATATATATATCAAACAGTAGTTTACCAGCCTCACAAATCTCCTGTTGCTCTAGTTTTTCTAGTTTTATCCACAAAATTTACATGACAATGTCATAAATGAGATACCAACATTTGCATTCAGTTTTTAGACCTTAATCATTAAACATTTTTTTAAACATAAAAAGTAGTTTCTTTCAAATTAAAACCATCTGAAAAGTGGAAATGTAACTTCAAATGGAAACGAAAAAAATGAAATGTAAAAGTACTTCAAAATTGCACTTAAGTAAAGTACTTGTGCAAATGCACTGAAGGTAATTACCTTCTATCTCTGAGTGCAGTAAATTTAGGCTTTTAACCCAACAGCAGAGAGACCCCTAGATATTGTTTTCAATGTTTAAAAGGTTGGTTATTTATTTATTTATTCATTTACAGAATCATTTAGACGTTTTATACTGACCTGAAATGTATTTGAGCTATGAATGAAGTGCTTTCATTTCTAATTGCATGTTTACTGGGATGCTCTTAGTTACACTGTTCGTAGTGAAGTTTAGGAGTAAACCACACACACTGCTAATCTGTTGCACTTTTCGGTGATCGGTAACCTAATGCCTCGGAATAGGATGACAGCTGAACTACATTACATCTCACTGACATGATTCATGTTGCAGTGCTTTAAGGCTTGAGCACAGTCTGTATGTCCACATGTTTGGCTGCACAGAAGCAGCTTCAGTTCTGCTTTTGTTCTATTTTCAACTTTGAGACACATCGCTAAGACATCTCTGTTCCAAACAATCAGCAGTTCTCTTTTTAGCCTCGACAGAGTTGACTTTTTGGCCACAGCTATGAAACCCTTTTGTCCCGAGGGGGACAGGGGAGGAAGAAGGTGGAGAGCAGGTTGGGGTGTAACCCAGGGCCTCGGTCAATATAGGGTTTCTTCACCTCACGGTCATGTATAATTCATCCAGGGAGGCCGCTGTTCACCTGGAGGGAGGCACACAAGAAAGGGATGTGTCTGAGGTGACAGAGAACCCAAAAGAGGAAGAGAAGAGGACAAAGAGGGAAGGAAGAGGTTGACAGAGTATGGAGGAGGTGGTGAAGAAACGGCCAATAATCTCTGCTCGAGAAAGAGGTCAGTTTAAGAAATCTGCATGCCTGTGTGTATGTGTGTGTGTGTATATATGTGTGTGTGAATGCTGGGGGGAGGTATACATCCACATGGACTGGATTATAGCCGAACTGGTTTTGGTATAAAGTCTCTCACAGCATTGTACAGCCACTGCTCCATTCTTGTTTGAGATTTCTACTTTGTTTAGAATCCATTCCCAAACAAGTGGAGGAAGGACGTTAAAATGCATAACCATAGAAAATAAGTCAAAGAGCTACATATGGAAATCATCAGAGACAACACAGCCTGAGCCAAAGAGCGGTGGGTGTGCTTTACTGCTGCTTGGAGCTGAATCTGTTGCATCATTTTCATCAATGTCCTCCTCCTCTTTCTCTCCCTCTTCGTCATTTGTTAGGCCCTGGACCTGGACGCTACGCTCTGCCCCCTACAGTCGGATACATCAACCATGACTTCACCAAACCCAACAGCCCTGCGTATTCCTTCCACAGCCGCATCAGAAGTGAGTTTTTCATATATTACACTGGTTCACGTTGGCTCAGTTTCCCTGATGTCTCCTGTTCACATTTTTTTATTATATTAAACACACATCTGGAATTGTTTCATTCCTCTTTATAAGGTCAAAAGATGTGTTTGGATGATCATGTATAATTGTATCATATGTAGTGGGGTCTGTGGACTCAAGTCCAGGACCAAGGTACCACATCGACGCCAAGGTGACCCGCTTCGGTCGCATGGAGACGCCATCATACTCTATGTCAGGCCGAGGAAAACACACAGAAAGTAAAGGTAATGAAAAAAGGGCAGAAATATATTGGCAGAAATACATTTTCTCTATTTAGGTGTCACTAAATAAATAAAAGAAAACCACAACCAGTTTCTGTGTATATGTTCACAGGGGAGGTGTTCCAGACTCCAGGACCAGGAGCCTACAGCCCAGAAAAGGCTCCACCTCTCAACACCCACCGCAGACCTCCATCTTACACCATCGGCTCCCGCACCAGATACCGTTCTGTGGATCCTGTACCAGCACCCAACAGGTGACAAACTTGTTTAGAGTAAAACCCATAGACAGACCAAAACCAGTTACTATAGGACAACTTCATAGGATACAAGAGGTTGATTTCTATGGAAATGATGTGAATTATTCACTATCATCTGCCACAAAATCTGAACCCTAATAAACCTGTTTTAGACAAGACAGTCATGTTGGGTTTTCCTAGAGTTTTTCAGTTGTCACATGTACTGTATGTGTGACCTATTAAAAAACAAAGTGCTGTATGTCACAAGTCTATGGTTTCAGAAAATACTGACATAGTGGTGCTGGTAAGTGTTGCCTCATCCCATTAATATGAGACAGTGACACGACTTCTGCTTTCTATTCTCCTCCAGTTACAGTCTTCCTCATCTGATCGGCAGCCATGTTCCCAACAAACCCTCAACCGCCTGCTACAGTTTCTCAGGCCGGAGGAAGGTCGGAGCTCCGTCTGAAGATCTCTCCATGAGCCCTGGACCGGGAAAATACAACAGCACCAACCCGGACATTTACCGCCAGCGCCAGCCCTCCTTCTCCATACAGAGCCGGACTAAGAGGCCCAATTATTCTTCTGCCATTCCCGGCCCGGGCACATACAGCCCCGAGAAATTTCACGTGCATCTTCGCAAAGCCCCGTCCTTCACTCTGGGTGTCCGACACTCTGAGTTTGTCACCCCACTTGTGGTGAATGTAGTTGACTGACTATTATATGGATTTATTTCAACAGCTTCTTTTTATTCATTTTTTCATAAGTTACTTAACATGATAATATATAATGCAACACTGTTAAAAATAAACACTTTGACAACTGCATCTTCAGTGGAAGGGTATTCTATCATAAATAAAAACAAAATAAATATAAATATATTCATAAAAAAAAAACCTAGAACAGGGTGAGGTAAATAAAACAGGGTGTATGAGCTAGTGTCTATGGCTTCGTCACCGCGATGGTGACGTTCACAGGTGAACTCCACTTGCTGCACTCGCCCAGATCCAGCAGGTCGATGGCACAAACCTGGAACGTGTACTCACGACCTGGTGTCAGCCCCTTCAGTTCAAACCTGGTCCTTTCAATCGGACCCAACTGGAGGAGACAAAGTATGAGTCGTATTAATAAACACACTGGCTGAGGTTTGTATATTTATATAAAAATCTAAATTATAAGTGATCACAGTAGATTAAAGAGTCATGAATTGTAACTAAAGGTTGTATTACTGTAAGTATTTCTATTAAATATAAATATAAACGAGTAACATGAGTCAAGGTTGCCAGATTGTGAAAAAAAGACCTGTGGTTTGACAGTTATCATTAATATTTACTTTCACTTTCACTTGCATGATATTATCTTACAGCTGCCTACAGATTAAAGCCTGATCATCTGTCATTACTGTCTTATTAGAAACGTTTCAGTTCACAGAGGACCGGACTTTCATGAAAATATTCTGTGTGGAAAGTTTAGGTGATTTTTATTTCCTGTGTTGTATCGTTTTTATTTTCATTGTTTGTTTGTTTCACACTGAGGTCATTTACATTGAAGATGATTGAATTACTTACAGTGGCAGACTTCGGGACGCCCAGGTTTTCCCACTGATACAGTATCTGGTATTTTAGGGGGAAGATGTCCAATTTTGCCCAAGTGGAGGGAGGAGACCACTCAACCAACAAGCGTCGGCCGTTATGAGAGGAAACCGAGACGTTTACTGGAGGATCTGGTTTCACTGCACAATGAAAGTGACAAAGAAAGAAATAATTCTTCTTCTTATCCGTAGATGTGTTTCTACCAATTCTGGTACATTCATTGCTCTCTCTGTAAATTCAGGTTGAATTACATGTAATTTCAGTTCTCACCAATTTTCTCCAGCATAAAAACTGATAGATCGGATTTGCTCCCGGCAGAATTAACCGCTGTGATGTTGACGACGTAGTCGGTGAGAAGCTTCAAGTTGGGCAACTCACATTGCCACATCTGAAACACATACCAGATAATATATGATGCTATTAAGAACATATCATATAGTTTATTACAGCTTTTACTTGTTTAAAACAAAATAAAATATAGATATATACAGTATAGAATTGATAATATGGATGCTGTGGGGGTTTATACACAATATTTCCCCTCTCTGACTGTTATGAATACTGAATACTATTTATTACACATGAAACTGTGTTGTCTGTTACAGTTATAAAAAAAGCATGCAGGGGCTTTCCAGCCGAAGTCTTTTGAGAGTAAGCAGTTTGAAGAAAAGAAGATTGTGCTGAGTCACGATCCAATAAGAAATCCTTCAGAGATTAAACTAGTTTCATCACTATAAACTATAAACCAGTCAAGCGTGGTTAGTTTCGTTTTCATAATAGTGGTTATTTTTGGAAAAACACCGGAAAGGTTCCTAACAAGTAAAGTGATACCTTTTCAGATGTGGTTGATGATGATGAGTTGAGATCAGAAGAATCAGGTGGGATGAGGTCACATGACTTGATGACTTCCTGGTTGTGTCTCTCTCTGACAAACAAACAAACACGTTTTACATGTTTACACAAAGAGCTTCTTTAAGACACTCGACCGAGTGAAGTGTGTTTTACTAAAAGAAGATTTTACCTGTACGTGGCTATGTAATGTGTTGGTGGGTTTTCAAGAGCCTCAGGCCAGGAGCAGATAGTCCGCTTCAGGTAGCTCGAACAAGAGCAATGCACTGTGGGAGCGGAGGGAGGACCTGATGGAAGAGATGGAACTTGGTCAAAAAATAAAATGCAGAAACTATGATATTATGTCATAATTTCTTTATATTTATTACTTTTTTTTAATTGTTTAATTTTATTTTCATTTGCTTTTCACTTAAAATACGTAATGAATAATATAAAACATTAATAATATTCAGTACTCGGTATAAAAGTAACACAGTTAGAGTGACGTGTTACTTTTAATTACCAGTTAATTCAACACACTTTTAACCAGTGGTGGGAGTAACGAATTACACCAACTTGAATTACTGTAATTTTGGGTATTTATACTTTTTTGAGTATTTATTTAACTTAAAATTAAGTATGAATAATTTAAAATCATATTTTCTACTGAGAAGTCTAACAATATTATTTTATTACTTTTTATTATTATTACTTTATTATCATTTTATTGAAGATTTTTTATATAAATGCATTTAACAGAAATGATACTTTGTATTTGTTCTGAACACAATTGATACATAAAATCAGGTAATTGTTCTGACGGCTAAAAAAAACTGTTGAGAATAAATTATACATCAGTTTAAAAAAAATAACGAATACTCTGAGTACTTGTTTAGAAGAAAACTTTATACTTTTACTTGAGTATATTTTTACACCAGTACTTGTACTTGTAGTTGAGTAACATTGTTGTAACATTACTGCTACTTAAGTACAGATTTTCAGTTTTCTGCTTTTAACTGAAAATTCTGTGATCAAACCACAGTCGCTGAGATCATCAGTGTTGACTTATGTAAACTGGGATGTGTGAACTCTAGAGGAGGATTGGTGCCTGCACTCGTCACGTGTCCCACCTGCTCCTCACCTCCACATCACCTGTGGTAGCAACTGATTGGATTTTTAATTTAAAGACACATCTGGAGTGTTGCTACGCAAGTGAAGAGAAAAATGTCTGAGGACCAGAGTATGAACAAGACAAAGCAGCAGAAAGTAAAATTCACACACACACACACACATATATATATGACATGAAAATATTAAATGACTATAAAATGATGATAAAGTCCTCCATTTTTAGATTCTTAATAAGATGTCAACACCTGACAACAAGTTAGAAATGATAAAGTGGTACTCACTCCCTGATGCTGTCGTCGCTCTCAGCAGATCCATCGCTTGTCCTCCAACAACACACATGAGGAGAGTGATAGTGACACACACACCGTCCAACATCGCTGCTGTTCTTCAGTCTTTGACAAAAAACCACAGATGAAGGATGTTCTTTAGCTGCTCCTCGCTCTGTTTCTTTCTGATCTGGCGCTCGTGGGTTTTTAACAGTTAAAAGAGAAACTCAAAAGAGGAAGATGGTCGGGAAAGACCCTAGACCTTACTCTCGGTTGATACTGTGTATTGATACTATATTCTGTTAATTGATGTTAGATAATTAAAATAGCGCTTCTTTATTGCTTTTTTTTGTCATTTCTTCATTTATAACCAATTAGCACCAAGGCAACTTAAAGACCCACTCAAGAATTTCTCGGGGCCCCACATACATAGATACCCTTACCCTCAGACAGGAACCCCCCCTCCCCCAGCAGAGTTTTGCATCTCAGGGACTGACCATATATAACAGAATATATAGTCTAACATATATGTATAACAATAGTTTCACTTCATCAGTGAATGAGGTTTTAATGACGTATTTACATTCTCGACAAATAAAAGGATTATCAGCATTATATACACACACAAACACACACACACACACTAGCAGTAGTTTTACATATAGAAAGAAATGTCGTCATTGAATGTGGTTGTTGAATTTGGTTGTTGAATGTGGTGAAGAGACACGAGGGGACGTGTTTTTGTCTCAGCGTGTCTGTGATCTCAGGTACTTTCTTCTCTTTACTGCTCATTTTGTGCTTAAGATCCCTTTAGATCAGCACATATTGAAAAATAACAGTTCAATTCTGAATACATATTGTACAAAGTAGTGAGAATTAGTCCAAACTGTCACGCGTCCTCTCGATTGTCTCTGTGAGGCCACAGCAGCTTCTTGCTGCTCCACCCGGACAAGGAGCCGCTGTGGAGGTTCCACCCCAGAGATGGAGCCCCGTCCCTGTGTATGTTGATACCGTGAAGCCCCCCGCTGGACGTCCGCAGGGACGTGAACGCTTTGCTGATCCAGTTGTTCTTTGCTTCATGCAGATCGTTGGTCAGGAGTCCTTTCTGGTGCTCCAGCTCCTGCAACACACACACGTGTGTGAGAAATGTAGCAGACTTAATTTCAGTCACATTCATCCAACTCTCATCTGATGTGTCATAAAATAATCTTATCATCAGTAAATTCATTTAAATTGTACTTGAATACAGAAGCAGATTTCTGTAACAAATGACAAAATATATGGATATAAATATGACACATTTTAAGCAGTGAATGGTGACTATTACATATCATTTTTCAGTGTATGTGTGAATAATTTTAAACAGTACAGTGAAAGTCAATTAATATATTTATTAAAATACACATTTTTAAGTTTTTAAGTAGAAATAATGTACACATACTAGTATTTAGATGTTCTTCAAGTATATTATGGATTTTTTTTAAATGGGGAAATCCTTTTTATTTACATAGTTTCTTTTCCCGAACATTCATGAGTCTGTCCACAATAATTTTCCACGCTGAGTCAAGACTTTCCTTTTCGCTTTCTTTAATGAACATTGTTACACATGTGATGCTGCTGTGACGTATCAGTATTTACCTGGATTTTACACTTTGCCTCAACCATCTGGAGTTTGGCCTGAACCAACTCCTGCTCCAGCTCCTTGATCTGAGACTTGAGGGACTCCTTCTCCTGGTCCTCGCTCCTCTGCTCTGCCTTTTCAGCGCCGTGACCGTCCACATCTTCATTCTGGCCTGATTCGTCACCGTCATCTCGTTGCTGACAGTGAGAGCAAGCCTTCACTGCGTTCTGCAGACATGGAGAATGAGCGTAATGGGGGGAGAATATGAAGACTTTCCCACGAAAGTTAAGCAACTGAGCCAAGTGTTGAAAACGATTTCCTACGACACGGTGGATCCAGATGAGGTTTGAAGCGAGATAAAAAGGAAAGATCAAAGTATATATATTCTCACCTTGAGTGAATCTATTTCTTCTCTGTGGGCGGCCTGCTGCCTCTCCAGACGGTTTGTCAGCTGAGAGCAGATCTGAGAGAAAAAGCATCTGATATTAATATAATTAAGCAAAACACGACTGAATTCTTTATGAATATTTCAGTTTGCTTCTCCCTCTTTTTTAAACGTTCCGGTCAACATCATCAGTGATTCTCTGTACCTGTTTGTAATCTGCGATGATGCCCGATGACCTCCTGACTTCCTGCTCAGCTTTCTCCAGCTCTCTACGAAACACTTCCTTGAGCTGTAAGACAAGAAATCCATTAATCCTGCACACATGCGATTACATTACAACTGTGAAGTCTTTTAAAAGGATTAGACACATGAAAATCTTTGTTCTTACCATCACAGCCTCCTCTTCCTTCCCTCTCTTCTCCTCTTCTGTGGCCTGTAGTTGATGTCTGGTCTGCTGGAGGTCTTTGGCGAGTTCGTCCATTCTGTCCTCCGCCTGTCAACAGAACACAAACGTGGTTCTTTATAGACAATGACAGTACATTTATCATTAATTTCAGCCTTTTTGTGAAGGTTTGTGGCTAATCGTGCCTTGTCCAGAGCGTTCCTCAGGGCGACCTTGCTGGTAATCAGTCTGTGAGCCAAGTTGTCGTTCTCCTGCTCCAGACGCAGGCTGGTCTGCTGAAGTCGACGGTTTTCCTTCTGAAAAAACACAAGATAATCTGTCAAACTCCAGTATTCATAAAGCTGAGGGTAGTGAAGACTTTTCTAAAGACAGAGTTTTCATCATCTTATCTCTGGAGAAAGCCAAAAGTTTCTCACCATGTATTTGTCCAAAGGGTCTTCGTCTTCATCATCATCCATTATTTGAAGCAGACTTTCTCCCAGTTTAGCTTTCTTTGTTGGAACCTGAGGGAAGAAAGTCACGTCTAATTAAATCGAGTAATATGAGGGGAAACTGTCATGTTTGACTGAAGTGCAGACAGTTATTTCCTCCAAACAGATCTGGGGGCAGATGTTGTACAAGTGTGACAAATCAAGAACAGGCACCAAAAAAAAAAAAAAATAATAAGAGATGCAGATAAGGATAAGACTGAGATAAGATAGAACTGTGCATACTGAGGAATAATGATTTTTAGGATGCATGAAGGAATAATAGTGAATTTACATATCTCACATATCTAAAGTGAACAGTCAGAATTCATTTCCTTGTTAAACTACAAATCTGTCAAGCGGAAGAAGGTGTTTTATGTTGTAGTATGTACTGGAGATGTTTTTTTTGGCTCAGACTAAGTCTCATAATGACACTGGTTCATCTGGTTGTTAATGTTGTGGTTATATAATTGAGACAATCAATGCAACAGTGAGTCTTACTGTGAATTTGGGTCCTGTTTCAGCCACCAGACAGGCCAGGATCTCATCCTCGCTCATCTGCTCCATAACGTCGACATCATACGCCATCATCGTGGACACCTCCTCCATCATCTTTGCCCAGATGTAGCAGCTCGAGGAGCTGCTGACGCTCTCACACACACACACACACACACACACACACACACACAAACCAACAGGTAAAACCTGAACTGCAAAAATCCACCAGGATTGTTGGTAGCAGGTAAGTAAAGTCAGTTCAGAAAAATTGCTGTGTTCACTCGAAGACACTCAGGTGAGCGACCAATCCAACATGAGTATGAGGATAAACAGGAGTAAAGTCCAAGTCGTCCTACGGAAACTCAGCTTAGAGTCCAAAGGTGAAGAATAGAAAAGAGATAGTCCAGCAGGTGAAGTGTAGCTACTCTTACACACACTATTAACTCAATAAGCAGCCGTCTGAGCCTCTTACATGCAGTGTTTGGTCAAGGAGTGTGTGTGTGTCTGTCATAGGCGTTTAGGCAGCAACAGGTTCAACAAGGTTTAAATGAGACGTGAGACAGTGTGTGAAAGAACGTCATTCATGGACACACCCACAGCACTGCTAACCTTTCTTATCACATCACCTGTCCTCCTCCTGCTTGTTTTCCTTCACACACTCAAACAAAGTGTGTTTATGATCCTAACACCTCAAACTAAATCAAGTCAAGCTCCTGATTTATTTGCTTGTAATGACCTCAGATGATATTTTCTTTTATTTGTTTATTTATTTTTTTTATCACACATTTTAAATCTAATCTGTGTTCCTCTTTTTTTTTCCTTTTTGTTCACACTGTTATTAGAAGATGCTGTGAGAACCTGCCAGACTGGCGGCTTAACGTCACTGATGAATGTGGGAAGAGTAAATGATGTGGTATTTTTGGTGTGACACAGACCTGTGGCTCTATTATTGTCGAGGGCTGAGTCGCCTGACAGGAGAGCAAACGGGTCCAGCAGGTAAAACCAAAACACGAATGCAGAATAAAAAAAAAAAAAAAAAAAAGAAAAGGAAAAAAAAAAAGATCCTACATCTCCAAGTTTAACATTTACATGATGCACTTTCTCCTCTTTCTCCTGAAATGCCCCCTTCTCTCTCTTTCTCTGTCATCTGAGAAATCTGTAGTTTCACTTCCCGTTCTGTATGATCCTCCTTCTGAGTATTTCCCAAATTCAGTTATGTTGGTGCTTTCCTCTGTGATTTTTTTTTTTCATCATGCAGTAAAAAAAATTGTCAGACTAATTGTAAATCAGGAAAAAAAAAAAAGTCCAGACAGATGTATAAACATTTATTCCCCCAAAAAAAGGAACATCTTGTGAAACATTGTGGACTTACTGTATCAGGTTATACCAAAACGTCTTCTGGTTTTATACAGAAAAATCTGAAAAATACATTTTTTCTTTTAAAACAATCAGAACCCACAAAAGAAAAGAAAGAAGAATGTAAAAATAAACCGTTCACAGGTCAGTTCTGATACAGATGTGGTGCTTTTTGTGGTGCAACAAACACAGAACCGGTGGACGCTAAAACTACAGAGACCGTATGTGTTAAGTTAAGTGACGGTGAACACAAATGCAAAAAAAAAAACAGCGCCAATCTAAATGAACAAAAATAGATTTTACATATATAATGTAGCATATAGTTACGAGCAACGATGGGATGTGAAAGGTGAGAGGTTATGAGATGAGACACTGTGATGTGATGTGATAATATACTGAATAAATATCTTAAATAGACCTTTAATCCATAATCTTTATAATCTGTCACTCTAAATAAGATTAGCATTGTATTTTCATATATTTAAATAAGATAATTAGAATAAAGTCAACTTTCACTTCCAAATGTAAATTTCCATTCTCTTCCACACATTTTTTTTTTTTTTTTTACGGTGGAATAATAATTAATGAGCATGGAAAAAAATCACATTTGGCACAAACTCAATCAAACACAGCGAAACTCCAACATCCTTCACAAAAAAAAAAACAAAAAAAAAAACAGAAATAAAACAAACTACAATACTCCTTAAAAATATACAGATCCAGGTATATACTGTGGATTAACACTGCATCTTGATACTGAACTGTATAGCAGATATGATGGCTTATGGATACAAAAACATATGTTTTCAGGATCAAATAAATATGGCACATGATCCTAAATATTGTTAAACACATCAACTAATAAGAAATACAGCGAGCAGGCGGCCTCCTGTTAGTCGTCTCGTTTCATCACAATTAACAAGAAGAGAAAATAAGCAAAGCTGGTAAAGAGAAAGTAAAGTCGTTTAAAGATACAGAGAATTGTTTGGATTTTTCGATATTTCTCCTCAGTTCTTCACGTGTTTTCCCACAGGGTAAAAACAATTAAGCTCCATTAGTAGTTTCTATAGCTGGCAAACAAACAAACAAACACACCTAATAGAAAAAACTGTTGTAGCCCTCATGTACATTAAGCTGGAGAGGGTGATGGGGGGAGGGGGAGAGTTTCAATGCAGGAGGGAATAATAGAAACTAAAGAAGTGGTGGTGGTCCAGGTTTTAAACTCTGAGTTTCGTTTCGTAACCAGATACTTTTACAAAGTGAAGCTCGAGCTACGACGGCTCAGCTCATGTAGCTGAAGCCCCCGGAGGTGAATGTGTGACACAAACTCAACACATCTGACTTCATGAGCTTGGTTTTCAGTGTTAGGATCCAGCCGTAGGTTTACAGACGTCTTATCTCATCTAAGGTGTTTGATAAATGGAAATCAACTTACTGAAGTGAGTTTTTTAACGTTTGTGACTTAAACCCACTAATAATGAATCATTATCAGTTGTCAGGAGAACAAGGTGGCGCATGGTTTTTGTAGGCTTCAGTATTTTTACAGAAACTGGACTGAACTTGTGCCTCACATGTCCCATCTAATCTAAACTAATCTAAGCATTATTGTGTAATGAATCGTATATTTGTGCAACTTTTTAATTTTTGCTAAATTTGTGAATAACAGTATAAGAAGCGAAGGCACAAGATTTGCTTTATTTTACAGCTTTGTGAATAATTAAATCCAAGTAATTTCCTTAAACTTTCACTTAAAGTCTCCTAAAAGATTTTTGTAACTTGGTGCTAATTATAGTCAGTAATAAGAGTTTGTCATAACTATAAATGATACTTTTCAACATACCACATATTGAAATGATATAATATATTATATAAATGAAAACATCTTAATGTGTTTAAACACTTGACTGTTCATACTTTTCTTATAATTAGAACAAAAATACACTTTTACAATATTAAAATGTTTGTAAATAGGAAATTATTTGGAAATGATGCAGCAATTTGAACCCATAAAATAATAAATAAATGAAAAGTTGTTTTGTGTTATTTAATTCATGACTCAAGCTGTTTTCCTTTGGGTTTGTTGCAACAACAGCACGACTGTAATGAAGGAAAAATGATACCATTTGTATTTTATAATGAATCTGAAACTGATCATTAACATGGCTTAGAGGAGTTGTAAAAGAGAAGCAGGAAAAATGACTTGACTGCCCTTTAGTGTGTGTGTGTGTGTGTGTGTGTGTGTGTGTGTGTGTGTGTGTGTGTCCGTTTGTGTTCACAACATACAGTACCCGTGTCTCTGACCAGCTCTAGATTGTGGATTGATTGACTAAACGCCAAGCAGAGACGTTTACACCTGAATTGGAAACTAAACCGGATCAAACTTATTTTACTTTTGTGTGTGAAACCAACTGAAGCTGTTAGAGTTTTATATCACGTCTCCGCTGACGTAGGATGTGGATTTGGCTCTGGTCAGTTTATGGTTCAATCCCTTAGTTTAATGACTTTGAATAAATCTGTGCCTGAAGTGAGCATGTGTGGGTGTGTGTGTTATTGTGCTGTATTTGTAATCCATCACCTGAATTTAGGCCCAAACAAAAGGGCATGTGCCAGACGTGTAAATGTCAGGTGTGTGTACGTAGAAGTCCTCTATAAGTTTGCGTGTGCTGAGGTCAGACCTGGGTGCTGTACGGGCGCGGCGGGGGAGGAAACATGTCCGTGGGGCTGTAGTAACTCAGAGGGGAGGAGGACTGCGGGTTGGACGACAGCGGGAGAGACACAGACGGGTTCTCGTAGTAGGTGTGGAAACCCAGACGCTCGCCTCCGTTACGGACGCTGTCTGCGAGTCCAGAATGGAGAGAGTACGAAGAACACGTGGGACAGTGGCTGTGGTGAGAACCCGTGTCCAGCTGGTCCAGGGAGACGGGGGTGATGGCCGTGCCGTCCATGGCGAGAGCGTTGCAGGCGTTGCAAGGAAAATGAGAGAGAGGATCGGCTCCCACCACGGAGCCCACGTCCACCTCAGAATCATTCTTCTTACAGCAGTAGTACTGCAGAAACACACACAGGGAGGGAATCTGAGTCTTAATTCACTAAAAAAAAGGACAATTTTTGATGAAAATATACTAAAAAATACATTTTACACAGTAATACCTGGAGTCTACAGTAACAGAGCACTGCAACGATGCACAGCAGAATCACTCCGGCGAGAATTCCTCCGGTTATAACGATAGTTCCCGCTGACATTCGACCAGATCTCCATCAAACCCTTCACAGTTCGACACAGACAGAGAAAGAGATGAAGAGGAAGAAAACACAAACTGAACGACCTTATTACCATTTTAAATTGTATTATTTTAATGTTGCTAAAACCTGCTGTGAATATTCTTGCAAAGCTTTGTCCAACAAAGGTTTCCACAATGCTCGTAATTATAACCAATGTAGGCTAAGTTATTATATTCATGTAGCGTCATGATGTAACTGCAAATGATGAAATGTGTTGTAACTAGCTGCTCGTCAGACAGATGGGGTTGTTTCAGGCCTCACAGCTGAGCCCCAACGAACCTACACAACGCTCCTCAAGTCTCTGAGACTCGACAGGAACAGGAACAGGAACAGGAACAGGAACAGGAAGGATGAACGCAACTCGTCTCCTGTTTCCAACACGGTTCCACAAAGTTAAAAGACTAAATACAAGAACAGAGCTATTAAAATGATCACATCACCATAAATTATATAAGAAATGGTTAAGAGAGTTGTTTAACACATTGTTGCAAGACACCGCACCTCTTCTTTCTTTTAAAAAACCAGCCCACATCAGTGTCTGTGTTGTAATTCACAGACAGATACATCAGAAATACATCTGCACAGCTACCAAGATGGCAATTACATCACTGCATTGAATAAAACCAAAAATGAACACCAGTAGAAAAAATGTATCTAAATTAAAAGCAGCTAAATTCAGTCTCTTTGTTCCTGGTTCCACTGCCTAAAATACTGCATGTGGGCTTGTGCTAGAGGGCATATTTTTTTGTATTTTAAACCAGGCTAGCTCCCACTTGAGCCTCAACGCTTAACACACTGACACCAGAGTGTCATCAATCTTCTGATCTGACTCCCGAAAGAGAGCGAATCAGGAATAAGCCCAATAAGCGCAGTAATGCCTGAGCTCTAATGGGGGAGACGGACACTTACATTTAAAGACAGCGGGAGATGCAGAGACCGAGTGTGAGGAGGTAGGAAACCATGACAGGCCTGTGGAAAATCACTCTTAAATCCTCCTCTCACTGGAGCTCCTGCAGGAAGAGAAAGAGTCTTTGCAGCTACTGATTGTTTTCATTTGTGATTAATATGCTTCTTTGATTAGTCAAATAACCAGTAACTAAAACCTGAAGTGATGCACTTCAAACTGCTTATTTAGTTTAATTAACAATCAGTTTAAAACAATAGGTAGAAAATCCTCAAATTTGAGAAGCTGGAACAGGATTTTTGTTCATTAAATGAATTTAAACTAATAACTGAACGTCACATTGCTGCAATAAAATCCACAATCATAAGGTCCAACATATTGGCACAAACTGTATAAAATTTGACTCCTTTGAATGTGAAATGTGCACGAGACGGTTGAATTAGGATGCTGAGTGCAGCAGGACCTATAGTGCACAGCTACCATATTGTCAGTTTTCCATATGGATGTGTGCAGCACCGTTTCTGAATACTAAATCTGATGTGTACGTGCGTCTCCTGTCATTGTAGTTTTCTGTGACGGATTTGAAAAGCGCTCTCTTAAAGTTGCATAGATAATTGTCATCATGTGGTGCTATTGGCTGCACACCGATACGCTCATTAAGACACACGAGCGCAGATGCACGAGAGGAACGTAAGACTCATAAAACAGACGTCGGCCGGTTTACAGGCTCATACTCAAACATTCCCTGTCAGGTTGTAGTTGAACATTTGGACTCTGATGTTACACACTCCATTGCAGGTAAATAATCTTGAACAAATAGTTGTAAATGAAAAGAAATGGAGATGTCTGCACGCTAATGTAGAGTCTCATCTCAAACAGACCTTCACATAAACAGGTTGATGAACTAGCTGTATGTGTGTGTGTCTATGAAGTATGTGAGCAGATGCTTTGATTCTTTCCTTCACAATCCAAATATGAATTCACTCAGAGAGAGTGACCTTTTATATCTGCACGTAAAACACATGATTTTGACATTAATTAAGACCAGTTTCTACGGTTGAGCTCAGGCTGAGTTATTCATTTTAAGCTCTTTCATTATAATAATTACAACACCAGACGATGTTTGTTTATCCACTCTTCAAGCTGATTAACTAAAACATCCACATATTTCTCAGCGGAACAATGACATTTAATTATACCAATTAAATTGCTAAAAAGAAAACTCAAGTTTCTTTCTCATCAGCGGCGTATTAGTGTAATTTTCGAGAAGACGTGAGATTCCCAAAGCTGTAATTTGCAGTGGATTTTAGTCGTGTGAGTTGAAATTAAATGGTCTTAAATGTTCTGGCACTTGTTGTGTTGTCATAAACTGGATTAGCCAGGATGTTGAAACAAATGTTAGTTGAGGGTTGAGTGGTTTGGTCTGTGGAGCCACATGTTCTTAATACTGCCTTCAGGTTTTTGTGTGTGTGTGTGTGTGTGTGTGTGTGTGTGTGTGTGTGTGTTTTGTTTCCTCACTGTGTGAATGCAAACAAACAGGTAAGTGGAAGGTGACCTGGATGACTCCGTAAAAAAACAACAACAAAACAAGCTGTGATAAGACAAAGTTAGAGTTATTAATCTTACCAACTGTCACTGAATGTAAATGAATCTCGGACAAGTTCATCACCAATTGGGGACAAGTTGTTTTTTTGGGTCAGTGGTTGAGGTGAGTCTCCAGGAAATGAATGAACGTCTATGTACTGTTCCCAAAAATGACCTACAATATCTGGTGTGTGTGTGTGTGTGTGTGAGCCATCCTGGACAGCTCGCTCGGTGCAGTATCTTCCATTGCGTCATCGTACTAAATTATAAACACCATGAGCCACGGTAATGTCGTTAAAAGCGATGTGAAGTCTCTCTTCTCTCTCTACCTCCTCACTCCTCCTTATGTTTCTTGTCTTTCCTCCACATTCTCTCTCAAGCATCATCCTCTTCTGCTTTTTCAGCAAACAGTGCATCGAATCGATTCTGCTGAAGACGTGTGTTCGGCTGCTACAGATGCAATAGCTCATTTATGCCAAAAAAACAACAACAACAAAAAACTGTAATGTTCACTGACGCGTATCAACACAGACAAAAGCAAAGGAAACTCTCCAGAACCCAAAAAAAAAAAAGCCAAAAAAAAAAGCCGTTTTGACTCACATGCAACCAAATTATGCCAGAAAGGAGAACGATGAGGTAAAGCCTCAGATTAGAGAGTTTCCAACAGACTGGAAAGACAAAGACGCCAAGAGACAGAGGTTGTAAGACTCAACTCCAACGCTGTCAGAGGATCTTAACCAACATAGATCATCTGTGACTCTCAGAGCGTTCAGAGCTGTCTGATTCAACTGGGAGACACAATCTGAGCAAACACACACTCACTGTTTCTCTCTCTCTCTCACACACACACACACGTGTAACCATCCTTTAGGTTTTACTGTGGCCTGAAAGGAGTTAGAGGATCTGCTGGAAATCCCTTCAGTTTCTCACTTGGAGAAGTGACAGGGATGAAAGGAAGGATTCAGACGAGCCATCAGGCGTCTGGTTTCCAACACACAAAACCTTCTCCAACTCATTAAGCGTTCGACTCCCAGGTGACCGGTAGACTCCAGTTATACTGTGTGTATCTGTCAAACAGGCTTTAGTGACAGTAAGTAAAGGCTCCATCTCTTCACTGTAAGAAAAGAACTGAAGAAAAAGTCAAACCCTTGAGATTCAGGGATTTTGATGGTAGCACTGAACACTGAATGAGATGATAAGAAATACATTTAGTATCATCATGTAAGAAAACTCTTAGATAATGTTAGGTGATTTAATGCCAGCACATTTTCAAGGCAAGAGTAATGGGAGTAAATGAATTATCAGTACAAAAAACTGCCTCTTGCTTTAGAAAATATGTGGTGCTTTAATAAAAAAAGTTAATGGCTCAAGCTTGTGCACATAAAAGCCTGAGCAGAGAAGTCAGTTTTAAATAAGGACGATTACAACGTGGAGAAATGATTAAAAAAAAATCTTTGTTCAGGCGACTATAGCATCATCTAGTTACGACCTTCATAACGTTGGAAGTGTTTGAGAGGTGGAGAGGTTTCACACTCCACGCGCTGAACTATATTTAGCCGTTTTGTCTCTAGATGCAGTGAAAAGCAGGAGAGGAGAGGATGAGAGCTGAGAGAGGTGTCATATTTTAATTTGTTTTCTCTGTGGGAAATAAAATGATCTTAGCAGTCAGCTAAATGTGAAAGTGAAAAAAGAAACGGGCGTGAACAACTCGCACGCATACACCACCTCAACGCTTACGCTTGACTGAAAACTCACAGATTAAAACTATAAAAAAGTTTCAAGTGGGGTGATGTGGTGATGATTTGTAGCAATAAAATTAGGAGGTTTTTTTTTCTTTCTCTCACTTGATGCTTGATGAGTGAGAAAAAAAAGTTTACAGAAGAAACTTTAATTTGAAAATCTAATTTAGCTACAAGTTAAAAGAAGCATTAAACCCAAATGTGAACATCAACACTGTTCAGATAAGCACAAAAAAAAGGTGTAACAGTGAAAACAAAAGCTTCCTTTCAACACCTTTAAAACTCACTAATTAACCATATAACTGGATGTTTAAACAGAGTGAATGTGATAAATTATTTATTGTAAAAAATACAATGATTCCTGGATTCATTACAGCTTCCAGCGAAGGAATAAATCAGCCCATTGCAGAGATATCTATCCTATCTGTTTTACAGTCTTTATGCAGGAGCAACAACAGTCCAACACAAGTTCCCCTGAGACCAAAGTCACATCTTCAACTAACTGTTTTTGTTTAATGAAGAAGTAAAAACCTAAATATATTTAATTTCCAGTGAGATAAGATAAGATAAATGAGGAAAACAGTGGTTGTATGTTATTCGTCCTGTAAATATCAACCTGAAAAGCATTTTAAGTTGCTTTTCAATAATTTTAGATTGATGATTTTGATAAATAAAGTCTTCGTGTGGACGAGTTTAAGAGAACGAAGAAGCAGAAAGATGATTTTACAAGAAACAGAGCGAGGTAGAGAGATGAAGCAAGAGGGTGGCAGCACCTGATATATCCATTCTTAAATTATGACATGAATATTTAGTTGAGGTGGCCTTCAACTTTGTGCTGGAAAATCACAGCGAGTCCCTGCAATTTTAAAGCCCTGGGGCTTCAATTATTCAGGTATCATTCCTTTAACAATATTTTTCCATCACGGGGCAATTTAGCCAGGTAGTAAAATCTAGACTTTTCTGCATCGTCCGCCTCTGAAAGCACTCACAGCAGCGTGTGAGGAGAGGAGGAACACTTCTGCATCTAGGACAGAGACCAGCCACCGTCACAGCAGGAGGGACCAGAGGCAGCAAAAAATAAAAAATAAATTTAAAAAAATGTGGTGAGAGTAGTAGACAGAATTCAGTCCTCCACAATTACCTGTGTTATTTATTTTGGATTATTCAGGAACTAAATTCTGTGCAGAAAATGGCCTAAATATAAAACTAATATAAAACATATCTTATCTAGTCTGTATCTGCTTCTCTTAGAAACCTGTAGAATAAAAATAAGTGTGTGTAAGAGGGTGGATGTTGTTCATAAGCATTCTCAAACACACCTTACCTGTAGAAGTCACCATCTGGAGGATAGCATCCTCCACAATGCTGCAAAGCCCCCTGGGAAAACAGAAATACATAAATAAATAAATAAATAAAAGACATGACGTGATGACCGGGATGTGGAGAGGTGCCTCGGGCCCCAGCGGTGATGTGGTGATCACTGCAGCTACAGTAAATGAGGCTGTTTCTTTGTGAGGTACATGGGAAGTCAGTCAGAAGTCAGTTTTCATTGGTTCACATCATAAATACATTTATTCATTTATTCATCCTCTGCTCAAAATGACCCACGAGTCCAAATGTTTTATCAGGTTTTTCTAGATGAAATCTAAAATAACACAAACACCAAGTCACATATTATATGTAAAAGGTCATAATCCCACCAAAATAAAAGTCTGTATATAAAATGCTTGAACTCGATTAAAAGTAAAATCGATTAAATCGATTCCACTCACCTGACTTCTGTCAACACAGGATCATCATTATTACAAGTGATGCCAAACTACAGCAGATGATACACGACCTCTTTAAAGCCTCAAAAAAGTAAATGAATAGTTGTGTTGAACTGAATTGGTGTCTGGAGGTTCATTTACCAGCTGTTACATCACTGATTGGCCTCGTTTTTACTCAATTAAGCGGATAAATTGATGCGCAGAAGCGTAAAGTGGCGACGGATGATGATAGTAAATCAATGAGGTCTTACCTCTCAGGATGAAGGAAATCTCAGCAACCTGTTTGAGAGTCTCAGGATCGTACGCGGATCCACACGCAATAAAAGTCCGGCGGTTTTCTGTCCAGCACCGGTCAATAAAGGCACCGGGAGCTCCCCGTTGTTCGCTCTACAACCGGAACCATCGCGTCATGATCCGTCATTATCGGTTATCCCCTCAACAACCCCCACTACCACCTCTCCTCCTCCTCCTCCCCAGACCCCCCCTCCACCCCCTCGCGACTAGGTGCCGTCCGTGAGGGCTCGTGGGAAGATCTCACCGCATCTTCCTCCGCCTGGAAGCGCAGGACGCGGATGAGACGAGGCGGCGGTTCGGCTGCTGAGTGGTGGCACCGCTCGGCATGGCTGCGTCCTCAGCGCGGCCCCCTCACAGGAGGGGAGAGAGGGGAGGGGGAGGTTTGGCACCGGTACCGGTGAGGGGGGGTAGAAAGAGCAGCTTGGCGGCGGTGGAGGGGCGGCGGCAGTGTCAACGGTACACCGTGTGACCGCTTTACCGGAGGGGTGGGTGGATGTGGGTGGGTGGGTGGTGGTGGGTTGTGATCATGCTGAGATTAAAGGTTAAAACTGATGAAATGATGTGCTCAGTCTGAAATGTGATGACGGTTAAATTCTGATAAATTAAGTTTAAAACAACAATTAGAAAACAACAACCTGTTGTATGTATCTATATAAACAAAGAAAAGGTAAATTACACAAACTAAGCTAATTTAAGAGAGAATAATATTGTTTAAATGTCAAGAATTGAGTTTATTTTAAGAGGAATATTAAAAAAAATGAAACAAAGTTAAAGCTTCTGTAAATGTCTTTTCCAACCTTCATCTATATTGGTACGATTCACAGATATTCAGGCTGTTTTTACCTCTTGATCACACTCACACTCTCACACATGTGAACATTCACTTCACTTTGCTCTGCTGATTCCTTTGACATTTATTTTTCTTTTACTCCACATTTGGATTTATCTGGCAGGTTCGGTTGTCAAACCTGCAACCTCATAGTTTCCAACCTCCTCCTCCTGCTGCTGCTGCTGCTCTGAGCTTTAGGCCACAGCTATTAACAATTTGTTAAAGCAATTAGTTTAAATGCTCCTTATGTGACTCTGGCACTGTGAAGAAATTAATAGAGTTAACACAGTTAGAGTAACGACTCTGAAAAGACAGTTGAGGCAGGAAAGTAGAATCACAGCTAACAGCACATAAAAACACACGCACATCTGCTGGTTTTCAAGATAATTAAAGGGTCAGTGACCTTATGAAAATGTGTTAAACCTTCATTCACATAGAAGAAACAATATTAAGTCTCAAAGGAACATAATAGTTTGCACGATTGCGAGCTGCTGTCCGTGGTGCTGAAAGTAACCGAGGGATCATTGCCACAATATCTTCATCTTTCTGATTCCCCAAGGCAGCCGTCATCAACAGGGCTCATCCTGACCATAATAATACCCATGATGAAGAGGATTTAGTCTGGTTACACTTGTTTAAGTATAATCTTGATGCATAAAAACAGCTCATCTTCTTTGGCGTTTGTCTGCGGCTAACCTCAGCTAGCTGCTGTAGCAGGGGGCTGATGAAGGCAAGTCAGCGGGGAATTCTAAGATTACTGCTCAAATCGAATAAAAGGGTCGACACATTACAGCGGCTTAGACGATACACCCCACTGCACTGATTAATTTAAAACCAGCACAATGTTAGAAACACACATACATACACATACACACACACACACACTCTACAAACTCTCTACACACACACACACACACAAAAGCAAAAACAAACACAGTGCATAAATCTGGCCAGCCGGTCTCGTTAACACCATCTTTTCCTCCATTTACCTTCCCTCTCATTTTCTCTGTGCCGCTCACACAAACACACACAACACACACACACACAATAACTCACAACCACTCAGCACGGCCCCTGCCTCATGACTTGAGCTCATTATTGCCTTGGCAGGGTTCCCCAGATGAAATTAGAATGACAACAGGAATGACACAGAGTGTAGCAGTGGAAAGTTTACAACGGGTGAAGAGGAGAACATGTGTGTGCGTGTGCACTGAATAAATCTAATCTCCTCTGATTCTTGGGCAAGCATGTCTGCATGCATTTGTAATACACTTCCTCTTTTTGTTTTTTTGCGCACGTACTCCATCTATGAGACGCAGAGCGAAATGAGACAGAATGGCTTCTGACAGTAGCACACAGCGTGAGCACAACTCTCTGAGACAAAGTCACAAAGCCTTTCATAGCAGGACCACCAGTTACTGTTGACAGAGCAGGCTGAGTTCATTTACTGGCAACACTACTTGTGACACAGTTACATACCCCAAAGGCTGAATTATGACTTCCTGATGCAAAGAAGTGCTGAGATACTGCTGCTCTCTGTTGCACAGGCAAACAACAGGGGAAAGCAAATTCTCATTTTCTTCCAGAGCAAAGCTAAAAAACAGAGGATGGATGAATGAGCAGGTTCATAAATCCTGGTTTTAAACTGTGCGCTGCAGATTTGTTGGTTTATCAAAGTTTACGTAGCATTTGGCAATAAAGGGATGAGTTTAATTTTAGCACCTGTAATATAAAAGCTACGGCTCCGATGATTGTTTCATCATTTTGGCTCAGACTGTTATATCCAAACAGTTATTGGATGAACTGCTGTGAAATTCCCGGGTCCCAGATGATTCATTCTGCTGATTTTTGTGATTTCGGTCTTCTAGCGTCACTATGATGCTCACAGTGATCATCATTCACTTCTCTACAGCACCAACATCCGTTCAACCTAATAACTCAACAACTTTGTTTTTTAATTTAATACTTGCATAAAAATACCACTGTAGCTGCATAAAGTCTCACAGAGCTGCTAGCATTGGGTTTAGACTCCAAGTTTTATTTCTATGTAACTGCACTAAGGTCAATAAAATGTCACCTGTAAGTAACAAATTATTATAAAAGAGACCTCTTTTCTAGGAAGCTGGAATTGGACCTTTTCTGAAAAGAGCAGCTTTAGTCAAAATGTCTCAGTGCAAACTCAACATGAACCATGAACTCTTTTATTGCCAGTGACAAGCAAAAATGGTCTACTGCACTATAGTGAGGAACGATGACAAGGAGTATATAGCTGCTGTAAATCTTGTTAGACTAGTAAAAATACAAACTGATTTATTTCTCAATAAAACCTTTCTTATATAGAGCACCTGCCTCTACAGAAGGAGAAAGAGACTAATGGAAATATCACAGGAAAACTCAAAGCTCAAACTCACAGAGTGAAGATATTAGGCTGAGAGCCTGGTGGCACTGCGCCATTTATAAAAGAGCTCAGTTTCTAGTCTTCAAAAATACCAGATAGTCTCCAAAAGTGTTTTCATAAAGACCCAAATAAAGAAAAGTGCCTGCTATGGCTTCTGACTCACAAAGTTAAGACATTATTAAATGTTTGTGAGATCCTGAAGTGTGAAAATAGGTTTTTAAGTTCTTCAGCCTTCAAAGAACGACAGGCTTTTTCTTGTTTGAGGATGGATTCGAGTACACACTCTTCAGGAGGTGTATGCGTAGAGTTGTGTCTGCTTTACCATCAAGGCTGAGGCTTTTCTGAAGCTGCGAAGTGCCTCTCATTCATCGTTGATGTGCATATACACAGAATCACATCAAAAGCTACAGTATCTTTGGTTTGATGTAACAGGATAACTGGCTTATGCTTAATATCCTGTTTTCCCTACAGACAGAGATTAAGGCAACTGATCAACCGGGGAAGCACAGCTCAGATCACAATAAAGTCGAAACTAATTTGATTTGTTTGTCATCACAGAGGATGTGGGACTGAACCGTTCTGCATGTTGCTACTCAGAAGTTGTCGAGTGAATCCTACATTGTATCATTAAAAGGTGTTTAACAACATCACCTTTCCCACAGGTGGAGTTTCACTTTTTTTTTTTAAAGCTGCATTTCCTTTTACATTCATTTTAATTTTTCACCATGTTAATGCAGGAAAGGCAAATTATAACACCTTGAAGCGAGAAATAAAAAAAATGGATACAAGAATTCTTTAACTTCTAAGCACAGGTTTAATTATGAGATGCTTGTCCCGACCCCGGACAACTGAGACTCATCTCTGTTACTCTATAATAACTTCTAAAACCCTGAGGGCAAACATGACAGGGGTTCTTGTCGGTGCAGTCGGTGAGCGACTTTAAATTTCATTCAGACCTGAGGACACATACGTTAAGCATGTATATATGCACTTTTCGAGGATATCATCATCTCCATTGTCCATCTTTAATAAACAGCCAACAACCTGCCTGGAAACCAAATGGAAAAGTCTCTTTTTAACTCCAGAACTCACTAATGATTCACTAATTGAGGTCAGTACATCCAGAAGAATATAGGCAGCAAATAGTGACGTCAGCAGTTTTAATTCTCCAAACAAAAGACACAAAAGGTCAAATAAACCAGTGTGAAGTGAACCCAAAACAGTGAACCTGCTTGAAAGATTACTAAAAACTTTTAATTAATTAAATTAAAAGTCATGTCCATCACTTTACTTTTAGTTCACTCGCTAGATTCTCAAGTTTTCAAAGTAAAACCTCAAGACTAATGTTAGCTGGACAACATGTCAGTTAATCATCTCAGGAGATGGTGGGGACCAAAACAGAGCAAGAATAGATGAATAAATAAAATTACATTAGTTTCTGGACAGAAACACAACTTCAAGATGAAGAACGCTGTTGCTCTGTAGCTGCAGGATGTGTTAAACAGGACATTTGTGGTGATGTCACCAAGCTTTGTGTTGTATCCACGTCCCCCAGGTGGCCACAAATAGTAACTACAGGGTGTATATAGTAATGATGATGATGATGATGTAGTTTACATCAATTTAACTAAGTGAAAATATTCTTTACACAAAGTGAAATACCTTAAAAAAAAACTTGATGGTTGTGCTGAGCAGACTCTTCTACAACACAAGGAGCCAACTGCTTCTGAAGTCTTGTAGGTGTCATTCCCATAAGAGCTTTTTTTTTTTTTTTTTTTTTTACAGTAAATATATAAACTGTCAGTTCTAGAATAAGATGTCAAACAAGCACATTCAGAGGAACCTGCAGTAAACACACACAGCTTGTTATTTTCATGTGGACAAGTTGGTTTTCTATGCATCATACAGCGACTGCTCTTATCACTGTTCAATATGTGAGGCTGCTGCAGGTGAGGACTTTGCTACAGTATGAGACCTTCCTTTGGGGATATTAGTCAATTCTGTTGACACGCTCTGCTGTGCTGGGCTCTGGATTAGTTTTTAATTACATTCAGTAGTGCCACCAGCCACAAGCCCACACAACATCACCTGCAACAACCTTTTTCCCTCAGGGAGAAGGGAGCGAGAGTGTGCACCGCGTACGATTTTGAACATACATTAAAGCTGTGAAAGTTAAATAGCTGACACCACACACCGAGTCACACGGATGCAAACACTTCTGACTTTAAATAGACCACGATGTTCGTCAGGCGGTGGATTATGGCGCTGCAGCATCATCTGTGGTGTTTGAGTTGTTTAACGTTCGTATGTCAAGAAAATTGCAGGTGTGTCGGTTACAGACGACAAAATGTCACAATATAGTGTAAATGTAAATCAAATCAAAGCTTTACTGAGTTACCTTGATATGCTTGGCTCCATTCATTCGCTCGTCACTTATTGATTTATTTCTTTGTACAGTTTGGTACCACGGCACATCGCTGGTCTGTCAGCTAACAACAGTAGTTCACAGCAGAGTTTGAAACCCAGCACACAACCACTCAAACACATGCATCTCAAGTTCAAAGGACTTAGCATTTCTGCAGTTTTCACAGTTGGTTTGTGTGTTTTTTCTCCAAATAGCATTAAAGTCTGAGCTCCTACACAAACAGTGAAAGAGACGGAGATTCAGTGTTGTAAAGAGCAGCAGAGCTCAGAGAAAACTGGAATAAATGAAAGAATCTGATTTAAAGATTTTCAGTCAATGTTAAATAGAGACTCCCAGAGGATATAAAATAATCAAGTGTGAGAGAACATAATAGATTATCACTTGGCTAAAGGAAAACTCCATCATCACTTTCAGGCATTTTGCTTACGCACACAGTCTAAGTAAAAGCTAGAGCCGAGCCCCAGAGACAGAAACCACGTCCAGAGAGGAACCTCTGGGCTGTTTTAACCTCCCTTCACCTCCACATATTAAGTGCCTGCATTTCTAATGAGGCAGTGTCCCCAAATCTGAGTCAGTAAAAGGCAAAGCTCAGCCATCCGTCTGTCTGTCTGTCTCAGTCTGTGCTCAAGTTTATTCAAGTATCTTGTGGTAGGGAAAGAGGTGCAGGCCTTCAGTAAAAGCAGGAATGTCCATGATGGAAGTGGCTCCCTCCATCTTGGGTGAGGCAGAGAGGAAGGTGAGTTTAGAAACCTCACCGTAGGTGGAGCCTCTTAAATCTTCCTCTTTACCTCCTTCTTCTTGTTTTTTACCACCGCCCTCCTCATCGTTCTCTTCTGCACCAAATCCAACCACCTTTGAGGAGACGGAGACCAACTGAGTGAGTTACTACATTTTCAAAAAGGTAAAACAAACACAAAGGTATTTCTTACATGTACGCTGAGTTTGCGGCCGTTCTGTCCTCGGTGTCCCTGGAACCAGGAGACCAGCTCCGCCCTGTTCATCTGCTTCAGAGCTTCGATCTGGAAACACACAATCACTGATCCTAAGAGGAAAAAACTGGTGGAGCTGAACAACTAAAACGAAACCAGTTCATTAACGCTGCCATCAAACTGCAAGAAAAAAAAAAGATGTCTCCTTCAGCAACTGGGGGAGAACAAACTGACACTAAAAGGAGAGAGAGAAAAAATACTCAACTCACATTTTGCAAGAGATCTGAAATATGTCTAATGGAATAAAACTGCTGCTACGCATCTTTAAATCTCTAAATCAGTTAACGGTTGCCTGCAGATTTGCCAGATGCTCTTTAAAACGTTGATAGTCAGGACCGTTACATCTGTTTGTCTGTTATCATGCTTTCGTTGCCCCTGGAGATTGTTTAGTGATTTGATAAAACGAGGAAATAGGTTTCATGAAGGAGGTGTGTAGAGATGAACAGAGAAGTGTGTGTGTGTTGTCTTCACCTCTCTGTTGAGCCTGTCAAACACATACTGCTGCGTTACCACCTCAGCCCAGTTCCTGTCCACCTCCTCCCCGAGGTGTGTGTCCTCACACTCCTTCAGCTTCACTAAAGCTGTCACCTGTACACACACACACACGCATACACACACAGAGTACATAAGGTTTCTACAGTTTCTCACAAGGCAGCGACCTGCGTGGTTATTAATCCACCAAAGAAACTCTAAGAACTAAGAAAACTTTTGGAATTTCTAAAACTTTTTTTATTTGTATTATGTATCATTTTGTTGTAACTTTTCTACTTTTCCACAACCACAGGAATCTCGCAAAACACACAAAATACTACACACACACACACACGGACACGGACCTGAGTATTAAAGGCCTCCTCGGTCAGAGCATCGAGCTTCTCCTCAAACGAAGCCAAGAACTCTTCAATCTTCAACTCCACCAGCTCGGTACTGAGAAGAAAAAGTTCACAAGGGGAAAGAGATATATTATGGGCTATGGGGTGTATTTGATTTCTTTAGTCATTCATCAGCTGCGCTCGCTTCTCTTTCCAGGGCCACATGGATAAATTGTAGCTTAGGTTTGGCTGAAGAACAAGACAGATTGGACCGTGGTTTTTGGGGAAGGTGTTCAGATAAATCGAATCTTGCTTTTGGGTAAATTCAAAGGTTAGGTTAAAGATTGTGTTGTGGACTCACTTGAACTTGGTGGCCTGTGTTTCCACTGTGACAGAGAAACCAAGAACACCTGAGGTGTTTCTGCAGGTGGGGTAGACGTGGTACCTGTAAAACAAGACGGTGCGAATTAGAAATGTTCATTTAAAAGTAGATGAAACGAGATGAGACGAGAACTTGAGTTGGAACTGAATCATATAAAATATATAAAACACATTTCAAATTAAACACTCTTACAAAATAACTTGAGTAGAAAAATATAAAAAGTTAAAGAAAGGAAGGTGAAAAAAGAAAAAAAAGCAGGACGGGTTATTGATAAAACATAAAATAGACAATACAGAAACAAAAATGATGTTGTGGAAAAGTTTTTAAGAAAAAGTAAGTTTGAAAAGATGAATTTAAGGTTTATAAGTGAGAGTTTAATGGAAAAATTTGACAGTTTTCTATAAAATTCCCATTTAGAAATTATAATCAGAATAATAAATAATATACAAAAACAGTTTTAAGCAGCTTTAAATGTTAACATTAAGTAGAAAAACTCACCCCAGAGTCTCTTTGGTCCGGAGGAAGTCGAAGCACGGTTCCTCCATGTGCATCTGAAAAACAACAACAACAACAGCTCGGTCAAAAACGGAGGAATGAGCTGACGAACTCACAGGAAGAGGATTAAAGTTGACAGAGAAAACACAGTAAAACACGTCAGTACTCACCACTAACAGCTCCATCTGTGTGTGCTCCCTCAAGGCCTTGGGGCCAGACTGAAACAGAGGTAAAGTAAAACAGGAGGTAAATAGTGAATATAAAAATAAAGAGCACTAAAATTAATGTTGTGTACTTGCTTTGGAAACTTGTGTACCTGGTAATAAACTGTAACCTCAGAGTTGGCGTCTCCTTTATTGAGGGATTTGACTTTACAGATATGATTGTTCACAGGAAGCTCCACCACTCGAAACATCACCGGCACCTCGGCTGGCAACTTAGAGAACTGCAGCTTACTGCAACGAGGAGGAGGGAGGAGGAGAAAAGGGAGAGAGGAGGTGAAGAGAGAGATGAAGGATGAAGGAAGAAATTTCCAAAGGAGGGGATGTGAAGAAGGTTAAAGGAGAATCATGGATTAAACAACAGAGTCTAATGAAAATGACTGTGTATAGAGTCAAACCAATCTATTTGATTGTATAGTATTAGTGTTCTCATTAGAAAGTGCATTCACTGTAAGAGCCGACTTACTCAGTGACATACTGCAGGAACTGCACCGACTCCTGCAGAGGAAATACAATAAAAGGATAATGAACAGGTAGAGATAAGATAGAAACAGAGAGTGAGGAGAGGAAATCAACGGAGCATGAAAACAATGTCAAGTGCACACTGAACCAGCTGACGCAAGTTTTAATTTTATTGACAATCAATCTGAGTGTCTGTGTACAGACTGACGTCCACTCACAGCGCTGCTGAAGTTGCCCTGCACCAGCCCCTCGGCGTACAGCTCAGCTCTGAAGCCGCGGCTGAACTCCATCAGCTCGTCGACGGTCAGACCGGCCGTCAGAGCCTGATACTTCTCCACCATGGACCAGCGAGAGTGCTCCAAGATCAACAAACGAACATCCCTGAGGGAGACGAGAGGAGAGACAGAGAGAGACAGGAGGGACAGGGAGAAGGAGGAAGAGGAGGAGGAGAAGGAGGAGGAGGGAGGAAGGAAAGAGGGCGAAAAGATGAGGAGGTTCTTCTGTTTAAGGTTGTCTCATTTCACCACTAGAAGGCATCGCAGACTTGGAGATGAACCAGAGAGGACCATGGAAACACCACAAATTGAGGAGAAAAGAAAAAAAGACTCACTTGCTGAGCTTGTCGGGTTTAATGAGGATGTTGAAGTAGGTTTTTTTGAGCTGTTCTGAGAACATGCTGAAGACGTCAGAGGAGGCAGAGAAATTAGCCAAGTGGTCGATGATCAGGTGGAAAAGCAACTACGCAGAGAAAACATAGGAAAAACAAACTCACTAACATCATCAAGAGTCTAGACATCCCAAGGTATATGACATTAGGTTTTATGTGATGTAAACAACATATTTATTTCATGGCCAACAAAGAAAAGTAAAGAAAACATAACTTTAGTCAACAGTTGTGGTATGAAGCTCATATTTCTCCTGATTTGTTCACTCACAGACAATTTGTGGTTAAATCCTTTGACCTTGATGACCAGTCCGTGTTCACCGGCCACCAGTTTATAATCCAGCTGAGCCACTTCAGCCTCGTAGGCCGGCTCTGCCAAGTTGTGGCTGAGGATGTTGACCAGCAGGTCAAACAAGACGATGCTGACAGGACGAACAGGACGGAGGAGATGTGACGATGGATGGAGGATAGAAGAGACAAAGCGATTAAACTGAAGGAAAAGGAAGTAGCTGATGCTGAAAAAGCGTCTCAGTGGAAAAAAACAAACACAGCTTTTACTTTTCCAGATCATATGTGAGTATGAACTTACTTCTTGGCAGACTGTTGGATTACAGGGGAGATTAAGTGGAATCGGATGTAGGCTGCATCAGGAGAGAGGACGAGCAGGTGTCAGTACTTCTCTAATGATATTAAACGTTGTCATGGAAACAGCTCGCATGAAATGGTGCATACAACACACACGCTCACACACAGACAGACACATACACACACATTTCACCTTTTGGGATTTTGAATTTGTTGTCCTTCTTGTACCACAGGCAGCCCCTGTCGCTGTCGGCTATCCGCACAGGAAACTCTGTGTCTGGGCAGTCTGAGGGCTTCAGGCTGAAGTCGGTGGCTGCACAAAAAGCACATTCGCAATAAATCATCATTATTCCACTTGGTACAATCTCATAAATAATGAGCGAGATTCGACAATTCAATATGCCCAGTTTGGGGATAAACATGCAGCAACAAAGATGTCACCCCCCCAAAATAAATGATTCAGGAACCCTTGAGGCCGACAAGTGACGTCGGGTCATCTCTGCACATTTTGTCCGATTTGCCCGGGTGGTGTTGTGATCTTATGAAACTTATGAGGAGAATGCGATGCTAGAAAGTTATTAGTCCCTAAAAGTTTGGTCATAATTACACCACAGCTGCCTTGTTAATCATATTAAGAGTGACATCAATGAATATGCTCTAATTAGGCCAAACAATGTGGTCCAATGTGTAACGAGTTAGTGAGAAGTGTGCTTACCATACTAGAGACCAGGGGCTCTGAGCCTAATTAGCTCTTATTAATACAACTCAATCACATCTTGAACCAACTGCTGAAGGACTTAAAGGGTTAAAAAAAGATGGTATTTCTGGTTTTGTATTATTGATTCATATGTTCTTTTTTCATTCAAACAGAAGCAAACACAGTGGAGAACTAATATCTATTATTTAATACTAATTATTCAGCAATAATAATTATGAACAGAGACAGTCTTAGACTAATTGAATGTCTCCTTCTGAGTATCAATTAGTGAGCACAATAAAACGACTAGTGTCTATTAAATACAATTAGTTTGATTGAGCAAAGGTGGATCAACAAAGACAGAATTAACTCTCATGATGTTTCATTGTTGCTGATTAACATTAACAAGTGATGAGAAACAAAATCCTGTTCTACTTACTCATCTGTTAAATGTTGGGCTGTGGTAATTAAACTCGGTTAAATTAAAAAGAAAATAAACAGAATAACCACTTCGTTGTCTCCACCAACCAGACTTGATTAGAGTCTAGATGAACATTCGTGATTTCCTCCAGTTGGTCCTGAGATATCCTAATATTCAAGTAATCAAAAAAGTACTTTAAGAGGCCATAGTGACCTCTGACCTCTAGTGACAAACATAATCAGTCAATACTTGAATCAATGTGAAACTTGTGTAAATATTCCTCTTTTAATACGTGTTCAAAAGAGCGTGAGGTCACTTTGACCTTGACTTTGATCTATGACCACACATTTGATCAAAAGATCAAAAGTAGTTGAATCCAAATGAAAACTTGGACAAACAAACAATCCAGAACCACAAAACATAAAACCACCGGCCACAAGTGACTCCAGCTCAGAGCCACAAAAACTCAGAGATACAGTGCACTTTTAAAATGCAAAGTACCTCTCCAAACTGGACTTGAATTATGAGATAACCAGCAAACTCCCTGACTCCCTGTGAAGCAGAAGGTAATTGAGGCTGTAATTATTACCGAGTCGGGCCGTGAGCAGGGTTAAATCACCGACAGGTAACACTGAAATCAGCCAACCTCTTCTAGAGAAATAAATCCCGTCTAAATGAGGCTCAAGATACAGAGAACGAGTTTCCATATTTAAGCCTGAATTATAACACCTCTCTTTAGACCAGCGACTCGCAAAGGAGTCTTACAAATGAGACGACACATTGACTAAAATGCACCGTTGCTCCGCATTTGGTCGATACATCTGATTATTTGTTGGATGGATAAATTGAGAAGCTAAAGTGCAAACTGCTCAGCTACATCTTCTTCATCTTATTGGGCACTTCTCAGATACTTGCAGTCTCTCTGGCACAAGATGCAGAGATTTGTTTGTTTTTTGTTTTTTTTGCCTATTCTGCACAAATAAGTTTATTCACCCACCGATGAACTTGTTCTCAGCGGGAAGGTGGAGGTCGTTGTTCAGCTCCAGGTGTTTTGTCCAACGCTCCATCCATTCCTGCTGGATGTCTGTGAGAAGGGATAACATCTATTAGCAAACAAGATAAATTTGCAGTTTAGATTTGTGTTTCGAGCAGAGTGACCTTAAGACTTTATTGTAAAAAGAAAAAAAAAATGAAATATTGGTTTTATACGTTTTCTTATTTAAATTCGGTTCCAACTCTATTGTTCGCTATCTATAAGACAGAGATAAATGCTGGCATTTCTGCTGCTGGCTCTCTGCATTATATCAGGCTGAATATCACCACACAAGGGGAAAACAGACAATGTATTCACTGAGTCACTATACTATGGGAAGATGTTGCACTGACAGAAAACAAGCACACACACACACACATAGAGAAACACACCCTCCACGCTGTACTGAGTGCCAAACCACTTCTCCCTGAGGGGACACTGGCCCTCATGTTCTGGTGACAACAGCATCAGATTGGCTTTCTCAGGGGTTAGAAGGGACAGAGCTGCACTGATCACCTGCGCACAGACACAGATGCACAACAACATACGGAAAAGAGAAACTTTTCAGCATCGTCTTAACACTGAGAGGAGAGAAGAATAAAAAGAAATGTCACAGTCATCAGAGAAAATATACAAAGACACTATTACGCTCTGATGTTTGATGCAACATTATTTGCATCAATGAAACAACAAAGATATTTCTGAATAAAAATAACGTCTACTGAGCTACTTACATCTGGTTTGAACTCAAACATCAGCTGATCTCCTGTCAGGAAATCTTCTTTAGGAAACAGCTGCATGTTTTCACACACGTCCTCCACATACTCTATAGGGTCAATCTGACAAAACAAAACATACAAAATACGGGAAATTAGTGACATTTACTAACGAATCGTTTGTCTAAAAAAATGATTAAATACGGTGGCGTTTGGATTCTTGCCTGCTCCTGATAGTGAAACTCATTTGCTTCAATCTTCTGAATCTCTTCATATATTCTGAACGCATGAACATACAGACAAATAAAAACAAAAACAGAATTATCATCTTTATTCAACTCAAACGACATCCCAAATGTCACAACATCAACACGCATCAAGACGGATCAAGAAGTCAAGTAGAATTACTGTCTAGCAGCAGTGTGTGTGTGTGTGTGTGTGTGTGTGTGTGTGTGTGTACATACCTTTGCTGTGGTCCAAGTGTCTGCAGCATCTTCAGATACTGAAACACCAGGTGAGTCACCTGCAAAAATGGACAAAAACAAGAATCAGTATTTCAGTGTTTTTAAAATGAAACAATCACCAAACTCATTTATTGGTGAAATTATTGTAAAAATCCTTTTAGTCTCTGTCATTAATGTGGCTTAAGTCACAGCAACCATTTAAAAATAAAAAAATCTAAAAAAATCTTAACAATTACTCTGAGTCTGTCAGTCACGTTGACTAGGGTTGTATGATTGCAGTCGTTAGAGCAAGCTGTGAAAAACACTTGAAAGCGGTGACTACATTTAAATACTAAATAGAAACTAATGTGTGTTTGCCCCCCATGAAGAGATTCAAACTTGTAAACAAAAAGGTCAACTCTGCCTTAAGAGCGATAATTATTAACTGTGAACGGAAGAGGTTTGGTTTCTGAAAGAAGAAAAAACGGAAGCAGAAGCGTGACTCATAATTTGTAAAGATGAACAAGTACCACAACTCTCGAGTGGCAAACCTTTGAGGTACATTTTGTTTTTATCTTGTTATTCATCTGTTGAACTGTAAAAACCTTCGCACTTTAAAGGAATAGTGTGACATTTTGGAAACCAACTTTCAAAGCAACCAGGGGAGAATGTGGAAAGGTTAGTGCTCCATCCTGCGTCCAAGTCTGGTCCCTGTGCACATAAAGTCAGACCAGTTCTCTCTTTATAGGTATCATCTTCTCTTCCTTTAACTATGTTTTACTTAAACAGTGTGATGGATTTATTTGTCCCTCAATAAACCGCCGGTTCACTGACGCATCCCTCTGATCACGTACTGTTACCAAGGGAGCCTGACACAACTAACAAAACACCACAAGTACTACACTTATTTGGCACATCTCGTGAGCCACACTTGACTACATTTGCACCTTGCACTATGCTTCAGAAACTAGCACCTTCTGATCCAAAACAACTCCAGGTTCACCCAGAGCGGAGGTTGAAGTGCTCTTCATCAAAGTAAACAATGTCCTCGAGGCCGCTGCAGTATTTATACAACAGTCATCAACAACAGTTTGTTGAGAAACATTTTTTCCATTAAGTGGTTAAGATCAGAAAACACTGCTTCTTCTCCATAATTGCCAGCTGCTTCTCTGTTTAATGCAAGAGTTGTCATAGCGACTGATAATACAGATTGCTTCCTTAAAAATCATCAACGATCAATCATTGTATTAGTTTTTCCAAAATTTAACAAATAAATAAATAAATAAATAAATACATTTGCTGAATAAGTCGACAAAAAGACAAATACTGATTCCATCTGCTCAAGGCCAAGTCTCAGTGTTTCAAGTAGAAAAAAACGTCTATGTTAAGAACAGTTTCCTTCACCTGGTAGAAGTTTTGGAAACCTTCGTCAGTGAGGGTGATGGAGATGGAGAAGATGGAGTAGGTGGTGTTTTGATCGAAGCCAGTTTCACTGTTTCCTCCGAACAGAGCGAGAGCCCAGCACCTACACACACACACAGATAGATGGATGAATACTTTATTAATCATTCCACACACACACAGACACACATGCACAAAAATGCACGTGCACACACACACACACACACACACACACACACACACACACTACAAAGAGAATGAAATTAAAGACGAGTAGAAAATCTTTCACTCTTTGTCGCCAATTAAACAAACACATATGTGGACTCGATTTAAAATTCCCACAATGAATAAATTCATTGCTCTGTTGGTTCAGATTTTAATGCTTTTAAACATAAGAAACGTCATACATGAGTTGGATATTTCTTTTAAGGGACCAACACACATCTGCTTTCATCTGTATGAAGATGTTTTGTTGTTGTCTTCTTCCGTGATGATGTATGACTTAAGTAAATGAGTTGGTATCTGTAATGGATCAATCCAAGCAAGTTTTCACTCTCCAAACTCTTTTTTATTCATACTGCGTAAAGTAAATTAAAAAAAAATCTTTTTAAAGTGGCCGCTGATGTAGAGAGGAGCACATATGTATCGATCGGGACTAATGCACTAAAATAAAACCTTAAAAAAAAAAAACACTAGTTTTGGCTCCTCTGTAAAATCTAGAACAGAATTCAAAATCCATATCCTCACACAGAAAGCCCTTAATGACTGTACTCCATCATCTCTCAAAGAACTAAATATTCCCTTTAACCTCAACAGATCATTTCAATCTCAAAATGCAGGTTTATTTGTGGTTCCTAGAGTCTCAGAGACACAAGCTTCAGTTATCAGGCTCCTCTTTCATGAAACCTGGAGACAAACATCCTTTCTACATTTAAGATTAGACTTGAAACCTTCCTCTTTGATAAAGGTCATTGTTGGAAATGATTAAGATGGGTCTTTCACACTCATTCGTTTCTCTCTGTCTGCTCTCTGCTGCAGGATTCAATGATAAATATTATTGTCATTGTTGACTGCTGCTGTTTGTGATATTACTGATTTCACAGATCGGGGCAGCTGCTCTTTCTTCTCGTCACGACCAGTCGAGGCAGATGTGTCTGTTTCCACTGGATCTTCCTCTCTTCTGTCCCTCAGTGTGTTATATTAGATGGACAGACAGTACAGAGGACAGCAACAGCCTATTTCAAACCAACCTCTCTACTGTTGTGATTGCACAAACTCAATAAAAACAAGCACTCCACTGCCTCAGCAGTTTGTTTTGACTCAGAATTGAGACTGAGTACTCTCAAATTTAACCGTTGTCATTTATCAACAACACAGCACGAACAGTAAATAGGAATACTCTATTGAAGGCTCTGAGTGGTGCTGCTGGGGAAAAAAAAGGGACAAGTGAAAGTGCCAGTGTTATTGTGGGACTACGGAGAGTTTTGGCAAATTACTCTGCCACTTAGCAACAAGAGGCTGAAATTCTCTCGTTCATCCACATCCACAGATGAGAATGTATGAATCACATCATGGGCTGGCCAAGTTTTGAAGACTGAACGCCAAACACTCAGGGGGCTTGCTCAGAGCATGAAAAAGCTCATGTCGTTCAAAAAGTTCTAAGCCTCAACCAGAAAAAACAGTCACAGCTGAACAATTTTGGTTCTGCAACACACAACCACTTCTTATAAAGATAGAAAAAGGCACATGCAACGGTGAGAGGTGTGTGAAAAATCCAAAAATGGACAAAACAGAGACCCGAGCGGTCATAAAATATCTGTGAAAAAAAGGTGTGACGCCTAAAGAAATTCACGAGGACACAGACATTTGCTGACGACTCCCCGTCCACCACAGAAGACGACCTCGGTCAGGTCGTCTAAAAACCTCAACCACTGATGAAAAAGTTGATGCCATTCACCAGGTTTTTTTGGATGACAGTCGTCTTGCTGTCAAGCAGACAGCCAAGTCTATAGGCATCAGTTCTGGTTCAGTCCACAGTTTTAACTGAGATGTTGGGGATGAACAAACTGTCTGCTAGACGGGTCCAGAGAATACTGACGCCAGAACAGAAGCTGAAGAGGGTTGACGTTTCCAGAACCTCTGACCCTGAGAACTTCCACCGCAGATTAGAGACTCAAGATGAAACTTGGGTTCACCACTTTGAGCCTGAATCAAAGATTCAAAGTAAACTATGGAAACACTGTGGTTGGCAGCATCTGTTGGCAAAGTGATGGCTTCTGTTTTCTGGGATTCTGACGGTGTAATTATGATAAACTACCTGGAAAATGGAAAAACTATAAATGGACATTATTATGCATCACAATCAAGACAAATGAAGGAAGCTGAGGGCTGGTGTGTTTTTGCTTCAAGATAATGTTCCTGTTCACACTGCTCAGGTTGCAGTAGCTGAAGCAGCTAAATGTGGCTTTGAATTGCGACCTCATCCCCCTTATTCACCACTTGGCTCCATCTGACTTCTTCTTGTTTCCTAAACTTAAATCCCACCTGTGTGGTCACCATTTTGAGAAACAATGATGAGGTCAGATGTGTGGTGGAGAATTTTTTTCCACCTTCTTCTGTGAAGGAAGAAGGTGGAAATGCTTGAGCATCATTAAACCAAGTGCATTAATGTCAATGGGACTATACTGAAATAGAGTGACAAACTGTCTGGTCTCTACAACTCCTTCTGGTTGAGGCTAAGACCTTTTTGAACAACCCTTGTATATGGAGAAAATTGAAGACCTTTAATACAGACTCAAGGGTGCCCTTGAGGCTGAAAAAAAAATCAGCAAACAGACAAAAGCAATAGCACTCACTTCCTCCTGAGCAGTGAGAGGATGCTTCCTGTGCCTTCGTGGCCAATCAGCCATGAGATGTAGTGAAGAGGCTTCACTCTGAAAAGAGGTGGGAAGAACATGAAAAGGAGAAACAAAAAACACTGATGCAATCCATCTACAATCAGAGCAGAGCATGGTATCTTTTGGCTGGTCTAATTCTACGTTTATATGAAGAGACTCCACTCTGCAGAGAGGAGACAAAGACATGGACATAAAAAAAAAGCAAAACAAATGTATTTGATGCAATTTCTCTCAAGGCTGGGGAAAGCACGGTTTGGTTTAGATTGTTAAACTCTCCAATGTTTCCAGCACAGTTTAATACACATCTGCTGTGTGTACTTCACCTGTAGTGTTTCTCCTGAGGAGGAAGAGCCCAGGTGATATTCAAAGCGTGGACTTTCCGAACAGGAACGACTGCAGAGACACAAACACGGCAAAAGAAACTGAAGCTGAACTATATTTCCTTTGGTCTCTGACCATTTTAGCTCAGGATTTATTAAAACCAAGATATGGACACTTGCACATGTTCACAGGTTGTGAACCAAAGAGTTCACCTCTTTTATTAGAACAAGCTTGTGAAAGTAAAATCACCCAGGTACTGATTGATAAAGGAAAAAAAAAAACAAAGATAAGAAGAAGATCTCTTTTTTTCTCTGCTTTATTATCTGTGAAACCATCTGTTGACCCAAATTTATTCAAAAACCACATTTTCAGAGTCGACCAGATGTGTTCAGACCTACACAATAAAATGGATCAGTACCTCTGTAGAGCTTGTTGAAGTCTGGTGTCTCAAAGGGATCTGGCTGATCCGAGAAATCAGGTTTGGGCAGACCACTGTAGACACGAAAGAACCAACAGAATTATTATATCATAATCCAATTACATTTAGTTTTTTATGGAAATAACAGAGAAAAATTGACATTTAAAAAAAAAAAAAAAAAAAAAAAAAACAATAAAACAACTGAAAAAGTTTCAAGACCAAGTTATTACAAGACCTTTTTATAGCATCTTGTCTCTTTCTGGCTTTACTTCAAAATGCCAACTTTTCTTCAGATTTTAATGTGAATCTACTTCACCTGAAGGTGCTTTTAAATGAGATTTTATAAGCTCATAGATGAGAGAAATTTCATCAACCCATGCAGAAGCATGTAATCCTTTAATTGAAAGAGAAAGCCTTAAAACCTGAGGGTTGTGTGGTTTTCATATACCAGTGATGCACATTCTCTAAACACACCAATCGCGATGAGTCATTAAGCAAACAGAAGTGGAGCTCTGCGAGAAAACACTAATTCAGTTCGACTTTAGGGAGATATTATCGCTTTCAGGTGAGCGTTGTCGGAAAACAATATCTGAGATGAAGAGAAATAAAAAAAGAGCCCAGAGGGAAGCGGAGGGAGTCTTGACATTTACATTTGTGTAAAGTCTCAGAGGATATTCAGGCTCACTCTTTATCGCACCGGCAGCTCATCACACTGAATGAAAGCTGCTCCTTCAATACTCACTTATTAGGCACCTTGCTGAAGATCTCTCTCACCCACTCCTCCAGCGTGTCCAGCTTCTCTACAGAACAGGTCAAGTGAAGGAAGATAAATCAGAGTTTAAACGTGTCTCAATGACTCTGACTGTCAGCTCATAATTCTGGATCCTGAGGAGAATTTGGTGAAATACAGGGTTTTTTTTTTGGGGCATTTCACGCATTTATTAGACAAGTGAAGACTGAAGAGTGACAGGAAAAACTGCGGACCTGTTTTACCCTGTAGGTTCCAGGTATATCATATTTATTGTTACAGTGTTTAAAATATAAATGAATATTGATGTTTTTAACATACTTTTTAACATACTTTTACCATTATCACTGACAAAAGCCTCCTTGTTTCCTGAGTCATCTCTTACACTGACAGAATCGATGCTATAACGCACATTTAGCTTTAACAGGATCAGTTCCAAAAACTAAAAAGGGATCATGTTTTGGAAATGTGATCCACTCTTTTCTTGCTTCGAGCTTGTTTTACCTCTTTCCCGACACATGGGTGTGGTCTGTGAAAACACAGAGCAGCCAGTTGAAAGAAAATCTCATTTTCAAGTTTTTCTGGGGTTTGAGAGTTTGAGTGAAATCATTTAAGTTTTTTCTTTTTTTTGCAAATCATTAACGTTTTGATCCATTTTTCATTTTTCTACTTTAACGATTGTTCTGTGGAATTTCAAATAAAAGAGTCGGACTCATGCAGAAGGCTGATACTGAGCAGTTTTGTGGGAATGACACAAAATGTCAACACTAGTCATCATTTCACTTGTCTGCAGTTGTTAATTAGCTCTGTGATATTTTCTGTGAAACCCTGAAAAAAAAAAAAAAAAAAAACTGTGTTGGATATTTTTATCTGATTCCATTTTGAAAAATATAAGACTCTGATTCGGGAATGATTGTCTCCAGTCGGCTGAACATGGATATGCTGAAACTTTATTCGAGCTGCGACTAATGATTGTTTTAATTGTCAATTAATCTACAGATTGCTTTTCCAATTAATCAGTTCATTTGGTGTATGAAATGAATGAAATCAATTACTTTCCTTCAAATCTACTAATTGAGTAGCTCTCGATGTATATTAAGTGGAGAAAATGTTCCTAACCTTTTGACTGCACAGCCAGAGTCATGTAGTGAGCAGAGTAATGTTTCTTCCAGAAGGCTCGAAGACGCTTATAAACGTTGATCTTCTTCTTCTTTGGCTCCTGCTTCAGCGTCTGGGCATTTCCTAGTGTTGTCACAAGTGAGCACTCAATTCAGCAGAACCATAAAACAGGAAAAAAAATGTAGTGATATCAGCGAGAGAAAACGATTGGCACTGCTCTCGATTGTCCTGTTTGTTATTGTTGAACATACCCAACGGAGGGCCATGCGTGTATTATATGTCCCAATGCTTCTGTTTGCCAACTCACCCCAGCAGAATTTGCCCATGGGGTGTCCGGGTTTGGCCAGACTGCCAAACAGCATCTCCTTCCTGTGGGAGTCCGACGGCTTGGCCAGCTGGTACTCTGACAGACAAGATAGAAGGAGAGACAACGAAACTCAAGAACGACAGAGGAAAGACGGCGCTGATGCTGATGCAACACGGATGTTGAAAAGTTAAAGCGCGGAAACTTCTCAGTAGGGAGCAGTGATGCACAAAGGAGGAGAGACTCACCGCTGTCGACAGCCTCCACCTCTCTGTCGATGGCGTCTCGGATCATCAGGGGGCAGATGAAGAACTGAGCCCACCTAAGAGAGCGACGGGACACAGGAGCCATAATCAGTAACTTAACACCAGCCACAGGGACCAGACTCAGGTCAGACAGAAACAATCAGATAGAGACTGATTCACACCACAGTCAACACATCAGTATACCAGCCAGTGTCACAGCTATCAGGGACACCAAAGATACAGTCTTGGTATGTAATTAAAGTTTAAAGTTTTATTTGTTTTCTTCTGTTTTATTCCAGGGTTTTGTGTTTATCTATAAATCATCTGATGCTTCTCTAGAAGTCCACTTCTTTAGAGCAACAGAGCAACTGTTCCAAAAACAAAATAATGAAAAGAAAAACAAAAAAACTTCTGATGCCTCCACACCTGTCAAGAGCCTCTTTGAAACTTTTCCTCTGAACGTCAAACTGGAATACTGTCCTCTCGCAGTCGGTGGAGGCATTGTCGCTCCCTCCGTGTTTCTTGAGGAAAGCATCAAAGCCGTTTTCTGAGGGGTACTTCTCCGAGCCCATGAATACCACTGGGACGCGAATGGAAAAACAGAAAGAGAAGAGGAGAGAAGAGAAGAGAAGAGGAAGAGAAGAAGAGAAGAGAATCCAAAACTCCATGAGGAATTTGAAAGATAAATCCACGACAGCTACTTGATGATGCACAAGTTTCATATTTATGTAATAATATGTCCAAACACCGTGTTGTGTACCGTGTACACCGTGGATATATTTCTAGCTGAACCGTGACAGTATCTGACAGTTTTTATGAGTCGGTAAGAAAAGACAAGGTCGTCTTTGCAGCCAGACCATTTAGAAACAATGTTCGACAATCATATCAACAGTAAAGACAAATATCACAACATCTCTGCTGACAGCAGCATCAGTGAAGGGAAATGTGATTCAGAATTCATTGGGACCTGTGGGAGTCTATCTCATTTTAGACCAGGAAATCTACTGCTGTTTTTACACATAATGAATGACCAACAGGTTCCTGTCTGACTGTCTGCTGCGGCGTAGACACTGTGGGGCCCTAAAAGCTCCAGGTTTAATGTGCATCATGTGGTTAAGTCATTTTTTATTAGCATTAGTAACTCATCCCAATGTTCTCTCGGGCACCCAGAGTCAAAATCTAGGTTTAAGAAATTGATTTTCGGTGCTTACGAGCTGCATATTCACTAAAAAAAAGTTTTTAAAAAAAGACCGAAAACTGACGTATAACAAATTCTGTGTAAGTTTCAGCAAGTTGTGCAGTCTTCTGTGTAAACTAAATGGGTGTTTGGATGATTGGTTAGATACACGATTCACAGAGAGCAGGAGGAAAAGTGGGTCAAAAGAAGCCCAAAACCTCATTTTTTTTTGCCCGGCGGCTCCACAGTGGGTCAATCTGAAGACAGGTATTCTGGGAAACGTCAGATATTATTAAGTGAAGCAAAACTAGACAAAAAAAGAGGCTAAGGGGGCACATGAAACAACTAAAATAACAAACTACACCCAGTGCGGAGGATTGAAATAGTGATAACTGATAGGACTCGACGTAAGTATTTCTCCAAAACAAAACAAATGACCTGAATCTCTGAGGTTAATTACGTACTGTGTTCCAGAAAGTGAGCGAGGCCCGGCAGGTCACCGGGGTCGCTGAAGCTGCCAACACCGACACACAGCGCCGCTGCAGACTGAAACACACAGGATATGGAGTCAATTTAGTTCTTCATTACACCTGAGGTTCAACCTGGACACATCTAGACTCTGATAAAAAAAATAAATGGAGTTCTACTTTAAAACTTTCACGTTGTACCTGTTTCTCTGCATTTCCTTTCTTCTTTTTCCCCTCGTTGTCGTCATCTTCGTCGTCGTCATCTTCGCCATCATCGTCGTCTCCCTCAGACTCGTCCTCTGTTTCTTCTCCAGATTCATCGTCATCATCCTCCTCCTCTGCTTCCTCTTCTTCACCTTCATCTTCACCATCTGTGTCCTCATCTCCTGATGCCGCCAGGCTGCTGTAGTCTGAAATGAGCAGAGCTCGCAGCCCGTTCTCCAGCACGATGTATCTGACAGGAGGAGAGTCAAAGGTGAAACAGCACACAGAGCTCTGAGAAACAGTGCTGTACAATCACGTTTTACGCCTTTCTTTCTCTTGTTCTTATTTTGAACACACTGTGTAAATCAAATGTCTGTGTACACGCTGCATCTTATACCCTCTGAGACAGTCTTTGCTCTGTGCTTTCTTCACGGTTAATTTTCTGTATGTGCTCCACAGAGGCCCAAGGCACTGGTGTGTGCTTAGAGCATGAAATCGTCCCATCGAACTACAATAATACTTTACTGATCCTGCTGGAGTAGATGCTCTGTATCATTTAAGCTTCTGCGTTTGTAGATCTGGGGTTTTTCACGTTGGATATTATTGCACAGAGTCATGTTAAACTAAACAGAGGAGATAAATCATGTAAGAAGACTTCAGCACGATGCATAATTAAATACTCAAGAGGATGGAAACAACCACCACGAAACATTTTTATAAAACTGTGCAGAGGACGAGTCATTTACCTGTACTGTTTGGGGTCACTGGGGGACTTGATGATCTCGCTGTCTCCAACATTGCCCTCTCCTCTCCTTCTCCTTGCGCGTCCCCAGAGGACAGACTCACATCCCGGCACACCAGCTCTGGCTCTTTCGCTGTGGCTCCTGCTTGAACGGAGCTAGAAGAGTCAGTCGCCGGGGTGTTTCTGGACTTGTTTGTCTGAGGCATCCTCGGCAGAGATGGTGCTGAGATTTTGGCACTGCGGGCTGACAGCGAGACGCGACGGTGAGCGACAGGACAACCGGTTGTCACCGGTATTTGACTCCTCAGCACCGAGGACGCACACCGTGTCAGCCTGAACAGAGCTATGATGGACACCCTCACTGACTCACTGAGTGTGTAGAAAAATGAAACAAGGCCTTACGGTTTTGAACCTGAGCTGTCACACACACACTCACACAGAGAAACACACACACATACACACACATACACACCAGCCAGCGCCCACAATACAGCTATTCACACAGGCTGTCTGGTGGTTTCGCCCTATTCAGCTGGTTGTCAGCTAAAACACGACCCGAGCACCACAACCAAAACCACAGCTGCTCTAACATCTGGCCCGGCACCAGAACCACCATCAACCAATAAAACACCTACGAACAAATAGATACAATATCATTTACACACACACACTGAAGTTATTATTATTAAACACAGGTGTTAAAGGGCAGAAGTAATGTTCATTCAATGAATGTTAATCAATTTTAGTAAATACGCTTTAGCTGCCGGTAAGAACGTGTATAGAAGCAAAGTCAAGACAGAATAAAAAAACTTTTAGTTGTAGTTGAAGAAGCCGGTACGACAACAATGTATCCATACCTTCCTCCCTGCTCTCAGAGGCCTCAGCATATGTGAAAACTAGAGTCTTTGCAACAAGACGCGCTGTGATTGGCTGAGAGGATTCGGATGCTTCCGTATTCCGAACTCTGATTGGTTACAATGAGGTAAGGGGGCGTGGCTTCGGTTCTTAAACACGTGTGGTGCCGCTGCGCTGTAGTAGTCCGGGTTGGTGACGTCGCAGTGAAGGATGCTGCAGTGACGGGACAGAGACAAGTAGCCACCTGGATAAAACCGGCAGCTGTTCGCCATCTGTTTATGATTATGACTGTTAGAGTGAGAGAGTGTTTAACCGACCGCATGTCACAACCGGTAAATGTCAGAACCGGTCGTTTTCTTTTCTTTTTTTTCATCTTTAATCTCCTTAGACTGGTCTGAGTTGGAACCGGAGGTAAACTATCTTGGCAGCTACAGACACATCAAAGACTCTGTGCTCCAGGAACCTTTTGCATCTGTATGTGACTGCACCTGTAGACTGACTGCGCACTGAGGGAGGATGGTTTAAGAGCCGCTAGGTGGCAGACACAGGCCACCGGGGAGGGTGGGCAATTTTTACACCTGTTTTTTGAAAATGATCCAAGACTTTGATGCTCTTTAGACTCTTATTGAATAGTTACCAGACTATATATTTTCCCCACAGACAGATAGAAGTTAAGTTATTAAAGCAATTGCTCAGCGGGGGTATTTAACCAAGACACTTTTTTTTTTTTTTTTCAAATAAAACAAAAGTAGTTTATTGAAAAAAAAAAAAACAAATGTGTAAAGCTTGCGTAAGTAAGTATAGATTTGCTGTCTTAGACTGACTAATCACAGTCACATGGTTAAAAGCAAAACATCTGATCATGAATAAGCCACATTGACATTTTGTCCACTGGCCTTCCTCAGCCACCCTTCTCTGCAGCGTGTTGGCATTTCACCCCTCTGCTGTGCCAATATGTCCTCCCCCTCACTCACCATCCCTCTCTCTCTCTCTCTCTCTCTACTCTCTCAGTGTCTCTTTCTGTCTGAAGCCAATCTGATTTGCCCCTGGGCTTCTGTCGGCAGAAGGAGGTGATAAACACCGCAACCATGACAACCGGCGATCCAGACACACGCCTGAGTTCCTGTATTCCTAATGGCTTAACTTGGCATCCACTCCTACCTTTAATTCATCAAGTCCGGCCTTCTACCTGAGCTGATATTAATACCTTCGAGACAGATGAAGGTGGCGTGGATCCCCCTACAGCTTGAGCATGTTCATCTTCATCTTTTAACATAAGTACGTCTGTCAGCTCGAGAGATGAAACTCTGTTAACACTAAAACCTCCACAACACTTAAAATGGAGCTCAGACATTAGTCACAATATAAATATTCCCCAAGTCTGATTAAAATTAACAGAAATGTTAGCATATTGATTCTTCTAACTTGCTTTAAAGCAGTCAAATAGAAAGTGAAAGCACTGAGCTTGACTCCCAAACATATCCCTATTGATCACTAATGGAGCCCTTGTGAAAATGCCATGAATGATGTTTTCAGAGCAAACGTTCTGGCACCAGGCGCACTGTAGAGAGCACAGAGCCCCTGCTTGGCTGAAATTGCTCGGATGTGGTAATAGCATCCTATTAGAAGTGTGTGAAAGTGCTTTTTACGTGACTCGCCACGTGAAAACTTTCAGAGGAAGAGAAGAAGAAAAAAAAACTGAGCAGGCTCTTTGTCAGTGATCGATTGGATAAGCCTCTGTAAACCATGAAGCTTCCCCTTTAATGCCGACACATGTGGCCTTTCAGTTGTTAGGTACATTGTGTTAGATGAGCGTGGCTGCTGTGTGAACCCCATATTTTTTCCACTTTTTTTTATCACCCACTTCTATGACTGAATCCAAATTTAAGCTCAGATCGGGCACCTCAGGCCTCCCCAGAAAAATGTGTCTGTGTGAAAATGTAGCAATGTAGAATGCAGTCAGCTGAATCATTGCAGGTATTATGAATTTGTCCCCCTCGGTCAGCTTCCTGTAGAGTCATTGGAGGCGGCTGCAGCAGCAGCAACAGCAGCAACAGCAGCAACAGCGATGGTGGCGGCCATGAGAGTCTTTACCTTACGATTCCAAGGGGGCAAGGTTCCCATAGCAACTGATCTTAATCCTAATTAAAACACAAGATTTGATTAATTAGTTCAGAGATGTGTGAGTGTGTGTTGCATCACTCCAAGTATGTGGTGTGTGTGGGAGTTATGTTCTTATGAATCACAGTGTATATTATACGTTGTTATGCTAAATGAGGAGTGGGTGTTCTATATCTATATGTACGTGTGTGTTAAGAAGCCTGTGGGTAATCCTGTGAATCACTACTGTGTTTTCAGCATGTGTGCTCATGTGAGTGTGTGTATAAGTATGTGTGTGTGTGTGTGTGTGTGTGTGTGTGTGTGTGTTTCATGTCTCCCGGGAGGCTTGTCCTTGCCTGCAGTTCTTCTATGTGAATCAGAGGTGAGTCCTCTGGAGTTGCACTCCTGCTTTAATCTGGAGCTAATGACAGAAGCACCTGCTCGTCTGCCCATACCCTCCCACCCCCCTCTGAATATCTAACCACTGTATCTGTTTGCTTCTCTCTTCTCTTACTCTCCTATAACCACACACCTCAGCTTGTCCGCCCACCCCTTCACCCCCCATTCCCATTGCTCATTGTCTCCTTTCTCCCATAACTGGCCTCTTTTTTTTCTTTCCCTTTTGCTCCTTTCCCCCTCTCTCTCTTTCTGTCTTCTCCTTCCCACAGTATCCAGGGTGCCCTTGCCTGCCTCTCTGATTGCCTCATCCCACTGAGTAACTAGAGACTGGGGGGCACTTTGAGTCCCAGAGAAACCAAAACATGTGTTAAGGGACGGCACAGCAGTATTTGAACAACATGTCGTGTTAAGGACATTTTCTGACCCGTGGATTGGCAGGGGTGAGGAATGATCCACATTCTTACTCTGTTCTATGTGTGTGTGTGTGTGTGTGTGTGTGTGCACGTGCTTGTCTGTTTCTTGAGGGTGCGTGTGTGTGTGTGTGTGCGGGCGTGTGTGTGTGTGTGTGTGTGTGTGTGTGTGTGTGTGTGTGTGTGTGTGTGTGTGTGTGTGTGTGTGTGTGTGTGTTCATGCATGCGAGCCAGTCCCACAGGATGTCTTCCGAACAAGATCATAATTGGAGAGAGCTGCAAAAGTGGGATGACCACTTCCTGCAGAATGTCTGCAAAGAGGAGGAGAGGAAAATAGATTGAATAGGGAAGAACAAAACAAATGGAAAGAAATCAAAGAAAGAATGGTGTGTAAACCAGTTTGCATCGACAAGACCCCCCCCAGAAGAGAACCAAAGTAAGACAATAAAGAGGGATAAAAGAAAGAAAGACAGAGTTAGGAAGGAAGAAAGAAAGAAAGAAAGAAAGGGGAGTGAAATAGAAGAGATCTGACAGATATAATTCAGATGGGAGAAAAGAAAAGGCTTTGGAGAAGGAGAAAGCGGAGGAGGAAGAAAGGAGAAGTGGCTGAAATGAAACAGCATGAATCCCCATCCATTTCAGCACTGGACAGCTCCACAGACAGCACTAGGCCAGTATAAATAGATCCCCTACTTTAGAGGCCCCGTCAACGCTCCAAAAAAGTGCTTTATGTGCTCAGAGCGGCTCCTGCCCCCAGAGAAAAGACACGCAGGTATCTGATGGCGCCTGATAACCATCTTCTCTCAGCTCCTCTGTGTTTGTTTTTTTTTTTTAATTTAGGGGAGCCTCCACGGTTCAACGACAGCACCGCGGTGAGGCAAGCGGCTGTTTTTCCTCCACACGTTCTCCGTCACGGGCCGTTGTTACACTCTTAAAGTAGACAATATAGCCTCAGGTCTGGGATCACAAATCCCCCACCTTCTCCACCGACACAGATCTGGCATCACTGGTCACAAAGCTTGGAAATTACATCACAACACCGTAAACTATGCATCAGTGAAGCTTATTTATACATGTAAGCTGCAGCTTCACATGTCGTAGGTAGTTTAAACGTCTGTAAGCAATCTCTCATCACATGACTGTGCACATGCCCCACATCTGCCAGCCTGTTTCCACTGCAAGCGAGCATTAAGTAGTCTTGTGGGGAGGCTGTAATACAGACTAATGCACCTGAGAGCCCTGAAATCTATAACCATCATCTACATCTTCCTGATATTACTGGAACCGTCTCTGTTACTGTTTCTGATACGAATCTCCAGGGAGAGCTTTCCCCTCCACTGCTGTATAGGGAGAGGAAGGAGAAGAGTGTGAGTGTGTGTGTGTGTGTGTGTGTGTGTGTGTGTGTGTGTGTGTGTGTGTGTGTGTGTGTGTGCGTGTGCATGTGTGTGTGTGAGGCTGAGATGTACCTCTCCATTTCCTCAAGGTGATTCACCTTAATGCACGCTGAAATCAATGTGAAATTGAACTGAAAATTGAACTTTCAGCTCAGTAATGTGGAAGACATGTTGTTATTAAATCTTTTCCTATAGTCATGAAACCGGCTGACTGATATTTGAACGCTTTTGAATGCTGAATTGTTTTCAGCACCACAGCTCCACAGTGTCCTTGATGGAGACCCTGCCACTGGTCCACCTGGGACCCTTGAGATTTAGGAGAAGAGAGGCAGAGAGACGGTCTGTGTGTGTGTGTGTGTGTGTGTGTGTGTGTGTGTGGGTGTGTGTGTGTACTTGTTACCTTAAAGGGAAGTATTGATGGAGCAGCAACTACATAGCAGCTTGTGATTAGCCGATGTAGGGAGCTCAATTCATTGTCAGTTGGGGAGGTGGGGTTGCATTGCGCTCAATTCTATCTCCGCGGCATCTGTTGCGCCCACCTCCTCCATTTGGCAAGACAGGTGTTTTGATGTGGGCCGTACAGACTTCAGGTCCCTCCCTGTAAATATCTCGCTGTTCCTCCTCATGAGAGTCACCACAGTTTACCCAACTGACGCTGCGTGCGTGCTCTCTCTCTCTCTCTTTCCTCTTCTCTCCCCTTCTCTCTGTCTTTCTCGCGCGCGCCCTCGCGTACGTGCGCGACGAAGCCAGCTGGCACGAGTCGCCATGGTAACACACACCGGGTTCACGAAATCCGTCGGTGCTTAAGGGCAAGGGGAGAGATGAATAAACTAATGAGATTATAAATTATTGTCGGTATAGCTGAACAGTCGGGGCTTTTTTTTCTCTCTTTTCTTTTACTTTTTTTTTTTTTTTTTTTTTTTTTTACCAGACTGCACACGCGGGCAACGTGAGGAGAAAGTTTATTGGGGGGCCCATTGTCTGTGACTGTTCTGTCTTCAGTCATTTTTGTTTTTTTCGCAATGAGGAAGTGAAGTAGAGGAACCACCCTGTGCGCTTCATGCCTCATAAAAAAAGCTACAAACTAGCAGTTGCGCGCCGCCTTATCGCATGATTAATTCCGGTGTCTCCACCTTTCCCTCTCTCTCTATCTCTCTCTCTCTTTTCTTCCCCCTCCTCTTCTATGAATTACCCAGTTGTGTTTGAGATGAAGAGAGGATTCTCCATCATCACGCAGGTTACAACTCGCGCGCATTGCACAGTCCGTCCAGCGGGGTCCAGTGCCGCAGCTCCCACGGGCTGCACTGTGGAGAAGCGGACCTGTATCCTAAAGCCAACCGGTTTCTCTCTCTCTCTCTCTCCTCCTGGTTTTTATCCTCCACCTCATTGCAGTCTTATCACGTCCCCCCCACCACCTCCCTCCCTCACTCCCTCCCCATCCGCCTCAGCCTCTACAGGAGCAGAGAGGGAGAGGGAGAGAAGAGTGCGGCTGAATGTGAACGACATGTCGACAGTCAGCCTCTAAAGTGTTTTCTCGGTCGTTCCTTAATTCTTTGGCGGCGGACTGAGTGAGTATTACCCGCATCCCTGCCCCGCTAAGCGTCGCTGTGTGGATCAGAGAGAGCTTGGTGGGAGAGAGACAGACAATGGGGAATGCAATTGGATTGCGTTACTCTGCCAAGGATTTTCATACATAGCCTGGTAAATGTCTTAATAGGTTCTGTTAATGACTAGGCTGTTTAATTGGTCATGCTTTAACTCTGTCTAACGATCACAATTTGTGTGCTGTAATGTGATGTTATAGAGACTAATTGATTTCCTCCTCAGAGGGCTGTGGGCTATCCGGAGCTGATAGCCCCCCATGCATTTGATCAGTGATGCTGCTGCTGCTTTGCCTGATAGTGCAGGGCTGTGCTGAGGAAGGAGCAGGGGCCCATGTAAAAAGTCAGTGTGAGGCTCTGCAAGGCTCTGTGTGTGTGTGTGTGTGTGTGTGTGTGTGTGTGTGTGTGTGTGTGTGTGTGTGTGTTCTGACGGACAGAGAGGACGGAGAGATAGACACTGGAATTATGTGACATGAATAATATGGAGAGAAGAATAAGCAGTGACCGTCATCTCTGGTTCGCTTGCGTCAGTGTGCAGGTCTAGAGGAGAGGAAAAGGAGGAAGAGAGAGGGAGAGAGAGAAAACTCAGAGTCGGAGCGACTCAAGAAAGAAAGACAGGGAGGGAAGCCACACCTGTGTCAGGCCTGTTTTCAGATGGACATGAAGACACAGATGGATAGATAGTCAGATAAATAGATGGCGGTTTAAATTCTGCTGTGCTGTCATCAGTCATCGCCCAAGTCCTTTCCATTCTTGTTAACATAATGATGCAGTGCTATGCCGACTGCTGACTACTCCACTTGGCTGATTGGAGAAACAGACTCGACTCGTGTTGACTGTGTTTCTTCTTGTTAAGGAGAGATGGCCGTCCAGCAAAGCAGAATCTAACAGGAGGGATCCCAGTGGTCTATCTGGACTCGGTATTGATCTCCTCTGTACGAGGGGGGCTTCGGGCCCAGCGATAAACAATGCATTTTCTAGGATGAAAGCAAACAGCCACTTGGGGAGAAATCTGAATGGGTTGTATTTCGTATTGTATTCCAATTTGTCAAACACTATTGAGCATGATCGCTGAGATTGTCCTGGTGTCTCTCTCACTCTGTGTGTGTGTGTGTGTGTGTGTGTGTGTGTGTGTGTGTGTGTGTGTGTGTGTGTGTGTGTGTGAGGACCACACGATCCACTTTGATAAATGGGTGAATTTCCATCTTCTTAAAAAGGGAATAACTCCCTTTCCCCTCCTGCTCATGGTTTTATAAGTCCTGTAAGATTGTTCAACAAGTATTGCAGCATTACACTGACTTATTATGAAACACACACACTCATCTCTACACATGTCTAGCTACCTGTTTCTGTTCTTGGCAGACTATGAAAGCGTACTTTTGGGATATGGTTTGACCTCTCGCATTGTTTTCAACACACACACACACTCACAGGCATGTAAGTTGGCTCCGGTGCTGTTTCTCTGCGAGGCAGGCGTACATTGTGTGCAGGGCGAGAGGACGGCTTTGATGTAATCAATATCAGATTTCAGTGGTTTCACTGCGAGCTCTCATCCTGAGTGGCAGCCTTGACTGACTTCTTACTGCTTATGCAATCCCACTCCTCTCTCCCACCTCAACTGTTTCCTCTTCCTTTGTACCTACTCTCTGCCCATTACTCCTCCTCTATCTTTATCTGTCTGCCTCTCCTTTTTACTCCATTCCTTTGCCTTGGTCCCATTTGCCTCTTCCTCTCTCTCTCTCTCTCTCTCTCCCTCCATCTTTTCCCCATCATAATCATCTCTGTGATTGCTCTTCCTTTCCCGGGCGGTGATGTTTTCACTGCTGCCTCCTTGTCTAACTCGCTGATGCTAGATTATTGCTGTATGATTACAGCTACCATACCATCATGATCATTATTGCATTTCGTATGGCAGTGTTCAACACTGTATGAGCAGATCTAGATGCTTTATCCAATTTAGATCTCATTAAGACTTGAGAGGAAATATCCCCATGCTCAGCTGTTTTTCCTCTTTTCTTTTTTATTTCCTGGACTACTGCAACTCTGTTCCCTTCCTGTTGTTATTGCAGTGCCTCTCTTACGATGATGATGATCATCATCAACATCATCATCATCACCATCACCATCACCAGCGCCATCACTATCAGCATCATGTTCCTGCTTATCACTGCATTGCCTTCACATCAGGCCTTTTGAAATTTTTTGAAGAGTTTTGATTCGCAGCGATGATTTCACTCCACTGTCATTATTACAATAATGATTATGACAGGACTCGATGGCTGTTGATAACCCAACATATTCTGATGATTGATAATACGGGTTATTTTGTGTCTTATCCTCGTCTGTTCTCTGATTGCCATTCATCTTATTAAATGGAGCAGTTCGTTAGACAGAGGCATTACGAATCCAATTTGCATTTGCTCATATTCATATAGCATACATTAAAACAACACATGCGTGACATTTCGACTTCAATGGGCATTTAAAAAATACTTATGAATATATTCATCACTTGAGCCACTGTGGAAATGATAAAATGTGATTCACAGGTGAACTAGCCCACGTGTTTGTCTTTGTTTTGCATTTTTAGTGTCAGAATTTGAATTTTTAATTCTTAAGCAACATTGTTGCAGATGAGATGTTGTTTTTTGGGGTTTTTTTAACTGGTATATCTGTTGCTTTTATGAATCCTTTAAATCTAAAGCTGTTGTTTTTTGTGCTACATACATCTTGTGTATCTTTATCGTGATACGTTGGCCTCTGCTTGGCTTTTACATCATTATTCTAATGTAATGTAATATTTTCCCTGCGGCGCTGCTATCTGTGTGATTTGATTTTTATTTTCTGACTGCTTCAGTATGCTTGTGATGTATCATCAGTCTGATTCATCCTTAACTGACTTTTGCTGTTCGCCTCGCTGGCTGTTTGCCCTCTTTTAACTGTGTGTGTGTGTGTGTGTGTGTGTGTGTTTGTTTGTGATGGGCCTCGCCTTTGCTGTACAGTGCGGTGAAGGGCCGATGTCGGGCTGTAGCCCCAGGCTGCTGAGCTGAGAGGGAGAAGCAGGAGGATGCAGTGGGTTGCCCTGGCAGTGGCCCTGGGGTGTGTGTGTCTGTCCTGGGCGTCACACACCCCCACCCCTACCCCCACCTCCACACACACACCTCTTGTGGACAACTCGGAGGAGGAAGTGGACGAACCGTGTTTTGAGCCGTGCACGTGCGAGGTCAAAGAAGGCGTGCTGCACGTGCACTGCGATGGGCGGGGCTTCACTAACGCCAGCCAGGTATCTTGTATTCATCCTGTATCTTGTTCATTTATCTGCACCAGTTTACTTTTTTCTGTGCTGTCATTTACCTCATTAACATACCTGAATCTCCAAGTCTAATATCCGCTCTCTAATGCTGCTTATGGCTGTTTTTAACTGTTCAATTCATCTAATTAATGAGATAACTAATTACATCTCTAATTAATCACTCAGGTGTCACAGTCCTGGGTCCGCCCTTTCAAACTCAACCTCCAGAGGAACTCTCTGAGGCGTCTCTATAGCAACGGGTTTCTGCACCTTGGCAACGCGGTGTCGATAAACCTTGGCAACAATGCACTCCAGGACATCCGTGTGGGAGCTTTCCACGGGTTGGCCAAACTGAGACGCCTGTACCTCCACGAGAACAAGCTGGAGATCTTCAGAAACGACACCTTCGCCGGCTTAGAGGCGCTGGAATACCTCCAGGTTAGGCCCGAGACGGTTAATCCACATTGATTGTCTATGATTGTTGAGTTTATTGACAAGTGTGCACGAGATTACAATAGTTGGCTGTGACAGAAATAGTCAGACGCATTCAAAGTGAATCAATCTTCTCAAGATCTCAGTGCATTTTCAAACGCACTGCCTCGGCTCAGCTTTCAGTTCAGTCTATTTCTCAGCTGCAGCAATTACGTGTTCATCAGATTTTCTCTTTCCTACCTGCAGGCCGACTACAACGTGATCAAACGAATTGACAGCGGTGCTCTGAGGTTCCTCTACAAGCTGCGGGTTCTCATCCTCAATGACAACCTGATCCCCGTCTTGCCTGCTCATCTGTTCAGGTTACATTCTGATTATTTTTACTGTGAAGCTTTTGAATAATGCCGGGACTGATCTGTAGAAATACCAGTGTCAGACACAGTTAGCTAGTCTGTGCTGTTGTTGAATCAATGCAGCTGTGGCATATCATTTCAAAGTATTTCATGCTATTTCACAACGTAGAAGACGGGTTGATCATGAGATAAAAAGAAGATTTCTCAGCAAAAGGAATGTGTGAACCTGTGTTTTCTCTTATTATACATCGGCCTTTCATTTAATCTAGCTAACTATCCTCCTCCTCCTCATATGGCAGATCTGTTTCTCTGACTCATTTGGACCTGCGGGGAAACCGTCTGAAGAGCCTGGCATATGCTGGGACCCTAGAGTACGTGGGTCGCTCCCTGATGGAGCTACAGCTGGAGGAGAATCCCTGGAACTGTGGCTGCGAGGCAGTGCAGCTCCAGCAGTGGCTGGGTCAGATCCCCTACACAGCCGTAGTCGGAGACGTTACCTGTGAATATCCCTTCCACCTTCATGGCAAAGACCTGAGGGAAATCCCCAGGAAGGAGCTGTGTGCTGACCTGCCGGATAAAGAGCTACAAGGAGAGGCGGGTGCTCCGTCAGCAGGATCGCAGCCCCAACATTTGCCCCCTAACTCTAAACCCAACTCCCATCCTGGAAGAGTCAGGCCGACGAAACCTTCCTCTATGGTGCACGGCTCCCGCCAGAACACTCACACCTCCTCCACTTCGTCGTCATCTTCCTCGGCCGAGCGTAAAGACAGAGAGAGGCACCTGAGACCGACTAAAAGGCCTCGACCGTCCAGAACATCTCCCACACCTCGCAGTCTGATACCCAACCAGAATCCCCCTGTGGCCGGCTATCAAACGAGACCTCCCATCCCAATCATCTGCCCCTTGGGCTGCACTTGCAACCTGCACATCACGGACCTCGGCCTGACCGTCAACTGCAAAGAGAACGGCTTCCTTAACGTGTCTCAGCTCACGCCTCGGCCCCTCAACGGCCGCAAGCTCTACCTGAGTGGAAATTTAATCCAGAGGATCTACCGTACAGACTTCTGGAATTTCTCCAGTCTTGATCTGCTTCACCTGGGGAACAACCGCATCTCTTACCTCCAGGAGGGGGCCTTCTCCAGTCTGACAAGCCTGAGGAGCCTCTACTTGAATGGAAACAACTTAGAGAGGCTCAGCCCTCATGTATTCCTAGGGCTGCAGAACCTAAGGTAGGATTTTTTTTTTCTTTTTGGTTTTGGATCACTTGCAGCATTTCAAGCACTTTTGCCTTCGCTGCACTTCAAACTAATTCATAAATCCAAACCACACATCAGCTAAGGTATTTAGACATTTGTTTGTAAGTATGTGGAAATTAATTTCACTGTAATAGCAGCATAACGCAGAGTAGAACATAATGATTACCATTATGCCATGAGTTTGATTAAAATGAAAGGTGCCCATTCTTATGCGGGGATTGTCATTTGTTAGTCACACTGTCAGGTGGCATGCTTCAGCTTCAAGTGTGAGCCCTGGTATGAGTGACAACGTGAAAATTAATGTGTTTTTGTATTTGCATTCAGAGGTGTTGATAAGGCAGGGAGACATCTGGATGATGCCAAGAATGTGCTTCTTGGAAGAAAGGCTTATTATAAAACCAGTCGTCAGAATGATGCATACACTATGTATCATTGTCAGATTAAGCCTACAAAGATAATTCCTCTATAATGTATAGAGAAAACATCTGCTGCAAGTGCTTCTATTTACTCGCTGATACAGTGTACAGTTTAACAAAGACATCAGGTCACTTTTCATGATCTGCTACATGAAGACAGGGAAGGTTTGAGCCATAAAACCTTCACATCCAGAACATTAAACTTTAAAGTTTCAGCTCCATTGTCTACATTCAAGGCAAGTTTAGAAAACCTGTCTCTTAATCAATAATAGAGATCCTCTCTGGACATTCAAAAAGTTTTCCTCTTGACCTCATTAGCCTTTGTTAGTGTCTTTCATGCGAACAAGACCTATAACTCATTTAAACCACGTCTCTCACTCACTTCAGCAACAACCACACAAGGACAAAAGTCTCTGCTGATGTCTGTCGCAGAGAAGAAAAAGTTTAAAAAATTTAAAGTTTCTTAGATTTAACACGACGATCGGACATGCCGAGGCAAGCACAAGTAGTCACCGGTGTAAAATTACACAATATCATTTGATAGCGATCATCTCATCAGCTGTGAGCGGGGAAGGTGCAGATTAAATCACATTTCTGTCATGACTTGATGTAATTATTATGCTGTGGTGCAGGAGAAGTAATTTAACTGCAAAAAACTTCAGAAATAAAAAAGAAAAGAAATAAAAGAAATAATTATTATTGATGTCTTATGTTATTATATATCATGTAGTTTTACTATCAGATATCACTTAGAGGCAACAATAGTTTGTCTTAATATCATCATGTCTCATTAATCCTCATATTTCCATCAGTTTCTGTTCAGGTAAACATTGTAAAACTGTCCCCTCTTTTATCTCAGGTATCTTTATTTTGAGTACAATGAGATCCGTGAGGTAGATCCTGGGACGTTTGACTCCATGCCGTCCCTCCAGCTGTTGTTCCTTAATGCCAACCTGCTTCGGAGCCTCCCTCTCGGCGTGTTTTCAGGAGTCAATCTGGCTCGCCTCAATCTGAGAAACAACCACCTACTGCATCTTCCGATGGAGGGGGTGCTGGAGCACCTCACCGGACTGGTTCAGGTTGGTGCAAACATTAATTTGTATGTATTTACTGAGCGATTAAGGTGGCTTCGTTACAGGTGGATGCTTGACAAAAAACAAAATGATCTCCTAACATGAGCGTGTGTAAATGAGTCACATACCTGGCACGAGGCGTTTTGCTAATTTAGACCAAATAACATACATTTTACTGAATGACAACAGCATGGTGAGAAATGGAGAATATTGAATTGAATCACCCTGGTTGATTTACTACACAAGAATGAGTGTAATTACAGGGTATATTTATTTCAAATGTCATCGCCTAGACGCAGTATTATATTAACACGGCTTGATGAAATAAGCAAAACAAGCAGAAAACTCGAATGGAGCCAGACCTGGATATAAAACCTCTGACAGGCTCTGGTCTCGCAGGTCTTCCTCCACCTTCTACGTCATCTGTTGTTTCGACAGCGGTCCTGTGCCGTGTGGGACTGTGGCGGTGCCTCAGGTATTTTAATTGGAAAATTGCAGTTGACTCGATTTGCATAAGTGGTCTTAATAAATCAGCAGCTAAACTGGGGAAAGATGAACCCCTTCACGTTTTTGAGCATGTTTGTAATTAACACACCTCTCAGTAAATAGACTGTATAAACTACAGGATGTGTTAAATTCACCCCACGTTAGTGTTTGGCCTTGCGTCGCACATTAAACTGCGGCATTATGTGGCTGCTGGCTATACACAATACACCGAACCCAAGGTATTACATTTTTTTTCCTCATCCTGCCTCCTCTCACTTCAGCAAATTGAGTGTACCAGGCTTTCCTTAGACTGCCAGAGTAGAATGAGGCATGGTGGGTGTGGATTAGCCCGAATCTCATTGTGAATTCCCGTTTTACTTTGCTGCGTGAAAAATTCCTGATCCTCGGTAGTGTGGGTGAGGCTGACAGTTCAGAGGATGTTTCTGAATGTTTTTGCTCAAGGGAAGAGACGACAGTGGTTTATGGAGCTGGAGAAACCGTACGGATGTGTATTATGTTTTTTTTTTTTTTTTTTTTGCCGTTACACGCCTCTCATGACCAGGAGTATTAAAACCACCAACTGGAAGCACACTGGGGGTTGTATGCAGAAAGCCCAGCGGCAAACCATTGTAGCGTTCAAATTCTGTGGCATAGTAATTGAATCCATTCATTTACCGGAGTTGTTATTACTCTGACAAAGCCACATTAGTGCCGGCCATAGTCTGCAGAAAATAATACGACAATGATCCCACCTGTTAACTTAACCGGTCTGTTTAAAGCTCGGGAAGCGAGGCCGCTGGACTCCGGCATGGGGTTTCTTGGAGCCAGAGTTTTCACAGTAAAAATCAAAGAGTTACACAGATGGAGGCAGAGTGAAGCTCGCAGCTAAACGCAGCAGCACGTGAAGCTTAGAGTCGGTGTCGCAATCAAGGAGTGGATTATATACACATCCACTTACAGGCACAGGATATTTGAGAAAAAAATACCTCCTTGATATCTGTAATTTACAACAGATGGTGATTCATTGAGGAGAAAAATTAAATTGTTATTGTGACTATAATTTCCCAACTACAGAATTAACATTGTGGAAAATATATATATATATGACTTGTGGATGGCTGAAATATGCTTGGTTCGGGGACACATCTACTTCAGCAAATGTGGAAAAAAAACAAAACAAAAAAAAAAACAGTTTGGCAGCTCTCACTCATCATTGCCAAAACTGCAGTGAAGAAACTTGTCCACAGGATTGTTTCACCTCGGGCGATGCCAGATAGGAAAAGACATTCAAGAAAGATTGATACAAACAGCACAGTATTCACCTGAGACTGCTTTTTCAGGAACCGTTATATATAATTTCCCAGAACAGCGATGTCTGATTATCTGTCTAAAGTTTTAGTACTTCATCACCCAACAGTTTGATTCGATCAATGATAATGTTTCTTAGGGGCTGTTTGGTGCACATACAAATAAATATTTCAAGGAACAGTGCAACATCTGGGGATTTGTGCTTATTCACTTTATTCCAGAGAGTTGGAGAAAACAAACAATATCATTCTGATATCTCTACAATACATATGAAGTTAGAGTTGGTAGTCTGTTAGCTTAGCTTAACAACTTAGCTTAGCTTAGCATAAAGACTGGAAGCAGCGAAACAGCTAGCCTGGGTCCATCCTGGGAAAACACAACCTACTAGCAGTTTTCTAAGTACTTTGTTTGTACAAAAACAAAGATTTTATGTCGTTTTTATGGACGACGACTATAATGAATTATCATTCACGCTGATAGCATCATTAGCTCATTTTTGAGTTTGTTACAGCTTAGCTAAAAACTTGAAACTTTTACGATTAGAATAAAAAATTGGCTCTTTCTTTCTGAGCTATTAAATCAATAGCTACGTTCCAGTCATTCTTTTTACAATTAAAACTAACATTTAAGGTTCACGAGACAGTTAACATCAGTCGCATGAATTCTAAAAGTTAGTTGATATAATAAAGTTCATTCTAACCATAATGTCTTACTAGACTAAATCTAATTCAACACAACTCTTACTGCGGTTGCTTTGGTCATTATTTTCACTTGGTTGTTTTATATTCTATGCAGTAAATATCTTCTTATTACAATATAAACTAGCAGACGTGTTTATGCAGTAAAAGCAAGTTATATTTTCTTGTAATAAAAAGCAATATTTCACTCGATATTTCACAGCACAGCAAAAAACACCACCACCACAGTTGTTACATAACATAAACATAAATATAGGATCTCAATGGGGAAGAAAAGAAAAAAAAAGCTTTTAGCTGTTGTGGAGTGAGACCAATCTGTTGGCAAACATACAAATGTATTTCCTGTTTTAGGACACAAAACAGACCATAGTCTGACTGACGATCTATTTCAGTATTTCTGATTTAGCATTTAACGCCATTAAAGCCAGTTTAACTCTGCACTGTAAGGTTGTTTTTTTTTTTTTTTCTTTGTATAATAAAAGGATTTTCTCACTACAAGAGAGAGATGAGTAATTTAGTGATAATAACCACTTGTGTTCACTTAACTGTAGGGGTGGATGATATGCCATGACATAATTAGTATTAGATTCGTCATTAGAGTATTATTTCAATATCATTATATTAAGTAATATTTACCAAAGCATTCACATTCATAGTGTCCACTTCATGAAGCTCGGTTGTATTTATATGGAGACAGTATTTTAAAAGTAAAGTCATGATGAATCATGACAGTGTTCTCATTTCAAAATTAGAAAGAACTGAGACTACTGTCGTTTTATTGTTACATACAGAGGTAATGAAGTGTAATGTTGGATTTTTGCTCAGTCATATATCTGTTAGATTATTTTTAAAGGCTCTATTGAGATTCTTTGCAATGTATGATCCATAAAAATGGCAAACGCTTCAAAAATGTCAGTGAGAACCTCTGTTTCCATGTTGGTTTTGTTGTATTGTATTTCTCTGCAGGTAACATGAGAAACATACTCATCATGTCAAATACATACACCTCCGTGGCGGTTAGGGCACATTCTAAACACAGAAAAAAATCCAGATATCTAATACAGCAGCGCTGAGAGTCAGTGTTTGTTTTCCCTGAGAATAAAAGATCAAGAGTTTCTTTCTAGACTCACCATGTTGCACTGATGTTCAGCGATCACACAGAGGCAGAGATGCCAATTTCTCCACTGACAGTAGTCTCAGTGGACCAGAAACTCTTGCTCTTTGCTCTTTGCTATTACTACCGCTCTCGCTCCACCTTCATGAAACACAAACCGCTGGATAGAACAAGTTCATGCCCCTTCTCAAGGGGTTGTTAAAGTCACTCTGGGAAATATGGGAAATCACTATCTGTGGTAGAAGTCGACGAGGCAGGCAATGGGAGTGTGAGTACACTATGAAAGTAAATTACAGCACTTCAAAAAAACAAGTAAAAAAGAAACCTCACTAACGGGAATTCACTCAACTTCGCAGTCTGATGTAATATAACAATGTAAGAGTATCCAGGAGTGAATTTGCTTTGACGCATTTCTTCTTTTTTTTTTTTTTTTTTTTGTGTAATCATCTCATGTACACTGTAACCATGAGGACAGTACACATTTTTCATAAAAAGCAGAATTTTTGCGCATAACGCAGATTCTTTCTTCAAATGGTCTCTTTTCATTTTCGCTCTGTGTATTATTCACAAGACAATGAAACACATTCATCAGTACGGAGAGGGCTTGGCAAGCAGACGCTCAGGGGCGTCTCGTCACCAGAGACTACAGCAAAATCCCCGCGCCAGAACTTCCAAAAAAAAAAAGGAAAACCTGCTTATATTGACTATGTCTCTGAGAACTAACTGGAACATTCCTACTGACTGACGGGGATATTGCTGTTTGGGGTAAAATGATCAATTAAAAGACACATGCCTCGCTGAGAACATCCTGAATTTCTCCCCTGATATGGTTTTCTTTATAGCTCCCAAGTATATTTTGGACAATTATTGCTTGATCTTTGATCTCTGTCATAATGATAAAACCCACAAGAGCAAATTTACTCTTCTGTGGCAGGAAAGTCATTATTTAAGTCTGGGTAAGTTTTATCATTTTCTGACAAAGGAAGGTTTTTTCGTGCGAGTATGCTGCATCAAAACAGTGAATGTCACAGATCTGCAACAATTAAATAAGACATAGCTGGTTGGTTTTGTCTACTGTCACTATTATTACACTGTGTTTCACTTTGTAGGTGAAATGAGTTAATTAGAAGCCTTATTAAAAAACAACTATAGTGGGTTTATGCACCTTTGTTTCCGCGGCAACTAGCACCTGTCAGGTTATCTAAGGTCTGTAATTTCCCTTCACAACATGGCTTTGATTGACAAGTTGACAGCAAATCACACACTAGGTGACCAGGCGTATAAATTGTAAACTGTGTTGGACTTATTGGACAGATGCTTGCAAAAGAGAAGGGGGATAGAGCTCCTGGGATCTGCATGAAAAGCAAACAATACCTGAGAGTAAAATGCTTGAAGAATTTAAACCAGATGTAACATTGTAGTTGTACAAGTTACGAAACTGCAAAACAATCTGGCAATCTAGTCGAACAGTGTTTATTTCAAATGTTTGCTTTTGAGCAATGATTCACGCTACATTACAGCACAGATGTGTCGCAGTTATACGGAAAGTTGCACGGCTGCACTTTTCCAGCGGACCTTTAATATGGTGGTGGAAGCGTTCGGACTGATTTAAAACTGCAGCAGAGCGTTGTTTCAGCTCGCCCTCCAGTCGCAATTATGTCATTATGAAAGCCACACAAAAGCCCACAGTGGGCTAAGTTCAATAAAGTGAAGGAGCATCCTGTTATTTCAGAGTGAGGCATGGGGAAGTAGTCGTATCATGGCTCCCAAAGCAGCAATGCTGAATCATCTCGAAAAGCATCTATCTCTTTTTGCAAGCCAGGGAGATGTTCTAACCAAATTAGCATGACAGCATTTGTGCAAGCTCCTTGGAAGTGTGACAAAGAGAATATCAGCTTTCATTGCCAGTGTCTTTGCTAAAGATATGGGAGAGATCAGTTCTGCAGACAATACGACGTGATGTAAGTGATTCCCTTTGTGTATAATCAGCTTTTAGCCTTTCCAAAGTGTGGCAAAGTGAATATTTGAGTTTGTGTTAGTGAGACACACGATCAATAGCAGGTAATGAGAAAACCGATTTGCGCACATTGGATTTATAACACGGGGGAGAATCGCGTCACATCGTGTCTATTGTTAAAAAACAAAGTGAAGTGATACTCATTGCACACTGCTGCTGCCTGCTGGTGAGTGAATAAGTCTAAGTGTGAGGAACCACTCGTGTAAACTTTGAGTGGCTTTTATTGTAAACTAAAATATTCCCATAACCTGCTATAGTACATGTGTGAACAGTTTTTTTTTTAAAGAGAGCACTTGTGGGTGGAACAAGTTGAATTGGTCACCGCTCAGATTTGTTGAATATAACTGAGAATGTATCACAACTGTGCACAGTCATTCAGTAAATGTAAGCACTTCAATGTCATGATGACCCTGTAATGACATTATTTACACTCATCAGTGCTCTTCAACCTCTGTATATGTTTAAAAAATCATTTACAGACACTGGACCATCGTGGCGCTAACGTATATTCTATTATGCAAATGTTGAAAAACTCATTTTTCATATATTCTTGCTGGTGAGAGGCAAAGGTAGCAGAGAAAACATCATTTTTCTTGCTGTCATCTTATTAGAGTGCTAGCCACTGGCTTATTCTTCAACATAACAGACATCCACCAAGTTACTAATATACATCACAAAGGTGTCAGCAAAATTGTCTGTTTTTTCTTTACATAATACAAAGTGATTCATGACTTTGGATTGCATGACAGACCAGTAATTAGTGTACTCTTACAAAAATGACAATGCACTGTGGTGTTATGTATTTCTCCAGGTGGACCTGCAGCAGAACCCCTGGGTGTGCAGTTGTGAAGCAGCTCCACTCAAGCGTTGGTTGGAGGGGCTGAGCGCCGTGGTAGTGGTGGGAGAGGTGGTCTGCCATTCACCAGAAAAGACCAAAGGTGTGGACCTGCGCTCACTCTCCATGGAGCTACTCTGCCCTGAGCTGGAGCCCCAGGAGGACGAGGAACAGGAGGAGCAAACGGCTGCCACCACCGTCGCAGACAGAGGTGTATCGGTTGGCTACCCCAGCTCGGGCCTCGGTCCCCTGATCCCCCCTGGGAAGGATTCAATCCCTCTGTCGGTGTTGGTGCTCAGCCTGCTGGTGTTGTTTGTCTCAGCGTTCTTTGCAGCGGCGGCACTAATCGCCTACGCCCTGAGGAGGAGGGACAAGCTGCCGTTCCGTCGCCAGGGAGAGGTAGACTTGGCCGGCATCCAGATGGAGTGTGGTATCTTCACCGAGCAGCCCCATCACCACCACCACCACCACCATCATCACCACGGCCTCCCGGAAACGCCGCCTCTACCTCCGCCTGAGCACAATCACGTCTACGACACCATCTTACCCCCAGAGGTTGCATCAGAAGGTCCCGACCCGGCTGCGGCCTCGCACATGTGTAGCAATCCCATCTACAAAGAGGAGCAGGATACGGCGGCGAACCAGCGACCACGGCAACAACAGCAGCAGCAGCAGCAGCAGACGTTCACGGCCTCCAAAGAGAACGAGGAAGGATACTGCTCCACGGTGGAGAAGGAGAGGGAGTGGTCTCTAGAAGTGTCCTCGTCACCCGTCAACACTGTCGCTGGAGCGATGGGACCGCTCGCCGGCCTTCACGGGAACGGCATCCTCTGCCCCACAGTGATCGACAGCCAGGGCCCCACCCCTAAAGTGGAACTGGTGGACTGCCTCTTCAGACTCCCCACTCCAGAGTTCAGAGACCTACCAGACAGGTACGGGAGGCCACCGCCCCGTTACCCTCACCCACAAGACTCCAAACAGGAAACCACCAGACCTGACCAAACGCTTGTGGTCACCACCGTCAGCTCCGCAGCAGGAGGCGGCGGGAACAGCGGCCAGAGCGAGCAGGGAGCAGGAGAGCAGAGAGCCAGACTGAGGACCACACCAGACTACATGGAGGTGCTGGACCGCTCTTACCAGTTCTAACACTCCTCCTCCTCCTCTTCCCTCCTCCTCATCCTCCTGCTACCCCTCGTCTCTTGTCTCCTCATCATCTCCCTCTCTGGTGATGAATCATTCAGTAACAATGACTCCTGTGCAGAGGCTGGCGTGGCTCTGAGAGGAACCTGTGGGGGAGCGGGACTACACCACACACTATGTTTATTCCTGGATAACGAGCTGAGGTCAGTTTTCGTATTTTTCCCCTACTACTGGCTTATAGGTTTGGCAAAGATTATCCGTTCCCATATCTCTGCCTGAAGGCAAAACTTCAGCTGCAGCTAACTACATTATTTTTTCCTCCATTACACCTCACGAGCGCAAAGAACCGAGGCTCTGGTGTTGTTATTTTTTTGTTTGTTTGTTTGTTTTTTTCTACTCAGCCCCACGATGAGCGGCAGACAGCGTGATGGTGGTGCTGATGGTGGTCGTTAATGTTTCATATTATCACTCTCAAAGGACCTGCGCAGAGGTGAAACACACCAGCTCTTTGCAACATCAAACGCAGAGTCATAAACTGTGACAGCCCGAAGGTGTGGAGCGACCCTGGGTGGACACGTAAAGATGGAGAAAACGACAGAGACAGAGCGAGAGGGAGAGAAATGACTGAAAACAGCCAAGTGCCTTAGCAGTGAACAGCCAGCAGTGTGGTCAATGCTTATTTTTCTATGAATACAGATCTATTTATCTAAACAAAGAGGTTTGACTACCAATGGACGGGACGCTGATGGACGACTGAGACTAAAACCAATCAAAGCCGCCGAATAATTGCATTCCCTGGATGAGCCAAAAATAATAATATACCCAGTCAATATTGGAATTGTTTGTATGCAGTTCAGTTCATTTTCATCTCATCCAGTTAACTTGATTTGCTTATACAGTTGAAATTTTTTACAGGGCTAGATGAGGAACTTATCCGTGGCTAGTTGGTTGCTGTGTGAAATTATATTTAAAAAAAAAAAAAAAAAAAAGAAAAAGAAAAAAAGAGTTTCTGGTTTTATGGAAGGAAAAAAGGGAACACACACAACAAAAAGAGAAACGATTATTTTTTTTGAACGGGAGGGAGGCCGACGCACAGAGGGACATAGTGGCAATGGATGCACTTTGGATTTCTTAATCAGCCAGACTTAATGGGGCCACGAGGACCTCTGCTCCACGTTTTCTTTCATTGGACAAAGGCACTGAGGTTATTGTATTGATTTTTGAGTATTTCTGAGAAGAAAATTGAATGGCAAAAAAGGACAAAAAAACAGGGTGTGAAGGCATTTTTTTTGTTTTTGGTTTGTTTTTTTTTTTTTTTTGTCAAGAAAAAAAAAAGACAGACACTTCTATCAACTATTGATTATTATCTTTTACAGAGGTACCTTTTTACGCTTTCATCTCCTACCAATAGTAGAGGCAGTTGTGAATATATTTATTCTTAGTTTTTGCGTGTTGAAGCTCTCCTGTAAGGGATCATGTTATATTAATGTATAGGATGATTCTGCATCTGGTTCAGCCTTCTTACCGCCGACCCACGAAATACAATAAAGGGTGCTACGTAAAAAAAAATAAAAAAAACTTGCAATGGCAGCTACTATGTGACACACACACACAAACACACACACAAACCCACAGGCCCTGACCATCAACATAAATGCACATTCACTCTCTGTGTATCTATCGCCTTAATGGTGCATGAAAGAAAACAGCTCAAGGAAGGATAAGCCCGTAAGCTTGTCCACGCAGCGTGTTGGAGAGATCAGATGAGAGTTGAGTAAAGCTGAACACCTGCAGGGCGTTTTACCAACTAAAGGGTGGAGATACAAGCTAATAGTGTGAAATCTACCACATTAATGGTATACAATAAAATCAATATGATCTATTTGTGAAATAAGACCATGTAAGGCTGGTAGCCCCGAGGGCTAAGGTCATGAATTGCTCCGTGTCTTTCCAGCTCTGTTTCTTTTTTAATGATTTTTCCCCCTCTCTTCCTTCTTCCTTCTGTCGTCTTCTTTAATCTCTTCTTCTGATTACAGCTCATTCTTTTCTGTTCCTTCTCACCTTTCGCTTTTGTTCTTCTCTGTTTCCACCTCCCGTCTCATTGCTCTGGTTGTCAGCTCAGCCTCACAGGACGGACATGGAGAGATGCTGTTCTATATGCTGGGCAACACGCAGGTAGCTTGCATTGAAGTGTGTGTGTGTGTGTGTCTTTTTGCAGTGCTCCCTCCATCCTCCAGTGATGAGTGCGGTTCTTCAGACGCCTCCTCACTCTCGGTGTTCAGAACTCTGTTGCACAGATAATCCCCCCGTGGGTGCGTTAGTGTGCGCACACGCAGGAATATGTGTGTGTGTTTGAGTGTGTGTGTAGTCATAGGGGTGTGCCTTTTGTTTGTAGGTGTGTGTGCCTCTCTGGCTGTTTGTGCAGACACTCTAGTGTCTGTTTGTTGTGTGTGACGGAGAGAACGAGCGCAGCGCCACCACGGACTCAGTCCAGCTTTAATCCTCTAAGCTGTGTAGTTCACTCATGCCACATCAGCCCCATTGTGTCTACAGACAAAGAAACCGAGTTAAAACTAAATGCCAGTTAAAGCAACAAATGACTAATTATAGCATCATTCTCTCTGTCCTATTCTCTCTCTGTCTCACTCACTTCTCACGTCCTCGGCCGTGAGCGCAGAGCGCCTGATTTTTTTTGCAACACTTTCTGCTCTGGACTGTCTCCAGCTGTGAATGTGTGCGTGTGTGTGTGTTTATGTAGTTTCTCCTGTGTTACCCAGTATGCATGTATGTGTCTGTGTGTGTGTGTGTGTTTGACTATCTGACAGCTTTGCCATGGTTCATGTGTTTGGGTCCTGTCAGAGCTGTCCTGTCACTGTGTGAAAAAAATCATTCATTTCCCAGAGTCGAGGATGAAAGAGTCTTTAGACTTCAAACGCCTGTGGGCCTCTGTGGCTTAGATTGCCTCTCGCTCTTCCTCCACCGCCGTGTCATTTATTCCTTACAAAAAAAAGAAAAACAGTGCGGCTGTGGCGTTGGTTAAGTAGAGATGGCAGAGACATGACGAGGAGCTGGACAATTAGCCTGATTAAAACACTGTCACTTTGCATAATAGATTTAGCCTGAGCTGCTATAGGCAGATCCGGTCTGAGTGAGCCTGTGTGTGTGTGTGTGTGTGTGTGTGTGTGTGTTTATGTTTGTGTGTGTGAATGAGTGAGTGAGTGAGTGTGTGAAGGCATGAAACCATATTCTTCTCTGCATAAACATGCGGGGGGTATTAAAAATGCACAGTTGAGCATGGTTTGATGTCAGTGAAAAGAGATCTATTTAAAAGTCATGGTGCATAGCTGAAGAAGCTTTGGTGTTTGGGCATGACAAATAGTTGTGGTTGAGCTGGTCATCACTCACACACACACACAAACATTTACATCATTGTGTCTGTGCTGCAAATGTGTGTTCTCCTACACACAAACACAAATGCACAAAGTAAATAAAGTCCATTTAAATATGTACACAAACTGTACATACATACAAGCGCACATGCAAACACACAGTGTCTGCTGCAGCGCTGTGATGTTGTTTGGTTGCTCTGCATTGCAGTAATCGGCTCCACTCTTCTCCTCTTGCTCTCACCCACAGACAATCACTGGCTCTCAATGGACAACATCAGCAAGGGAAATACCTACAGAGAGAGAGAGAGATCATAAGACAGAGAGAGAGGGAGACGCAGAGGGAAGGGTAAGGAGGATGCTGGAAGGAAGAGGATGAAGAGGATGATGAGAAGGTAGGGAGGGAGAGAAGGACTTAAGAGGACAGAGGGAGATTTGAAGGAGGATGGGTAGAGATGAAAAGACTGGGGAGAAAGATCAGGGAGCGGGTGTTTCCAGGCTTCAGGCTGCTGGATGACTTGTTAATTTGTGCAGGAGTAGAGAGTTACAGTAGGCAGCAAGACATATGGAATAAAAAAAAAAAGAAAGAAAGAAAGAAAGAAAGAAAGAAAGTACTTACAGTATTTTGTGTGAACCAGAACAAAATACTGTATTTGCCACGGTGATTCCACACATTTCTTTTTCTGGCCGCCTTTTGCTTTGTGTCTGCTCTCCGGCACACGACGCCACCCACACGAACTCTGCAAAGACCTAAAGCTCAATTACACGTCTGCCAGTTAACAGTTACGGTCAGAAGATGAAGATTTTTTTCATGCCTCCCAGTGTAACACGACAATGCTCATTTATAACGTTGTGAGGTGAAATGGCGGATTACTCGGCACGTCGTCGAGGTGTTATTATAGTACAGGGATATGTGTCTGTTACTGTGTCATTCTGCTGGTTCAGTAAGCTCCATGTGGAGACAGTAAGATGGCAGGAACCGGGCCTGCATGACGTTTAAAAAACATCACATGATCTTGAAAACCCATGTGCTGCAGTTTTTCAAGGTGTGTGTTTGTGTGAGTTTTAAGTGTCTTTTCTTTTGTTGGTGAAAGACCAGAAAGAGACAGAATGAGAAGAATATAGATGAGATGAAAGGAACGAGGATTTTTTGTCACTTTGTGTTCCTTATTTTTCTGATTTCACAGAAGTAACAAAAAGAAAAAAGAAAGAAAAGAAAAGAAGTAGATCGCTTTCAACCGATTTTTCAACCACATTTCAAGCCCCCACACATCAGAGCAGTGCTGAGTTTCCTGCTGCAAGAAGACACTGTTCACCTCCAGTTTCTTGCAACCGTCAGAAAATGCTTTCGCTAATGGAAAGTGAAGAGACAATTTGTGGGCAAAATGTAGATGACCTGCTGATCATGCAACCCTGCTAGTAATAAAAAAAGAATAAATATTAAATGATGCAGATTTATACTAGAAAAATCTGCTTTCACTCTCATATTTGTAGTATTGATTTTTTTTTTTTTTTTCAAATCCACTTTTCCACTTTTTTTTTTAATATTCACTATGTTCTGATTAAAACTACAAAGCCTCAGGATTTCTGAGACGGGCTGTAAGACAGTAGCATTGATCGCTCCATAAATTGTGATTTGTGAACATGTCTGGGTGCTTGTTTCGTTGGCGGTAGGAGGATTAGAGTCATACCCCAGCGCTGGAAGTGCCTGGTGGTTGCTACTGCACAGCTTCCATCACCTGCTAAATACCCCCAGCTGGTGGTTTTAGTGTTGAGAGGCAGTGGGCCACACAACTGTCGACTTTGCACTTCATTTATGATAAACTTAAGTCAGCTTTAATCTCCGCTTGTTGCCGTGTGTTGAACCACTGTTTGGAACAACATGTTTATCTAGCGGAGGAGGTGGGGGTGGAGGGTGGCAGCAGCCAGGGAATGGCGCCCGTTCAGAGAAGATAACCCAAAATATCTTCTCTCCTTCCAAGTGCAGCTCTGAAACTTGGGAGTGTGATTGTGTTTTTGTGTCTAGATGCAGGGGGCGTTACAGTGATGTATGGGTGCTGTCTAACAGGAGGGGGCATTCGGGGCCACTCTCTTTACTTTTTCCATCACGAGAGTTTAATACATCAAACATCTAAATAGATGGAGGACATGTTTTAAATTCCTAATCAGCAGAAAAAATCTTGAGATTCTACATGACTGTTTAATAATTGATCAAACCTGCCATGAATAAACATAAACACACATGTAGGTGAAGCTTATGAGGCTTTTTTTTTTCAAAGGTTTGCCTTAAGATTCAGGGAGATAAAACCGGCAAGATGAGATTTAATGTCTAAAACCTTTATATTCACGCAAACACAGACACTCGAAATACTAGTTAGATTTGTGAAAGATTAAAACGGTACAACAATGTTGTGTGGAAACGGTCTGCACCGAGCTGCTTCTTAGTCAACCTATAAATCATAATGAAGTAACAAGCAAATCGACTACAAATATTGACATCAACAAGAGTAATGCATCTCGCTCTGTGCATCTTTAAAGCTGCACTAGTCGATATTTTCACAGACGGAACCAGAAATCTATTCGGCACATAGAGCGTTTAGCATGTTTCAGCCTGGGTTTTATGGCCTGTAGCTTTTTTTTTTCCCACAGCTTGTGAAATTCACAACGTGTTGTACCTGCCCAGCACTAACGTTTTTCTTTGTTGAACATAGAAGAGCATTTAGCGGTTAAAGAGCCAGAAAGAGTTTGTAAGGATCAGAACAGAGCGAAATGTCGTCGCTATATTGGATTTACATTCATCGTGTGGCCAGAAACAGTTGGAATTAGTGTTAATATTGCATTGTGTCAGCTGGATGTTTAAACACAGAAAAGCCTTAATCCACAATTAAAGGTTGAACAACTTGTTCTGCGGCTCCGAAATGGTAATGAAATAAAATAAAATAATACAAATTAAATCCTTGGAAGCAAACGGAAGCAAACAGTCTGGACCAGAAACTGACAAATCAATAGTTTAAATGAACAAATTTTGACTAAAAAAATGAAAAATAATTAAGGTTACGAAAAGTATCAAAGTCTTTGCCAAAACAGAAAGAACAGAATATCCAGAACATGTTCTCCCTCATCTGTTTTATTCTACAGTACAGTGTGTGTGTAAATCAGAAGGAAAAGCATCAGTCTGCTGGTTCACACTGCGTCTTTTCAAGTCTTTAATTATATAATCATAAATAGTGATATATAGTCATCTATAGTAATATTTATGTTACACCCACATGAACACCTGAACCTGCAGTTAATTCACCAAGATTTCATTCCTGCTGGTTTTACTTCGTCTCACATAACACGACACTTGCTGTATCGTACGTTTTATTTGTTTGCAATTTTCACAATTCCCACCTACCCCTGTTTCTAAACAAGGAAAAAAAAGTGTGAAGCAGAAGTGTAAAATCTTCATAAATATACACTTGGGGATGACAAAAGGCATTTTAGCTTAGACAGTTTTGGAGCCAGTGGCTCATCCCAAAGAGTTGCTGTTTATATGAATGCAGGCATGAGAATTGCTGTGCATGTGTTTTTTTTTTTCTTACTGAATGAGCCCGTTGGTTCGTGCACGTGCCAGTTCTCCAGCCGTGGAATGAATCAGATCTGCTCTCAAGACTGCGTACCTCTCTACAACGGGGGACTGGTAAAAGAAAGCCCTACATGAAATCCATTATGCTTAATTCCCTAAATCCATAATACCCACAGAGGTCTTAATCTCCATCCCATTCTTATATAAATTAGCTTCCTCCTTCTTGGCAGACTGAGCTTTCCGAGCGCCCAGACCTCTGCTTTCTGACTTGGGTGAATTCACATTAACTAAAACAAACAACTGTGACCTTTTCTTTAGCTTCTGTTTAACAGAATAGTTTGACATGTGAGGAAAACACATGTATTTACTTCCTGGTGAAGCGTTAGAGGAGAGGATTGGTATCACTCTCACATCTGTTTATTAAATAAAGAGCAGAAGTGAATCTGGTTATTTCAGTCTCAGTCTGACCAACCAACACCTCTAACGTTCACTAATTAACACATTGTATGTCGTTTCTTTGATCCTCAACAAATCACAAGTGTAAAAGTGTTGTCTGAGGTTGTGTTGTTACTCAAACCAAAGAATAGTTTGACCCATAAAACTGCAACTTGATGTTTTTACTCTTATTTTACATTATTCTTATAAATGACTAGACCTGCAGGTTTTAAAGTTTGACAAAATCCCAACTGAGTCCAAAAATAATGCAGATGTTTTATATAATGTCAGACCTTTTTTTTGGCTTAAAGTTCTTTATATTTTGGCAAACTGACTCATGTAAAAGTACACTGTCTTCGCTATTTGCTGTTCCAGTTCTCAGTGTACCTAAGTGAGAACTTGGAGAACAACTTTATTTACATATTTGTGATGATATCAGAGATAATATCCTTCCTGTGTAAGTCACAGTGATGCACATGGTTGTGTCGTGCCTCCACGTTCACGTCTCAATATGAGGTATGACTCAGAGATGGTGTGCTACTTTTTTGGATGCAATCATTGTGGCAATCAGCCACCAAGACAGGGTTTCAAACTGCTGTAACTGCCTCCTTTAAGCTACAGTATGTGTCACAGCCGCTGCTGCAGTTTGACTGCTTGTCGATAACGGGGCCATATCTGTGGACCCAGACTGCTATAACTAACGTGGTGTTTTTTTTAGAAAGGCAGCACACACCTGTCCTTCTCAACTCGTGCTGTGTCTTTGCCTCACGCTCACTTAATCCCTTGATTATGCTGTTTGTTTCCTCTCTTTCTTTTTACTGTACAGATATGAAGGCGGATATAGATTTTTCCAATCTTTGGGCTGTGGGCTGCCATCATGTAAAAGGAAACAACATGAACTTGTTATTTTGAGGGGCAGGAACAGGAAGGGAGAGAGAGCGACTTTTTTTTTTTTTTTTTGTCAGGCTCAGATGTTTTTCTGGCCTTCAGTCTCTCTTTTTTGTTTGGGGGGCATCTGTCAGAGCCTGTTTTCTCAAAAGTGGTTATGGGTTGAGGGTGAGGAAGAGCGAAATGATCCAGTGTGTGTGTGTGTGTGTGTGTGTGTGTAAAAATGGGGGATAACCGGGGGTGATACGCTGCTGTTTCGAACCAGGAAATAAAAACAACATTCCAAAGAGAATAATGCAGCAGGAGGAGGAACCTACTTCTGCTGAGGTCCCCTGGCGTCGCTCGCTAGCTTGCTAGTGTGCATGTGTGTGCTGCTACCAGCATCTCTGTGTGTGCTGCTTATGTACACATGCTTATCCTCCAGCTGAATCACACACACACACACACACATCCAGAGTTATTCACATAATTAGTGCTGGGTCCCCACAGCAGCATATTCCAAAGATTCTCCTCCACATTTCCAGAGAACACAATGTTTTGCTTCTCTCTTGTGCGACATTAATCAGGGGGGAAAGACTTTTACTGTTTTTCAGCACATTTTTTTTAACCCTCCTTTCCTCCTTCTTTACTTATTCACCCTCACTCTTACACACCTCCCTCTCCTCTTAATCGCCCCTCACTCTCAAACACCTCCCTCTGTAATTATTTCCTCCCCCCCTCTATCTCCCTCCCTCCCTCCCTCCCCCCCTTTTTATTATTTCTGCCTCCCTCGCTGTCCTTCCCCCTTCGTTACTTCTTATTTAATCTCACTCCGTTTTTACAACCCCACCACCACCACCACCACCACCATCACATCACTTCATCCCTTTCCCTCTCTCTCCTCTCTCCTCTGTCTGTCTGTTAAATGGGAGCAGTGACCCCATTACTAAGCGTTGTGGTGCGGGTGGAGGAGGAGGAGGAGAGCGAAGGAGGGGAAGGAGGAGGAGGAGAGGATGGGAGGATGGATTGCGTTCTGCGTGTTTGAATGGGATGATTAATGAGAGTCGCCTCCAGAGGGTGTTATCCCTGCTCCGGACCAGCAGGGACACCGCTGTGTCACCTCTGATCACACACACACACACACACACACACACACACACACACTGCTCTGAAACACACCAACAGAGTGCTCACAAAAACTTGCACGCTCTGCAAACACACTGCAAGGTACACACACCTCACACACCCATCACCGCTGACATTATCATTAACAATGGTGGGACAGTGGGATCGAGGGCCACAATAGCAAACACAAGCCAGAAGCTGAGAGTGTTCACAGTTCATGAGCCAGGTGTTATACACCTCACTGCTGCTGCTGCTGCTGCTGCTGCTGCTGCTGCTGCTGCTGCTGCTGCTGCTGCTTGGACAGGTTTCCTCCTCAGGCCTCTAACTCTTTCCTCCTGAATCATTAGAATTGATTCGATTTTATAACTTGACTTAATCCTGAATCTGAATATTGAAAACATTGAACCTTCTCTTCTCTTTGTTGGTTGTCCCTAACGATCGATGTGTTAGCGCAGCGACAAATGATTATTTTCGTTATCGATTATTCCGCTAATTATTTTTCGATCAATACGTTCATTGTACGGTCGAGTGGAAGTTAAACGCCTCTCTGTTCAGACGCTGAAAACATTTTATGCCCCCTGAACCTACTGAAGTGGTTCAGTTGAATTTATCAGCCATTCAAATTGTTGAAAATTGGTATCAAATAAACTCTAAGTTATAATTATTACGACTTTCATAAAATCAAACCCCATTTCAATACTTTTTATGGTTCTGCAGCAGCTATTAAATGTATTTACACTGACTAATTCTCTATACTCTGGTTTTTACTGGTACTGGCTGAATTTGCCTATTTCTGTGTTGGATTATCTTCCACAGTGGCATTTTTATCTCATTGATAACAGCATCACTGTTTACTTTTCACTTTCTTTACACTGTGACAGAGCTGTGTTACATTACTGCAAATCTAAATCAAACATCCTTCTGCTGCTGCTTCACATTTAAATGTGCAACGGAGCGAAACGCGCCGAGGCTTTTATTGTGAAACAGCACAATGTGTTTGTTCAAGAGTTTAGCTCGATTTTTGTTTGGCTTCACTATAAAGAGATTATACCTGAGTGTCTGGAGGAGTAGGAGTCTGCTCTTGTATTTAACTGTGTTTGCTTGTAGCATGGTAACCACGGACAAAATTATGATGTAATGTTTTTTTATGTGTTGTCTCTGGACAACACATAAAAACATATTGGCTCTTATTGTGGCTGCTCTCTGGCCCCCGAGAGCACAACTGGTTTTGTCTTTGCTTCATGAAGCGTCTGTTTTCTTGTCTGAAAAGTCCAGATGTGTCCATTCTCTTCTTTGTGTTGTTTTGCCGTCTGGATGACACTCACTAACCCCAACACAGATAACTTTGCTATCACAGAGACGTTTCCCCTCCTCCTTATGACTCACAGTTTGAAAACCAGCGCTTCAGTCTATAAAATGTCAAACAAAAATGATAGTATCATAATTTTCCAGAGGCTGAACTGATTACTTTTCATCCAGCAAATTGACAAAAACCTCGAAAATTTACAATGATGAAACAGACACGATGTGAGAACATCTGACGTGCTTTTAGTGCGATAAATTACTTAAATAATTAACTGATTACCAAAATTGTTAGAGGTTTATGTTCTTCTTTTGCTCAACTAACTAATTTACTGACTAAATTATTCGAGCACCGCAGAGCACTTAAGGACGTGATAGATTATATACTTGATCACAGTGTTGTTTTGATGAGACAAGAGGAATTAGATCGGCGCCGTAGGTGTTTTTGGAAGGTGTAAAACCTCTGTTTGACAATGCTGTTTGGAGTCTGCTGTGTTTGTCCTCATTTTTATTTTCCTCTTTCATTCCGTCACTCCACAGGATCCTCTTCTTCTGCTTCTACTCCTCTACCACCCCAACTGTTTATGCCTCTATAGAAACAGCTCTGGTACACTTCAGCCACATGTGGACAGTTGACGGCCAAAATGAATTTCACTCATTCCCACAATGATGAGAGACGATGGGAGGCCCAGACCACTGCTGATGTTGTACTGCAGCAGCTGAAAATGCTGCAGTAAATCATTTCAAAATATTATTAAGCCATCCGGATCCCAACCAAATGCTGCACCGGTTTCTGTTCTGCATTTCTCCAGCTCAACAAAACTTCTCATGACAGCAAATTTGCAATTATAAGTAAGATTACCCTGAGACTTGGTGAGAGGGTTAGAAGGCTGCGGATACCCAATTGTTGAATGGAATAAATACGCAGCAAAACTACCCTGAAAACTGCACAGCCGAGCAGACTCAGCAGAGCAGAATGTGCTGCTCTGTTCAGCTCATTCCAACCCAGAAGGCCTTTTTAAATGTTGCAATGTAAATGCAGCATTAGCACGTCCACGGCTCTGCATGTAGACCGAGTCTGTGCCTTCTGTTATTCAAATAATGCTCTGGTTATAAAACAGCGCACACATACACACACTCGGCGACATCCATTTTTACCAGCTGTTGTGTGTGTGTGTAAGATAAACTCAGAATCTTTTTTTTTTTTCTCCGCTTCCAAGATCTCACACTTTTTACCTGTTAAACCTGTATTTCTCAGCACTCAATTATTGCTTTATTACACCTGACTGCTTCCACGCTCTCTTTCTCCCGCTCTCATTTCAGCCTCATAGAAACACTGAAGCGTGCAGTCTCTCCCTCTTTCCATCTGCCTCACTCTATTTACCTCATTCTCTTTTAAGGCAAACATTTGAAGTCATTCTCTTAGTCTCTTTCGCTCAAGATCACACGGTGTATCAAAAAAAAAAAAAAAAAAAAAAAAAAAAGAAGAAGAAGCCAAATTGGACAGCGAGCACCTGTTCACACTTGATCTTTTGGGTGAACTCGGTCCGTCCTCAGTGGACCGGGCCTTTCATTTTCTTTAGCTGACCGTGTTAATCCACTTAGCAGCACAACTTCTGCCTTTGCTCACTCTTGGGTTCAGTTTCTAGAAAGCATCTTTTGCATTTAATGTCAAGTCTCATGCAGCTATTTATACGTTTGAAGCTCACAAATGAGGCTTGTTCATACTTTCTTGAAAGCACTAGATGAATAGAGCACATAATGTATCACGCCGTCTGGTTTGACTAGACTTTATAAATTGTTGACCGCTGACTGAGCTGCTGCTCGAACACGCTCGACGTCCTTGTAGGTATTCACCACGTTGCTCAGTTACAGCTACAAGTCATATGGCGGATGAAAAGAGGTTTGTCCTGGCTTGAAAAGTTTTCATAATGGTTCAACAATATGTACAACAATATGACTGGTGGAAACTGCCTGTGGAGGAATATATCATGTTAATAATTAATCAGAGAGCATAGGAACCACAATTACAACATCTTGAAGTGAAGCAAACAACACATTAAACAATTTTAATATTTTAAAACTGTGAGAAAACCAGAAAAGCGCCACTGCACCAGTCATTAGTATAGTTCTGCTGTTGGTCAAGCACAGGCAATGTAGAGGATAAAAAATAATGACTCGTGATTTTTTCTTTTAACTGACAAACTTTTGTATTGCTCACAACTCCACTTACAAAATGTTGTTTTATACGTTTTTAGTAGATATAAATGTCATAATTATATATATATATATATATATATATATATATATATATATATTTTATGTGCAGCAAGGCTCTTTTATTCAGTTTAAATCTGTCAGGGACAACAAACATCATCTGCGTTATACATTTTACCTAACATCTTAAATTATTTACAAACGCCATATAGATCCGTTACAGCACATTCATCTCTGTTATTTTTGTAGAAACTCTTAATTAACGACTCGTGAACTTGTATCGTCGCAGCTGTAGGTCTGTTAGTCTCGAAGCCTGTTCACCACCGACTGAAATATCTCAACAACTGTTGGATGGATTTCATAAAAGTTATTATTCCTTTTTCGCTGACAATTAAAATTTAATTGACTTTGCTGAACCCAGTTCCTTCAACATCATCAGTCTGTTAACATTTGTGGTCAAAAGTGAACTATCTCAATAAATAAGAGATGCGTTGTTGTGAAATTTGAGACAGAGGTTAAACATTAATATTAAATTCATAATGATTATTCCTTAATAATAGGAGCCTTATTAGAAAGCGATACCCTGAATGTGTGTGGGTGTAGAAGTGATATACACTCACTTGACATCATGAACAGTAGCAGAGCCGCTTCATTCGACTAATGATGCAACTTAATCTGTTTTTTCTAACCTGACATCTTAGAAAATAATGGCTAAGTGGAATCAAACCTAATCTTCAATCAGCCGAACTGAACACACACACAAAAATAAACTAACTAACTAAAGAAAAAAATATTCCTGCATTAACTGAATCTGTCACAGTGTAATAGGTGCACTTTATCTGGTAGCATCATTAGTCTAAATAAAAATAAATAATAAAAAAAGACCAACTTGCACCTGCCCATTTCTAAAATAGAATTATACCATCTGGTGAAACCAGCACACGGATCGAAGACTTTTGTTTGTTTTTTTTTTTTTTTGTTTGTCTTGAAAGTAACACCAACGATTTGTGAGTGAAACAAGCGACTGGACCAACCAGTCGACCAGATGACAACATCTCTGATTTAAACACCGTTAACACAACATGAGGAACAGCTCAAGGCTGAAAGCACAAGCTTGTCTTGTCTGAATTTGTTTTATTTACTTTATTTATTATTATTTTTTTCACCCTCACCTCAGGGGGATAACTTGAAAAATAATTATAAAAAGATTTTCTTTAATTTTGGGGCCTTGGGTAAAGAGCACCCACTTTGATTTTGTGGTAATACAAATCTCGAATGATCACTGTTAAAAATATTAAGACTCTTCACATTTAAATAGGAACTCTAAGATTAAAAACCTATGATGAGTTGATATGATTGGTGTCTGGTGTAAAAGTGAACTGATGGGTCATAGTTGGTGAAGGTTTATTGATCTACAAGTGGTTGATTAGTTTTCATCAATTGTTAGCCACAGTGGTTTTAATGATTTCAGTTTCAAGTTCATGCAGATATCTCAACAACTATCAGTTTAATTATCTTGAAATGATGTGAAGATAATCAAAGGCAGCAGATCTACGAGACACAAAGTGCTGTACTGTCCCACAGAGCCACCACTATGATGTGTGATGTGCCAGATTGTAACCTAAAAGGAAGCAGTGTCTTTAAATGCACCCGGAGGTAGATTCATCTAATGTCAGCGTGGGCCACACTGTAATAAATCTGTGATGAACAAAAAAAACTGTGGCCAAAGGACAGAGGCCTGAGGCATTAACAGTGAGCTTCAGAGGCCACACTAACTTCTGTAGCAGCGATACTTCTGTTCGAGGCAGCAGATAAGTGCTATAAGTCTCTTGTTTTATTGCACTGAGAACTTGCTGCTCTCTGGCTTTGCAGGCGGTCTGAACCTTGGTTGGTGTCAGAGCAGATGCAGCAGACAGTGGGTGGGGGTGGGTCCTATATGTGTCAAAGAAATGGAAAGAGACGAAGAGCGGTACCCAAACCTCATTAACGCTTGTTTTCTTTTCTTTCTTTAGGTCAGAGTTAGAAGTTAGAAGAACCTAGTATGAGAAAATGCTATGAGCTTTGGGAACAACAACACCTACTGAAAAAAACAGTCTGTTTATATTATATCTTACAAGTTGGTCTGGTAAAGGCAAAGAGTCTGTCCCCTGACTACACTCTGCATTACTAAAGAGAACAAGCACCATTGTAATAGTAAGAGTTCATGTTTTACTGAAAGTGTGAGTTGCTTGCTGCTTACATTTAGCTGATTCTCATTACAACATGCAGTAAAAAAAAAAAACATGTAAATCTAATATTTGGTGTGAAATTCCCAGAATGAAACTTATTTTTGTTTAACTTGCCTCATTATAGATTTTTTACAGTTTAGTCTGAATTTGTGCCATAAAGATCCTCTTGACAAACACTTCCCTACTCAGACGATGTTTTTAATTCTTTAATATCTAATTGTCCCTTGTTTTTTTTTTTTAGTTTGAAGCCAAAGGTATCAGCGCTGCTTTCCAAGGAAGTCAGAGGTTGAGATTTTTCCAGAGAAAATGACGATTTACGATTCTGAAGGATTTAAGGTGCATCGCCTCAGAAAACTTAATCTTTCTCTCATGAAACACCATCAAATCTGCTACAAACATTCTCATAAACTCAGTGATGAACTGGTGAGATTTTGGTTCCAAAATGTCAAAGGTTGTATAGGGTTGTATTGTATAAAGTAAGCAGCCATATGTACTAACACTGATGTCATATTCTGACAGTTTTTACTACACAACATTATGTCAATGTGCTGAGACACTTTTCCATGAAGTCAGTGTAGATGGATGAGTAGGAAACCTGTGAATCACGAGTATAAACAGTTAATAATGTTAAAATTCAGGTGTAATATGGTGAAGATTGTGGCCATGTTGAAAGACAAAATATAGTGTAGTCTGATCTTGGTATGAAGGGGTTAATACTTAACAGTTTCTTTATGCTTTAAGTGCCAACAAAGTAAAATTTATTGTTATTATTACCGTTGGAAACCCAGTTTAAGTGCATCGCTAACTGTGGGATGGTTGAAGACAAACTCATCTATAACTCCACCGCCTGACAGGATTTCCCATCCCTGCATTACCAGCTCTAATTGAATTGCACCAGGATCTCCTCCGTACAGCTCCTTCATAAAATATTAGGTATGTTAATGACGGTCAGACACATAAATGCATGCACATGAACACACACACGCACTTTTAATGACAGCCAAGCACCAGCATTCATTTTAATATTCATGCCTTTTATGTAACCTTTACATAATTGTGGGACATGTGTACACGTTTCTAAGGGCGTGTGCGTCCTCCATGCTTATATGTGTGTGTGTGTGTGTGTGTGTGTGTGTAGTTTAGGTCTTTTCTCTGTAGTTTCCCTCATTATGAGAAAGCTCTTTAATGTTTGTCTCCCAGTGGAGAGGAGAAGATAGTGTGAAACTGTTATTGCAGAGAAAGAACGAGAGAGAGAAAATCTAAGGGAGGGAGCCAGACAGACTCGTGCTCATGCGGTATGATCTCTCAAATGATGACACCCCGTATTTGCCTCGCTAGCATCCGTGGGGGCACCTACACTCATGTGTGCGCTCAGGGGCTCGTCTGTCTGTCGATGGTGTGACCTCAGCAATAAAGTTGCAGATGATGGGGAAGAATGAGTGGTGCGCTTTACTTAAGAGGATAATGTAGCTCGGGGGGTGGGGGTTGAGGAGGCGGAGGGGAGAGAAGGACGAGTTTGGAGGAGGGGTGTGGAGATAAGAAGTAGATGTGTGGATGAGAGGGGGGGGCAAAGTGGTACAAGCCGGTGGATAAAAGAGGTTGAGGAGAGATGATGGCAGGCAAGGAAAAGGCAAAGTCTGCTCCCATCAGACTCGAACTGTACATAAGAGTGACTGGAGAGCCCTCAGGATTGTGTGTGTGTGTGTGTGTGTGTGTGTGTGTGTGTGTGTGTGTGTGTGTGTGTGTGTGTGTGTGTGTGCATGCTCTGTTGGCCACTGATAACCCCACAGCAGAACTGTCACAGTCACGCTTTCACTCACAGTCACAGCAGTGTGGGCATGGTCTGTGTGTGTGTGTGTGTGTGTGTGTGTGTGTTTCTATATATAAGTGAGTATCTAACTGTGTGTTTGTGTCCATCTGCCTCTCCCAGTCGCTGTCTGCCTGCCTCAGCGTCAGGCTGTTACTATATTCCCTGATACGTCTCCAGTATCAGAGGCCACAATTTAAAACAGCTCAGCGACCATGCAGGGAGTCCACGGATCGAGAAGAAACTCTGAGTTATATCGCACGGCTAACAGAAATCTTGTGGCCATTATTTCTGCACAATAGCTGAGCAGCCAGCTGGGGTGCCAGGAGGTGCCTCGGTGGGTTGTCACTGGACCAAAACAGAAAACAGAAAAGAGAAGTTAATAGTAGTCGCTTTGCTACTCGCCAAGGGCTTCTCAAAGTGGGACCCAAACCTGAGCAGTGATAACAGAGAGAAAAAAAAAAAGATAACAGAAATATATCTCCACTTACCCTCTTTCATGTTTATATTTTCAGTCAGGAAGCACTCTCTCTGCGTGTCCGATGAGTTTGATAACTCCAGGCAAAGGGAAACTGTTTAAATGACATAATTTGAAAAAGAAAAACCTCCACCAGCTGTCAGAGGTGCTCATTAAAATCATTTTTCTTCCGTGCCTGAGGGCAAATTTGACACAGTTTGCAATTTTTATATTCACAAATATTAATAGCAATAAATATTAACATTTGGATCTGACAGCTCTTCACTTCTTTGTGATTTATAGTCTGTTATTTTGACTGATGCTTAATAATTATTGTGTTGGGATTCTGTGCTTCGCTTTACAAACGAGTGGCTCAGAGCAAACTGTAATTAAAGTGTGATTAACAAACTTAGTCACTGAAGTCTGATTTTGATGTAATGCATAATGATAATAATAATAATAATAATAACAATAATAATAATAATGATTATAATAATAATGGAACAAGAGTTTGAAGGTGACTTTAGTTGAAAACATTAAATCGTTACTACAAAATGTCAAGGATGACACAGTAAGACAAAACTGTAGTTTTAAAACAGTAAAACTTTTTTATTTAACCTTTCCCTGAAGTCTCTTGAAATATTTCATCTCCTTTTGTCAAGACAGACATGACAGAGTCTACGCAGTAATGATCAGGAAGTGGAGACACGGTTCAACAGACAGAACAACCCCAACCAATATTTTTTTTTGCCAGTCATGACGTCAAAGAGCGAATTAAAATCAGTTATACCATAAATGAATACTAGAACATCGGCATGATAAAAACGACCTAAAATGACCTGAGTTCGCAAAGTTTAGCGTGATAGCATTTAAACATAAGCTAATCATCATTGTCTGTATACATCTTTACTTTGAAGCTGAAATAAAAGAGTTGAATCAACTGTTATTCATAGAAACATCAGACTATAGATATTGTTTTGGAACATATGCAAATAGAATATACATAGAGCAATAACGTACAGTAGGAGTCAATAAAAGCAAGAAATCTACTATTATTTACTTATCTTATTGCTACTGTGGCTCTTAATGTAAGGAAAGGCAATTGCTTTCAACAGTTGCTTTCAATTTGATTATTTTATCTGGCGTTCTGAATACATTTACCCTCCAGTGAAACAGCTCAATATCAAAATCCAGTATCCTAGTCAAGGTCCTGATGATGATTTCAATCATTTCACCATGTCCGGCTGAATAAAAGCTCAAAAACGATTCACTCTTCAGGCTTTTAAATGATTTGGATCAATTAAAGCAAACAGTGAAGTCCAAGCAGACAAACAGTTCAATGGGCAAACAGTGAGATTTCACATTGAGTGAACAACAATAAATTCTTCAAAACCTTCACAGTATCAACAGTCAGTTTCTGCTGTTGAGCTGAATGGACCAGCTGTGCCGTTTCTGAATACACTGGATTGTATCAGCTTGTAATATCGATCTGACCTCTTCATTTAGAAGACGAATTGATTGACCGTGTTAGCTCCCTTCATTTTTCATTTTGTGAAATTGGTGCAACATACAATGAGAGCACAACAGGAAAATGTGGACAGAGTCAAGTCTTTAATCACGTTAGCGCTGCAGCTTTAGAGACGGTATTTTCACTATGTTGGTGCACGAATCGGTGCATCATCTCAGTAAATATCAAAAATTTGACTTCCCACTGACTTTGTTGATCCAGTGTCATATTTTTGATTTTGCCTGAAATGTCTCAGTGATTCTCCCCAGGATGAATCATAATTGCTTACGTTATTGCTTGAACCCCATTGGTTCAGCTCATAACTGTGTTTTATGTTACTTAGCAAGTGTTAACATCATAACAAACTAAACTGACTGAAAGTTAGCATTGTCTTGAACATATTAGCATGTGTGATGTTAACATTTAACTAGCAAATAGCTATTATCATTATCAATTACATGATTGTTTTAAAAAATCTAATTTCTAAGGATTAGATTAGATTAGAACATTAAACATCCAAAATGATCTGTATTTTTGATGTGACATATTCATAAATATTAAACATGCAGCTATAACAATATAGCATCACAACATACACGGGTTGTTCGCTAATGTGGCCCCATAAAGTTATAGATTGTCTTCCACTGTGTCTCCTTCTGTCTAATACATAAATGTCACATTGTATGGCTGAATATGCCTCCTGCAGTGCCTATTTAGACTTCATGGTTTTCTGTGAGTCAAAAATAATGCCGGCATAATTAGAAATCAAATGGGTCTAATCTGTCACCGAGTGGTTTTGCTTTCTCTGCAAATAGTCGATAAACAGAGGAGGAGCAGCCTTTGGATCCACTGGTTGAAATCACTTTAAATTTAGGTCTTCTTAAAATAACGAAACATGCGCCGTCACCGTGTCACATCTTAGTAAAATCATAGATTTGATTTCGAGTCTGTTCGCTGTCACTAGTTGGCACCGACGCTCCTGTCTTCAGGAGGGTAGAGATCAAACTTGATGTTGTCAGAGCGATCTGTGATCATCATCTGTGAGGAACATGACAAAGACGAGGCTAAAAGACTGATAGTCACGATGAACACTTTAATTGTTTTTGTTTGTGAATTAGTCTTTTCTTTATTTTTAGTGTTTGCTCATCAAAGAAATTAGTCCATAAAAAGACAGCACAATGACACATTTTGTCAAATTGAGAGAATAACAATCAGGTTTACTGTCAGTAATTACCTCTAATAAGTCTCACTAATGAATCAGTAGTGTAGAGAGAAGGTGAGTTTGATATTCTCCGTCTTTTCTGCTCTGATATCATTTCATCTTGTATTTCTAGTGTCCTACTGACAGTACTCATTGTGTTTTCCTGCTCTGGTGAGAATAGTGACACTGTATATTTTCTTCTTCATGTATTATAAATCATCTTCATTTCCAGAGTTTCAACACTTCCCGTATGCTCACAGTCCGAGTGACAAAGCGTCCAAATGTTTGCAACAGTTCACTGATTACCAAACTGTCTGACAGCTCGGTGGCGGCGGCACAGCCGGACGAGCCCATCATGCCGCTCCTCTTCTGGACAGCGCTCTGCGGGGCTGATTGTCGAGGAACTGCGAGACATTTTTCAGCCTCGACGACTGCCAGCTTACAAATAGTCGCCTGTTGTCCCAAACTGATGGAGGGTCAATTTGTTGGATCGAAAGCGCTCACCAGGAGTAGGCCTTGTGCCCTTGTAATTTTGTGGGTTTGAATCTATTTCCTGACCTTTGCTGCACATTTCCTCTCTCTACATCTACCTTCACTGCTTTTTCACACCTCACACCACTTTTTCCTCTTTCTGCTGCTGTAATGATACAAAACACGACACATTTCGTTAAAATCTTTCCTCCTTCAACGCAAGTTTGAATTACAAAAAATATGATTTGCATTTTTGCCCTAAAGCGCTAAATTTGTCAAGGTTTTTTCAAGCGTGTGTGTGGTTCAAAAAAATATTAAATTCTTTTTTCTACAATTGTCAATTTTGCGTGATGTGATTGGAAGGAAGGTGCATTTCAGAGAGCGTAGGAAGCAGGGAGACAGGAGTCAAGACTAACAGAGGGTGAAATGTTTTTAGAAGTCCCATTTTTATCTCAGCTGCACAGTTTGTAATTCTTCTTTCTCTTCGGCTTCGCTTCAAATGAGAGTCAAGAAAAATACTGTACTAGTATTGTATTGAATCTATAGTTTTGATTATATAAGTGAAGAGGTTTAAATTATATCTTGTCTTGGGTTTTGAGGCTACAGCATGACTAACAACTTAGTTCCTTTATTACCCATCGCTGTTTTAAATCAAATTCACCTCAGTCCGTACTCTTTAGAGGATGGAGTATCTCTGCTCTTCGTCTTTACCAAGTCTTAGGGCAAAATGACTCTTTGTAGCTGATAAATGAGTCACTGTGTTCATCAGCGAGTTGCTAACTGTGTCTGTCTGCAATTTGGATTTGAGCGGACGACATGCAGTGATTTTTTAAAAGTATTTTTCTGCTGAAAACAGCTTACCTGCGGCAAGTGAAAATGACACTATCAGAGCAGCGAGAGCGAGTCTGACTAGCAAAAGCTGTGGGCCAGACAGCTAAACAATGAGATTTGCCATAAGGCTCCATAAAGGTGAAAATAGAGTTGCAGAATCAGCTGATATTTCACTGTAGTGGCCCTTTTCACATTGTCATCTGATTGTTATTATAAAAATATTGATTTTTTGTCACTTTAAATAAAGAGAAATGTACTTTTATTTCATTGTTACCATGATTTAATAGACAGCAGCAGCACTGTCTGTATTATTTATTAATGGACCTAAAACTTCACCTCTTTTGATTTATATAACAACCTGCCCTAAAGACTGGGTTTTGGAGGTGTACCAACTTTGAGAAACAGAGTTGTTGTTGTTAATTTCCTTCTGTCTATGGTTGTTAGAGGTCTGATCTCAAGTACTTTGTCTTTTTCTGGTTGTTGTTTCTTTTCTAATTTTAGTGCACTCCCCATAGTGTGATACCTTTTCCTTGGTTTTAGCTACGCTGCACAAACTGCTGCGTCTAAATAAAAAATAAATAAATAAATAAATAAAAACACTTGGGGAAACTGCCAACGTGTCAAACAGACTGCAAGGTGGTGTTTAACTGGACAAGGACTTCCACCCACCTTATGTTATTTCCCACTGAAACAGTATAAGTGCAGTGTCATGGCAGGTCGCGTCCCGGAGATGTCCACTCCACACGCTAACAACTGAAGCGCCTGGGCTTTGTGCCAGGACATGAATGTCACCCAACAGTGGGGCGAACGCTCAATGATAAGGATCTCCTCTCTTCACTCGTCACCGTTAGTCGTCAAATTCACTCGAGGAAAAAAGGAAGGAAACGTTGTTATCTGCAGCTGCAGATTCGGCCTGTGGGGCTGAGAGCCGACACCTGGGATGTTGTCTTCTCCTGTGGTTCAGCTCATGGTTTGTGTAGGTTGTTTATCTGATGACACCTTATAATCCCTCACACAAGTATCTCTATATGGTGTCTTCTATAGTGCTTAACTTTGAGGCTTTACAGTGGATTACACTAAGAAATGGGGTCACTAACCTTTTTTTTCTCAATCTCACCAGTATGATCTTTAAAGGGATGTTTTTTTTTTCTCTCTCTCTTTCTTCTCGGAGCATAAAACACTACCCACATGTTGAGGAAAGTTCTCCCTCTTCTTTCCTCTAAAACATGTTTTATTTATTTTTATCACAACAAAGGTCTTCGGTGTGACTTTTTATTTGAATGATAATAGAATTTGCTTCCATGCTTTAATTAGACAGCAATTATTTCTGTGCAAGTTGGTGCCAGTTGTTTCCATTTATGCATTTTAGCACGTACATCTCCACAGGAGGTCACAGACAGTCAACCAACTGTATTAACACCACTCAATTATTTTTACCTGTGATATATATATAAAACAAAAACAAAAAAAGGGTATTTCTCAGAAAATGTCATTTAATGTTCTAATACAGATGATTGTTTTTAATAAAGAGGCATGTTTTTATCTCCATATTTGAGGCAACAATTTATATTGTCAAGAGAAGAAGAAAAAAAATAAAAGCCTGAATGCTGCTGGTTATAGTCGATCCCCATGGCTGCCGGTGTTGTAGGTTGACTGCTCCTGAGTTTCTCTGGAGGTGTGCGTGTGTGTGTGTGTGTGTGTGTGTGTGTGTGTGTGTGTGTGTGTGTGTGTGTGTGTGTTTAAAAAGCACTGAAAACATTCTGCTGCTGTGAAAAATCACTTCAAACAGGCATTTCAGCAGTGTTGACTATGGTAAGATACGTCTTAAAAGAAAACACTTTCTTTCTGTGATGGATCTTGGTAGAGATGCATCCAAAGAAGACAGAGGAGGCAATATGTATGAAAATGAGTAGAGCAATGTTCCAAAGCCCTCAATACCAACAGAGACGGGATGTTGTAAAATACCAACCCCCTTGAATATTATTGCTCTGGGACGCATCACTTGTCATGGCAAGTCTCCCAGAAAAAAAAACAGGGACAACAATAGCAACGCACACAGAGACACAGATGCAGACAGATACGTGTATAAAACAAAAACACATGAGCAGAAACAGGCTGACAGAGGCTCACACGTGCATTTACCCTCATATACATTCGAAACAGCTACGGTTCAATGAAAGCTGAGCAACAGTAACAACACTGTTAAAGAGTGTGGAGGCTGTCATCTTTATTGTTTTTACAAAAACTAACGAAACACATGATTGATGAAAAGTGTCAGGAATGGATTTGACAACTTGTTTATCTGCCTGTCTACACATACAACTGATACAATATTTAGAAAACTCCTCAAAACTGCAGCTAAAACAGGCGTCTGGCTGCAGTATGGATTAATAAGATTATTAAAGAATGGACCAAACTGAAACATCAAATTCTCTATAATAGTTTCAAACAATGTGATGTTTGTATAAAAATACTTTGACGCCACTACGGCTCCAAATGACGCCACTAGTTCAAGATGGCAGCGCTCACATATTTTGGATATTTTAGCTTCGTATACAGTCATTAGTCTGAGGTTACATTAGCAGCTCTGTCCTGTTCTTTATCAGGTTTTGGTCTATTATTCTGTACTATTATGCACAGCTGCTCTTTACAGCATTAAACGGTCTGAAATGCAGCTTTAGCATCTTCATCATCTTAATATTTAGCATCTGCCTTTTAATATTAACAACAACTTACCAGTTGTTTACTCACATGAATAGGAGAAAAAAATGTATTGCAATTTTTCTGTAATTTTAGGACATGTCTAATTAAATATGTGCTAGTTTGCAAATATTTCGAGCCGAAGAATCTGACCATTGGAAAAAGCCAGGTTAATTTTTTTTTTCTTTCAATTATATTAAATAAAAAAACATTTACCAAGGGGATATGAATATCTCCTGTTGTTATCCAGTAAATCAGAAAATACTGCCAGTAGCCTTAAAAGATGGATTTTCGCCCTATTTTTAGGCATAAAATGTCATATAAATCAGGCCCAGAAGGAGATATCAACAAATCCCTCAGTAAAAACCTTCAAAGTATAGTTAGGAATGAGACTGTAAAGTTTGGTGTATGTAGATGCTACATAAGTGGAGGTTCTTTGCTCGGAGTGTGAGAAAAACATCATTTTAAGAAAACAGTCTTTTGATTTTTTTAATCTTGAGTGAAATTCATGGATTTAAGTCAACAAAGTGTAATAAATAAACACCTAAATGTGTAATTTTGACATTTTCTTTATATCAGTGTGAAAGATAACATGCAAATTTGACTAGGACATGAAAAATCGAAGTTAACTAAAAGTGATTTGCTGAATTTGTTTGAGACGACAAGTTATAATTTCAGCCTTCAACTCAAAACTAAAAATCCAGAAGCCTCTTTTTGTTTACTTTTTGTTTACTTACAATAAATTTTGGACAGCAAAACCTGTCACGGTTACCATCCTAAACTGCATATGCGCGTGGCAAAAACAAACACAAGAAAAAAAAAAGAAAAAAGACAGGAGGTCTGACAGGTGTTGGAAACCTCTCATGCTTTCATGCCTCATGCCTTCTGTCCCTTTCTTCTGTCTCTTCTCCCCGAGCACTTTCCTCTGTCCCATTTCCCACCTCTCTCTGTCTCTGTCTCTCTCTCACTCTCCTCGCTCTCTGCCAACCAGGATGCTGACAATAGCTTCAATAAAGATGAATTGAAATTGGCTGTGGCTGGATTCTGTTTCCCGAGACACACAATGGAAAGAGCAGTGCTGTAATTATTAGTCTGGATTCCAGCACACTATTCGGCAAACTCATTTTCCCTATGTTCTTCCTCCCCCCTTCTCTGTCTATCTGTCGTTTTCCTCCTCAGTTTCTCTCCCTCTTGGGTTGATATTTCTCTCTGCCTCTCTTCGTCCTCCTCCTCCTCCTCCTCAGTCTGTCTCAGCTTCTCTGTCTCTTTTGCTCCCTCCTTCTTACTCTGTTCAGCTCAGTACAGTCCATTATTGTTGTTTGCTAAAGTAGAACTATAATTTCACAGCTGAGGAGCCAGATCAGGTCTGGAGTAGTGATTAATAATCTGACGGTGAATAATGATTTCATCCTCCATATTCAGCTGTAGGTAATTATTCGCTGTGTAATCGTGGAATAGATTTGCTCGTGAAAAACAGACTTATTCAAATACGCAATAGAAACCAGAGCGCCTTGGGTGTGTCGAGGCGTCCGTGAAGCTAAATGTACATGGGCGGCTTCCAAATATAGGCCAAGGAATAAGATTAGAACATTTAGCGTGGGCGCTACTCCAAACCCGTCCGGTTCCCCCAAGTCTTTCCCGGTTTTTGTTTCAGAAGCTGAAGTGAAACACGGCTCCTGCCTGATCCTGTTCGTCACAACTGAGATGAATGTGTCAAAAGAAGCCATGCGAGGTATTTCATTGTCTGTGTCCTTGTGTCTCTTCTTGTCTATGATGATAATAGATTTGATTTATTTTCTCGATGGAAGGTGGAGAAATCTCACACAGTGAGAGTAAAGTTACGGAAATGAGCTTTCACAATTTGTTGGTGCTGTTTTGAGGTTTTTTTGTTTTTGTTTTTCTTTCATTTTCCCAAAGGCTCTCATATACCAGAGGGGGGTAAGACTTTAAAACAACTACAACAGGCTAAGTGAGCGCGACACACTGCAACTTAAGAAAATGCGTGCAAAATTAAGAAAACATCATTTTCAATTTGCATTTCATTAGATTTCACGCACAACACACAACCCGACTGAGAAAAACACACTTCAGATACTCGTCTGCTCAGCATCACGCACATGAAATCCCCAAAAAGCAGCTTGTAACAAAACATAACTCAAAATGTGCATACTTAACAGAGATGTCTTAATTCATATTTGTGTGTTAATGTGTGTGTTTGTGTGTGTGTGTTTGTGTGTGTGTGTGTTTGTGTTTGCACAGCTTTGGTTATTTTGGATTTTGCTGAGGATGCTAACACGCACATTATACAGATGATCAAAACAAAGGTCACAATGCAGTTAATCCTGGTTTTCATAATGTGTATGTGTGTGTGTGTGTGTGTGTGTGTGTGTGTGTGTGTGTGTGGGGGGCGAGTGTGTGTGTGTGTGTGTAGGCGAGTGTGTGGAGGTGGGTGTGTTTGCTCAGGTTTGGTTATTTTGGGTGTTGTCAGTGTGAAAGTGAAATCATTTTTACTGTAGGTATAAGTTTCTCTATCTGGTTGCCAGGCAACCAAAAGCCTTGAGTCGATCCACAAAAGGCATGTGCGTGCACGTACATTCAGATGAACACACACATACACACACACACACACACACCTGCACGTTACTGTGGTAAACATCAGCTCCAGCAGCAGATAAACAAGAGCTATCACCCCCGTCACAGTGTCCACTCTGGGGTTTGTTCTCACAGATCACATGCCAGATCACAAACACTGTGCAAGTGTGAGTTTGTGTGCATGTGTGTGTGTGAGTGTGTGTATGTATGTATGTGTGTGTGTGTGTGTGTGCTATGAGGGATTTTTAAAGTGGCATTGTTTAGACTGTTTAGTTAGTTCTGCTTGCCAGAGAATCAACAATCCTCCTCTGTATGCACACGCACAGCAAAACATCAACATAGAAAAAAATATAAATTCACATATTCATATACACACTTCACATATGAATGCACTGACACACACATACACACACACCGATGCAGACACACGTCAGTGACAGAACGTCCTCATTCAGGCTTGGGAGACGGTGTCAGGTAAATTTTTTTTCTCCTCCATATTTTCTCATGATGACAGGTGGGGTAATGGGCCATCAGATTAACACCAAACAGAGGAGGTGGGTTTGAATGTAATGTTATGCTGTTGATAGAAACCAGATGCTTCTCTCCGCCTCACTTAGGCTTTTCTGCAGTATATGCCCCTACACACTTAGCTCAAAATAAGGCCAATGATGATAGAATGAGGCAATCTCTGCTCTTTAGGCTGCGTATGTGTGTGTGTGTCAGAGGAGAAAGAAAGGCACAAACATGGGGGAAAGGAATGGAGATAGAGAATATGTATGTGTGAGTGTGTGATATATAGACAGAGAGTGAGTGAGAATGTGTGTGTGTGTGCTCATTAAAACTAAAAGAGAAGAGGATAGAGGAAAAAAAAAAAAAAAAAACGCTTGGGAGAGAGAATCCTTCGTGCCCGTCAGCAAGGATTTACTGATGAGGAAGTAAAAGGTCTCTCATCTTTTCTTAAGACGTTCCTCAGCCTGCTCTGCTTCCTTACTGCCTGTTGTTAATTGCCATTGTTCAATACTGTAAATTCCCTTTGTCAGCACATACCCTGTGAAGATAGAGAGACGGAGAGAGTTAAAATTCTGACCGGTTTCAAAGAGAAATTTTGCTCTGGATTTCTACTGTAGATGGCGAGTGGAGAAAATTAGAGCTCCTCTTTCTTTCAGCTTCAACGTGCTGCAAGTAGAAACAGATGGTTCGACTGGGATGGTGCCCCACTGCAACAGGTGAAGCTGTACAACTACAAAGCTAAGCTAAGTGATAATGACTTGTAACAGCGTGGTGCAGCAGATAAACAACACCTTGGCTGGATATTTAATTTTAAAAACACAAAGGATTGCGCCTACTGCTGTCAGGAGATGAAGAGAAGTCAGAAATGTTTTTTTTTTTCTTAGGAAAAAAAAAAAAAGATAACAAGACTCACAAAAATGAGCAGAAATACAATGATAGCAAATTAAAGAAAATTTGAAAGCATACAGGGTGAAAAAAAAAATCATATTTCCTATTATTACTTGACCCAGATGTTTGAGCTCTGGACATCGTGAAACTGTTTTCGCATTCATGTTCTGAGGAAAGAGAGAAAGTTTCTCTGTGCTCACCTTAAATCTGACTTTGAAGAGTCTATATACCAGTGTGATTTCACACATCACACCTCTCACTGCAGTGAGATGTACAGGTGAGATCTTGAGTCCAGTTGTTTGACTTTCTGGATATTCTTGGCTGTGGATTGTATAACAGAGTAGAAATGACATGAACATGACATGTCTGAGGGGGGAGAATCTTTAAATAAAAACATTACATCACAGTCACAGTGATATAAATAAAAACAACAGCAATAATATCTGTAGAGTATGAATAACATTGTGAAATTATTTGATACATTATAACAATGCCTCCTTGTCAATGTCTCTTCATTTCATAAAAGCATTATTTCCATTAACACTATTTGCATACTTCAATAATGACAATTACTATTTTGAGTGCGTGAATGCGTTCACACTGACAAGTATGTGCAAAACACAGTGAAATGTTAATACCTGAATAGTTTCACTCATAACGGTCAAACAGTTGAGAGAACGACGGACGCTCCTCACCCTCAATGACGCCATCTCGGCTACATAGAAGAAGAGGAGGGACGACGACAGCGGCGGCGTAATCTCCACCTCACATGAAACATGGAGCCACACAAGCAAACATCAGCACTAGTAAGACTTTGATTATTGATTAGAATTGAAAACAAGCCGGCAGATATGTTGGTGGGAGACGATCACGGTCCAGATCTGAGATTAACGTTTGACAATTCACCATTAAAAAGAAGAAGAAGATGTGATCATTATTTCCAGTAAGTAACACTACCCTGTCAAATTCACACACTCTGGAAGTAAGCACATAGTTTACATAATATGCTACATGATAATGTACTAACGTAAGAGTCAAAGATAAACTGATCAGATTTTGGTGACATTTGGTCTTTTTTTTTTTCAAAACTTCTTTATGCAAATGTTTTAAGATTTTAGAGTTGAAGTGTTGACATTTTGGTGGCTAAAGCTAAAGCTAAAGGTCAAGGTCACTGTGACTTCACACAACATCTTATTGGACCTTTTGAATATGAAATTTTCTGAGACTCAAAGATGAATTGATCCTATTTTGGTTGCCAGGTCACTGTCATATGTTTTTGCCCTCAGCTCAGACATTTAAGCGCTAACTACCCGCTGGTTGACAGACGTTCAGCCACTAGGTTAAGTCTAAAATTACACTCTTTTATTGACCAGAGCTAGAAAACTGACAGCTGTGCTCAAGACTCTAGGTTATGAAACATAATAATTTCTTTCCCACCAGTTACCTGAAATTTTGTCAGTGTTACATGATGTAGCCTGTTGTCGTCAGCATTAGATTTGTTATTTTCATAAAATACAATATTTTTCAGTATTTATAACTTCTTCCTGCAAAAAAAAAAAGATTCATTTGCAAATACACACAAGACACAATGTGAGTTCATCAACAACACATCAGATGACAAACATTAGTTTAACATCAGCGTGAGGTTAAATTGGATTATACTGTATTTTTTCTACATGTTTTTTTTTTCTGATGTATTTATAATAGACTGAAGACAAAGTTAGATTTGCTCAGTAACATCGCTACATTCTTGGATATATTTACAGTATATATTTATTTATATATATATATATATTTTTTTCTTCTTTCAACAGATAGAGTCGCTGTCATCTGGAGCGAGTGGGTGACGGTGAACCAGCGACTGACACAGTTGTGTTCAAGATGCAGGTGATTGGCTGAAAATGTTACGGTGTCACCACTTGTGACAGTCGACTCACAAGTGGCATCATTATGAAGTAAAGCGTGACATGAAAATTCTCGTTCGAAAATCGACAAAACCGAATGGAAACCGAAGATTTTTAAGTTAAAAGGTATAAACAGGATTTTGTAATAATGTCTTCTTTATTTATTTAACAGTGAGTCCTTTTTTTGGGGGAACCTTTCTTCTTCTTCCTCTTTATACAAATAAGAGACGTGTCGTCACTGTTACATGCAGGAGCACAGCTTGAAACAATGGGCTTCCTGACAACAACTCAGCAGCGGCTCTGTCACAGTATCTATAATCCCTGGCATGTTCTCGGGCCCTTGTCCAGCTCTGGGTGAAAATCTTTTATCTCCACAATGTCAACTTTTCACAGACTAAGAAAAACTATTTTACTTTTGGCTGGGTGACATTATTCAGTGGGTTTCACAAGCCAAAGAGATGAGAAAATATATATAACCGGCCGCGCGAGTCACAGAAACGGAGAAATATATGCAGACATTTTATATACACATACAGAAACTGAGGTGGACGTTCAAATAACGCACCTCCAGTTGATGACTATGATAACAGCTTATCAGAGTAATTACTTAAAGGACAAACAATAAATGTTTGCAAACCAGATAGCGATAGAATGAGATGAGGGTCGACTGTTTGTGTTTGTTGCTCGGCGTTGGCGGGAGATCAAGATGACTGACTAAGCGCACCAGTCAAGGCCGAGCCAAAGAATCCATATCAGGAGGGAGCGGGGTAGTGAAAGGCAGATCAATGTGTAAATAACCCAGCCTTACAAAAGCAAAAGAAACGCAGCCGTCTGTGCTCTGGCTAGAGGACTTCTTTTTTTTTTTTTTTTACAACCTTATCTTAAACGAAAGCTGAAAAATGTCTTACAGTATGATATGTTTAGTTTCTAAGTCTGGGCCTTGAGATGCTAAAGTGATAATCTGCAAGAGGCTGTTTTTGTTTTATGGCTCTTTGCCTTATTGTTCTGGTATTTATGCACTTGACTCTGAGGAGAGCGCCCGTCTTTCAAACCAGAAAAGACAATTTCTGGATATGGCTAAGACAAAATTACTTTAGTGCTCTTTTAATTGCCAAAAGGAAGTATAGAAACTGACATTTATTTGCACTAAAAGGTAAAGGATTATCATTGCTAGATGGATAGAGGGATTATATTTGGACTTAAATGAACTGGGCAGCTTCCTCTTTTAAAAATATACCAAACGCATCCAGGTAAACAGCAGGTTGAAGAAGATTTAAAATTGATTGATCAACCGTTAGGTGCAAAAGGGATTGCAATTCAATATTTGTGAAATTGCATCTTTCCCTTTTTGTTTTGCTTCTTTCTTCATCTCTTTTGTCAGCCTCAGAGGCTATTTTCAACATCCCATCTCTTCCCATCTCAGCCACAATTGCGGATGATGTTGCCGTACAGCAGCAGGCAGACAGACAGGAGGAGAGATACACAGACAGATTACCAGACGGATAGACCGAAGGGGTGGTTGAATTATCTATGCAGCGAATCACAGCAGTTACGACGAGCGATCACAGAGGGGAGAACAGGAGGCAGAGAGACCGAAGGAGAGTGACAGGCGTAAAGAAAGAGAGAAGCCCAAACAGGTGAAGAGAAGTGAGGGAGAGGAGGTGTAGTTGAAAGTAAAGAGGAGAGTGGAGAAGTGGAAGGAATCGATGCTCCCCATGCGATCTATAGAACTTTCAATTATCCTACTGCAGCCTGTCAACGGCTGCTCTTGAGGAGACGAGGAAGAGGCGGCGGAGGAAACATCGGTGTGAGGAGAGGGGAGGGGAGAGCCTTCTGTTTCTGTTTCAACTGTGTCTACTCGCAGTGCAGAATGTGCGGGTGAAGTCTGTGGTGTTGCAATTCAAATTTACTGTCCTGTTTGTGTTGCAGCGCCGGCTGCAGAGGCCAAAAAAAAAAAAAAAAAATGTACAAGACACAAGAGAAAGGAATGGAAATGAGACACAGAGAGAATGAGAATAGAACAGACAAAGACAGCAGAAGACGAGAAAATGGATGCTTTGAATGAAAGAAAGACAAAATAAAATAACAAGAGATGGAGAGAAAGAAAGAAAGAAACACAGGAAGAAAGAAAGAGAGCGTGAATAAATCCAACAGAAACCTTCCACTTACAGCAGCTGACTTCCTCTAAGAATCAATGCAGACTGTAACCAGAGTCCCCACAGGCCAAAGAGAAAAGATCCACTCTGCATGAGCATTTTCACACTTACCACACACGTTGGTTATGCTACAGCTGTGAAGACACTGTATTGACTCATCATTTGCTTGCTGGAGGCTTAACCCAACCTTAATGTGACTTATATCCAACTTTAACTTTGTGTCCAATACACGCGGCCGCAGCCATCCCCATATGTTATCTGTGGTTTGTGAATGATTTTCAGGTCAAACTCAAACTTTTAGCATCTCTGGTTAAACCAACAGCGACAAATGATTCTGTCATCGTGTTAAAAACTGTCAGATTGTCAGATTTTAGTCATGACAATTCAATATCACTGAATTTAGACCAAACTGATAAATTGATTCAACAGTAGTTTGTTTTTCTTTCATTTTTATTTTCAACCATTATGCTGTGATGTCTCACTTTGTTGAGAGTAATTAACATCTGCTGAAAATAGCAAAAGGCTAAAGAAGTGTGAGGTTGTTAAACTGTAACAACAGTCAACGCTGGCTTCTTTTAACCATGACAACAATGTTTTCTTAACTCTACCCATACCCCTGACCTTAAAACAAGCACTTTTAATTGCCTAAACTGAACTAGACCTTCATTATAAAGACACAGGAGCAGAAAATGTTCATTTGGAGTCCTATAAGTTTTTTTAGATGCTTCCAAGTGGGCAACGTTGTCATGCATAACAAAGTCAAACTACATTCGTGGGAAAAAACTGTTGAATGTTTGATCAATTTGAACCATTGAGTGGTATGCAGTTGCTGCAATGTGTCTGACATCCACCTTCACCTCATTAATTAAGAGCTAAGGAGGGGATAATTGGAATAGCTTAGATATGTGTGTTTTCAGACGGGAGGAAGCATCCTGAGTATCTGAAGGAAACAGATGAACACTTTCAGAAATATTAGGAGTAAAGGGTTTTTTGCTGCAGTATATCAATATTGTATATATCAATATGTACAGAATAAAACACCAAAAATCTGACAAAAACAATGGGTTAAGTATATGAGTGTGACAGAGGTTAAGGCTGAGCCTGAACACACATACATATGCAGAAACATACAGCACAATCAATCACAGTAAACACATACACACACAGGCCACATTGGCATGTCTCACAGAACAATAAATGCAATTTTAAGGTGCGTCAATGACTCATTTTAATCAATGGGAGACGGTCTAGCAGCTTTAATCTCCAGGGGACGACTGCCCCCCCACCCCTGCCCAGCCCTTTCCCGGTGGTGGGTCAGTGAGGGGGATCCACTGGATCGATAGATCGCTTACTCTCAGAGGAGGAAGCGAAACCAATCCATGACTGCAATGAGTTATGTGTGTGTGAGACAAAGAAAGAGTAAAGATTGTATGTAGACGGCAGCGTGTGAATGTGAATGGGAGGAGAAGAGATTTGTGACTTCTGGGTCTGTGAGACCTTAAAAAACATCAACAACAACAAAAACTTAATTGTCTTCTCTCTGAGCTTTTATGAGTGCATGTGTGTGTGTGTGAGTGTGTATGCTTTCTTACAGTATATGTGTGTGTTTATGTGTGATAATTGAGTGTAAACAACAGTGAGACAGTAATTAGGGATATGCCATTTCCCTTCTCTTCTCGGCTGTATTGTCTTTAAAGGTGCCCGTGATTATGATTGATGTGCCTTTTATTTAGTGTGTGTGTGTGTGTGTGTGTGTGTGTGTGTGTGTGTGTGTGTGTGAGGTTGTGATAAAGGGTTATTGTATTCGGACTCAAGCTGTGCTGCATTGAAAGGAGGCCGTACCGAGTCATTATGGTCAGTAAGACATCCATTGATCAAACTGTCAAGTATCTATGTTTTTGTGTGTGTGTGTGTGTGTGTGTGTGTGTGTGTGTGTGTGTCAGTGTGTTGCTGAGCGTGCATGCTCTTACCCGATAAGCTAATTGCCTCTTGGCCAATGGAAATACACAATCTAATGGCTCTGAAGCACCAAGTCAATTAACACATATAACAACAAGCTATGATACAGTCATTTACTTACACATTCCCCCTCATCAAACACATTACTCAAAACACTGTGTTTGTTGTTGCTCTTTGTGTTCACCTACATAGGAACACGCATGCACTCACCCACTTGCTGTATGTCTCTGTGTTAACATGTGAGCGTCTTTACACGCCAGCTGAAAATAAGGCTACAAAACATCCGAGGAGAGCTGAGAGGTGGTGGTACCTTTGGGAGCTGATTTACAGAGCAAGAGTGTGTTTCACATTAAAACACACACACACGCACAAGACACAGATACATGACACAGATGCTTGCCAACACAATAATTTATTCAATCTAAAAAAAGGAGAACGCTTCTGAATCCCTCCATCAACACAACGCCTTCAAACCTCGGAGCACACACACTCACATGTCCAAATACACACACACACACATTCAGATCACACAGATCACATTCACCGAGGTATCAGCAATAAAATGGGATTAACTGTGGCTGCAGCTAATCCTGTTTGTTTGGTTGTTTTTCACTGCACCACATTCACAAAACGCTCCAGAGTTGAAACCTAAATCTGTCAGTTTCTTCCTTCTCAAAGAAAAAGTGGGCGACCACCTTACTGTACCTCAAACTACCATATGTTAAGAATCCAGGGACGTATTTCATCACTGTTGCTTCTTATCTCTACACCCATCCAAAAAGGAAGTTGTGGTTTTAAGCAGTAACTAATTCCATATATATTTCTCTGCCCTGGTAGCCTGGAGGTAAAAGGTTGAGACTGAAAAATTCTGGTTCAGCTCCACGGGTCAGCTTATGGAAACTGTGCTCTGAAAAAATGAATGAAAAAGGCAGTTAGCACTCACATGCTCCAGTGGAGCCACTCAGCAGTCGACAGTAGCGGACGGACGTTTTATTCCCAGGTGTCGATGTTTGTAAGAGCAGAAATATTCCAGGAGCAAAATTGTACTTTCACAAATCTAATTGCTGTCCATCACGGTGCAGCAAGCAACACTCACTGCAACTTCAGACCTGTTCATGCCGACACTCCAGAGGGGTGTTCTTGCAAATTGCAGGTTAAGGGGTCAAAGCATATCACAAAAAAAAAAAACAAACAAACAAACATATTTTTTGACTTTGTGCCCGAACTGCATCTAACCACATAAAGAGTTTGGACTTTATGAAAACACATTTTAAAATACTGGCTTCTGCAACAGACTTAGTTTAGTCAGTTGTTAAGCAGATGTTAGTTTCTGAAAGGAAGGAATTTTATATCTATTTGGTGCAAAATGACATATTTCTATTTAGTTTCTCTGGATAAAATACACTTTGCTTTGAATCAGTTAGTTGGATCTATTTTTTACTCAAGCAATATAACAAAACCCATGGTGACATTTATGGATGCTATATTTCATTTATCTCGATAAACTAGATTTAAAAATCAACACAGGATTAAACAAAGATAATAAATCAGACAGATGCAGCAGAAAGGACACTGGTAAAAAAAAAAAAGATAATTAACCATGTGACACCGTTGGTGAATTCTGATAATTTTGTCTCTACTATGTGTTTTGTCCTCTGGGTATTAGAGGAAAATATCACGCTTGTAAATAAAGGTTAATATGAACACATTTGCATCTCAAAGATGTGTGTCAGTTATTGTACAAGGACAGATCTTCCATTTTGAAATGAATCTCTCCACAAACGCTTCCTGGCTTCTGTCCCCTGCTCTGTTTGACCAGATTTATCAGCCTAACTCTGACTGGCTAAGCCTCGCGGCTTTCTCTATGATCTTGTTCAAATTTACATCTCTCTACATGCTCCTCTAATCGCAGCCAAGAAGAAGTTCTCATCGCTGCTGATGAAAGTGTAAGAGGTCGATCAAACGCAAACCACGCTCTCAAAAGTCTGCTTTGCATTACGCATCGTTCTGTCTTCATGGCCTCCAGCACAAAACACCAACAAGGCACCGCTGCTATAATAATAAATCATCAGACTTTACACCACTGAGAGCCATTGTGAGAATATTTCAGACAAAATGGTGTTGATTAGTAGTGTTTGTGTTCAGCTTTGAGGAAGATAGTGGAAAAAAATCAGTGTGTTTGTGTGTGTCTGGTACAAACAGATGAGAAGAAGTAAAAAAAAAAAAAAAAAATCAGTGGATTGTATCTAAAAGTAGAAAGAGACGACCAGAGACGTTTGTCCTTCAATGTCCCAGATACATTAAAGATGTGGGATGAAATATGCTTGTCAGCATGAATCAATGTCAAGTTTACAATACACGTGAGCCTTAACTGGTGACAGGGATTACAGAGGAGCTGTGCCCATCAGACCCAACGGCACAAAGGAAACAAAACTACATGTTTAAATTACATGGTAAGAGCAAACTCCCAAGAGGTTTACAAGAAGACATGGTGTAGTCACTGATATTTTCTATTTTTAAAAAACCACTATAGGGCTATGGAGCAATGTTTTTATGAGCTGGTCCCCCTATTGAATTGATTGTATTTCTCTCTCCACATTATAAAGTGTTTCCTCTGCTGGCTGTATGTGGTTTCTTGCTGAGATCAGGCGGCAGTGCCTCAACCATTGTTGTTTTTACAAGATAAGAAGTTGTAATGTGCCCTGTTTCCTCAACATTACAGTGATTCGCAACCAGAAAGTGATGAGACAGGCTGGTTCCGGCTGGTGCTAGCTGGTTAGCATGCTAACCTCTGCAGCTGGAATGGCAGTAGCAAAAACTTAAAAATCAATTTCAACTGCGCTAATTGGTATTTTTATATAAACAATCACTACAATGAAGGATAAACACAAAGCTGCTTGTAGTTGTGAACCCACAGGGAATTTTTAGCACATTGTTTTTGTTTTACATCCCACAGATTTCATCTTTCAGGTTTTTAGCTTCAAGCTTAAGCTCACGGGAGCTTGTGCTGTTAAGATCAGTTACACTGTGGTAATCTTTCTTATTTATTCTTTGTGTCGTATTTACTCTTTGTCATCACATCTATAACAATACATTCTTTGCTTTATTATACTAGTCCCTTCATTTTACTTTATACATGGATCCTTCAGCAACTTTTGTAATGACAACAATGACTCTGGTGACTGTTAAAGTATATAAGGAATAAAATAACACAGGAACAATCATGTATGTTAGCAAGAGTAACTCAGTATGAGCGTAGGCTGGTTCCCGCCACCACACTTAGCGAGAAACTGTGTATCCTGTTTTGCAGAAGCAACGACAATGACGAAGACAGAAAACATGCAGGGTGTAGAGTAGATAATGGCTCTGATGATAATGATGATAAAGATGGAAAATCAGAACGCAGTGGGATGAGGATGATGATGATGATGTTATTCTCCCGCTGTAAGTTTCCAGGTGTACCGGTGTGACACATTGTGAAATGAAAATGATAATGAGGGATTTGATGTTTTTCTTGTTGCTCTATTCAGATAGAAATGAAGGTGACCCATCAAAAACACAGTTTATTGAATAGCATGCACTTTAATCTACTAATGTGAATAATATCAATGCTGCTGTCTGGAAAAATACACAGCAGCAGCTCACACTGATCATCCTACATGTGCTGAACTGATTTCTTACAGCAGATGGAGACATCGGTCTGTTTTTGTATGAGACAGAACCTGCTGCACTTCATCACATTCATACATCAGTCGCACACTCTGTAGAGATCATCTGTACAGACACTAATAATAAATCAAGTATTCAGCTTCTTGTATCTACATTTTATATAACAAAAGTTTGCTCTCTGACTCTTGCTTCTTTAAAAATTACCTAGAATAGTTGTTTGCATTTGTAAGCAGGATATTCATAAATATACACTTACATATATATATATATGTCAAAGATGCCTGTTAAGTGCCATCTGTTATGATGACACCACAACAAACACATTGCAGCCAGAAATCTGACTGATGCAACTACAAGGAATCATGGTTAATGTTTGCTCTGTGGTGACATCTGCTGGAACAAAACAACATTTACTGTCGACATTTAAAGTGAGATAACTGCAGCTGCTGATGGTCGATAATGAGCACATCACAGTTCCCGTGATCAGCACAATCATCAATACTGATTCACCTTTATACAGTCAACATGGTACCATGGTAACATGTCAAGATCAGGATAATTATTGGAAATCACTCAGAAAAGAAACTAAACCAGATGTGAACTGTGATATTCTGGTGTTTCAGAGGTTCAAATATAGATTTTCCTTAGAAATTACAATTACAAATAAACAGTGGAGGAAAGTAACTACACACATTTTACCTAAGTACCTTATTTATGTTCTTTTTTATGTATTTTTTTTAATCTATTTCTATTTTCTGCTAATTTTTTTAACAATCTATTCCACTACAGCTGAGAGGGAAAATATAACAGCTGTACTAGTCCTGTGATTGTTAATTTATATATCTCGTTAGGTACACTAACGAGATATTTTACCTCTGATGAAACTTCTGATGTTTTCATTTAAACTCAGTGTTTTAAGATGAGTTAGAGAAGTTAGAGGAAAGTCAAGAAACTAAAATCAAATCTGTGCAGTAGCATTTTATTTTAGTTGGCTGAATATTTTCAGTCAAGCTTGTTTGTCTCTCTCTTGATTCTCAGGATATAGAAAAAGAACATCACACTGTAAGTTTTGCTGTCATTATTATAATGGTTTCATTAGATTTTGATTAAAGGATTACAAATATGCAAGTTCCTTTGTGGAGATTGTTTCTTGGCCCTTCTGCAAATGTTCGTAGCCGCGTTCCCACCGAGTAAGTTCCCGGTTATGCTTAAGGGCTGGGAACTTTTCAGGAACGTCTTCTCACTCAGTCCTTGTAACATCTGTGTCTCCACCGAGGGTATGACCCCGATCAGTGACACAATGGGGGGCGGGACGGACTTTGGCGATCGATCATCTTCTCTGTGACCGTTTCATCACGTTACAATAAATCAACTACATGCTGCAGAGGCGAAAAAAGTATTACCCAGAGTGGGAGGCCGTCTGCCTCACCTGGCTGGGGTGAAAGGATATTACATCCTGCTGAATGACATCGATGAGATTATAATGTCATACCAACACAACAGCCTGATGTCTATGATGACCATGCCCCAAAATCAGCATCCAAAAGTAGAATATTATATTTAAAAACAACATAATGTAGCATTTCCACCAAACACATTTCTTGTATTTAGTATTTATCACACTCAGTTTGTCGTTCTGCACATTTCAGTGTTCTTCATATTACTTTCAAAGAAAACCCTTTGAGGGATGTAAAAAGGAGCTTTTGAAAAACAAAATCTGCTGGAGGTGATCGACATGGACTGTGGGATAAACTATTACCTCGTATGACTGAAATGACAAGTACTGCTGCTCTATGGGAGAGTGTGAATCATTGGTTTTATTATGAGTACATGAACATCAACTACTGTGAGATTTTTCTCTGTAACTGTGGTGAGTGTATCAACTGTCAATTAAGTTCAATCAGTGATTTCTTGTTTCTATTTCAGGTGAGGCAAAGTCATTTGTATTGTACATTCATACACTTAGGAATGCAGGGTGTCATTTATCATAGGGCTGCAACACAAAATGAAAAAGGCTTCTTCAGTTCTGAGGAGTGAGGTGTTATGAATGCCATGTCAGTTCACGACCACCAGGTTGCGCCCTGCTACATATGTAAAACAGTGATTAGTAGAGATGTTTCTCCCTGTGATGTCCTGTAACATTGTTACGTTACAGTCATTTCTGGTGAACAAAACCAGTACGAGGGAAGACGCGACTCTGTCTCGGTTTTTTTCATTTAACAGCATAACTTCAGGATTATCTGGGAACTTTTGACATCAGGTGACGATACAAGAAGAATAAAAAGTAAGTGTTGGTTCATTGCTTGAATGATAAAAACAAGGAGGATATATATAGGGAATAAACTTGCCAGCTGCTCTACACACATCATCTCTGAGTAAGTTACTGCACATTGAATATAATCTTTATATTAATATTAAAACGTAGCCTGATGAGTCAAACACTTGAGTTATTTCTCTTCTGAGACTTTTGGGTTTACTGAATATCTTCCTCCTAACTGAGGAGAACAACAGATTTTTCTACATGAACATACAGACTTACGTTTTGCTGTTAATGACTGCATGTGTGTCTGTGTTTTACTGACATTTTTCTCACTTAATAGTGAGTTTATGGTTGGTTTCATTAATTGTAGCCGTTTAGGGTTAGGGTTAGGGTTAGTCTTATGAAATACATTCATATTAACAGATCTCTAAACGACCTCTAAAAACATATTTCCTGCTCTTCACTTCAGTTTCCTGCTACTGAACACTCTATGCTTCTGTGTGGGCTGCAGAGCATTCACACAGAAAGGGCCTGTAAACACTATTTGCGATTTTTAATTTATCATCAAGTATTTATCATTTCAGATTCCTCAAACAGTGTGTGAGGAATCTGAAATGTTACAATCTGAAATGTGACAATGATAATAAAAACACTGCGATGTTTCGTTGTAAAGATGAACTATTCCAACTATAACATTGTAAAAGTGCGGCTGCCTGTTGAGAATTAAATTGAAATTTTGATAATTAAATTAACATTAATGAGTTCAGGATTTATTTTCCTTTTTTATTCAAGATTTAAGTTGAAATGTCATAATAAAGTCGACATCCAGTTTGTCATGAATTTACATTGCAAAGTGTACTAGTGCGCCAGTGCCAGCAGGTCAGTGTTATCATCTGTCTGATCATCAATAGCATTGTGACCCAACATATCCTTCTTTGTAGTTGCTGCACATATAACCATCTCATACAAATTTGTGGTTTCTCCTGTACAGACGCAGGAGAACCACAGATTTCAACTTTATTTTCTAAATCAAGCTTGTATTAACTGTGTGTGTGTATTTGTGTGTATACTATATTTATATATTGCACCTTTCACAGATAAAAATCACTGTGTTTCATATTAAAACTGAATAATAGTTACAAGAAAAGAGTGTGTATGTGTGTATGTAGGTGTGTAATGAAAAGTCAGTCCAGTCTGAGAGAGTTTATAGTGTCATAGTTTCAAAATTGGGTTGGTAATAATTGTCGTCCACGCGTTACGGCTACCAAGTGGTTGGTAGCAAATAATGATGAAAAAAAAATCTACTCCTAGATGATCCATGCTTGCTACTACAGGTCATGTGCTTGCTCACTAATTTTTCTAAAAATGGGTCTTGAAAATGAGGGGTCTTATATTCATGTGAATTTGGTATTTTGGACAAAAGATAAGTGTAAACAATATTTCAACGTGTCGTCTTCACATAGGCCACTGGCTGGATGCTAAGCGCAACAAGTTGTATTGAGAATACAACTTCTATCAAACTGAATGGCTTTAGTATGATAGTGATGATAATGAGTTCATACTTTATGTTGGTAGCAAAATCACGTCAGATGAGTTTTAAGAAAGCTCTTGTTTTGTAATTACAACATAAAGAGTTATAACAACAGTGTGAGGGTCATAGAGTTGTGACAAATCTATTTCTAAACCACTATAAGACTCAAAGTAACATTTGACTTGTGTGGTAGTGAGGAGAGGGTTCCTCCAGACAAATAGTGTCCTTATCTTTGTAAATGAAGAAGATTGTAAATCTTTTATAGAAGATTGTTTACAAAGTCACTACATTACCTGAAGTTGCTTTGCTGTTGACGCCCTCTTAAGGAAATGTCCGTTGAAGTTGACTGTTGAATGCAGATCGCATTACTGTTAGAGCTACCTCCAAACAGTTAGACTATGTTGTTGTATGCAGTTCCCTTTCAATTTCAACTTTGCACAAGAATTTGTGCATTTCCATGCACTGGTGTTCACTCAGTGTTTGGTGCTGCATTTGGCAATCGACTTTCATTGACTTTTGACTGCATGGACCTCCAAAATAGAGGCTGTTGTGAGCAGGGCGTCTTCCACCTGCTTTGATTATTTGGGACAAAACAAAAGATAGATTTAAGCAATACTTCAACATGTCCTCTTCATGCAGGCCTCTGCCTAGTCAGTGTTTCAGTGAATGTGGACATGGTGCAGATGTAATTCTGCCCCGATTCAACTCTGTTAGCGTTGCTTGCAGTTCCAATCATTAACAGGGTGATACAATAAATCTACTGACAGACGGCATCATTGACCTGTCCTGCCCCATAACTACAATTAAACCTGTCACATTCCTTCCTGTTAAGGACATTACAGCAACATTCACCAGTGCAGTTTAAACCATCAGTGTGTTAGCATTGTTGCATAGATAACTAACCTCTCTAACTGGTTTTTAATTCTGCCTCAGGTTGGGAATCTACTTTGTCTGAGCTTCGATGGAAAAAAAAAAGAAGTTATTGTTCATCTTAGTTGTTATCGTCACCTTCTTGTACCTCATATTTACGAGAACGCTCCCGGTGAACACGGGGACCCCAAGACAGCATGAGCCTCCAAAAGTTTGTCCCGTTCAAATCTCTGATGACACCATCACCCAAATCACCAACACCAAGCACCTATTGCTGTCAGCCTTCATGGACCAGAGAGTGAATGGTTGGGACATACGCATCATTGGTGTATTTAAGAGAGACTCCATCAAACCCCTTCACTGTCTTTTCTGCTGTGTAGACGACTTATCAAATACAACAACTCCAGCTCAAATTGAACAACACTCAGATAACTTTGGTTTTCCTTTTGTCACAACTGATATCATGTGTCAGATTCCTGAAAACTGCAGAGCAACACATGTTACTCTTCTGACTGAGACAGACAGTGTGAATGTAACTAACAAGATCTGGCTCCCCATAAGAAACCAAAAGACCGAGAAGAAGGAGGAGGAAAAGCTGCAGTTCAACTTCACAGTCTGCATCTCCACCCTGTTTGGAAATTACAACAATGTTCTTCAGTTTGCACAGACCCTGGAGATGTACAGGTCAGCACAGTAACACCACTACACTCAGTGTGACAATAAAACATTCCTTCCATTCAGAGTATTAGTACGTCTCAATTCCAATACTTCTGTTAGTCCACATCTATGTAATATACTACGTACACTATGAGTTTACTTCTGCAGTGCACAAATTTTGACAGGGAAGTGTTGTTCCAAACCATTGTGCACTTACTGGAAATGATGATCGTCTTCTTCTCCTTTTTAATAATGAATTTGTGAATTGTGTGCCTCATGAATCATGACAAATCCTTATCGTAAATATGTAGCCTATTAATTACAAAATATTTTTAAATATATATTTTTGTAAACGTAAACCCTTTCATCAACCTGCCTCCGCCAGTCTGTTGCATACTGTGCTTTAGGGCGGCAACGTGCTATTTGGTGGCCAATTTAAGGTCAGACCATTCCTTCTTGACCTTATTTCAAATACGTTTTTATTTTTATTATTTTATTTTCTGTTGTATCAAACGTTTCTTTAACCATCACAGATCAAACCTCTTCCGTAGTCCAATCGACTACTCAAACACTGTTGACTACAAGCTGTTATTTCTTTCCAGACCGCATTTTTTTGTTTACTTTAAATTCCTAAATTCAGTGCAACATCCAGATATTAACAGTAGACTGCATTTTGTCATACTTGGCAGCATGATACGTGTTATACTTGTGAACAAACTTAGTAAGTGTAAGTATAGAAGTATCATATATGTTTTGTAGTGTCTTGTCAACATTTTTGGAAATTGACAAGACATAACTTGTCAGCTTTTTAATTCTGGACAGATGAAACCAAGACTGTTTACATGGATGATACCTCTGATGTGATATGTGATGAATATCTTTTGTAGTGTCTTGTCAAGATTTTTGCAAATTGAGTGAACTAAAGGTTTGATCATTGCATCACCAGGCTGCTGGGTGTGGACAGAGTGGTGATCTATAATACCAGCTGTGGCCCAGACCTCGACCGCCTGTTAAAGAGCTACGCTGAGGAGGGTTTTGTGGAGATGGTTCCCTGGCCTATTGACCAATATCTGACACCATCTCCTCGTTGGAACCCTACAGAGCACGGAGGAGACCTACACTACTACGGCCAGTTGACCACACTTAACGAGTGCATTTACAGATCCATGGCCCGGTCACGTTACGTCCTGTTGAATGACATCGATGAGATTATAATGCCATACCAACACAACCACCTGATGCCTATGATGGACATGCTCCAAAAGCAGCATCCACAAGTAGAATATTATTTTTGAAAATGACATAACATTTCACTCAAACATATTTTAAAGTTGTTAATAGTAATATTGTCTATGTTCCATGCTGTAGACAGGAGTGTTCCTCATTGAAAACCACATCTTCCCCAAAAACACTTTGAGCCAAGTCGGATGTTTCACCTGCGTCAGTGGAACGAGGTGCCAGGAATTAATATTCTGGAGCACATCTACAGAGAAGAGCCCGACAGAACCAGATACCATCCACACAAGATGATAGTTCAGCCAAGGTGTGGTGAATTTGTCACGTTGAGGTTTACTAATTCAGAATCGCTCGCTCAATGCTTTGGTTATACATTGATGAATTTGTAAAACAGTACAAAGACCATAACCAAACCATGTCCCTGTGTGTTACAGGATGGTGCAGCAGACGTCAGTACATGAGGTGCTCAAGAATTTTGGACAAGTTTACAAGGTTCCACTGGACATTTGTCGGATCATTCACGTCCGCGTAGCCCTGCGTACCGAATTAAAGCTGGAGGAGCTTCGTGTAGACAAACGGCTGTGGGACTTCCAAGAAAAACTGATTCTCAGAGTGGACGAGGTGCTGAAGAGAGTAGGGATGTTGAGCTCAAAGCAGCAGAGCTGAAGTGGATGGACGTCTCACTGACTCACTGGGTTTGTCCTATAGCTTTAAAGTAGTAACCTTGAAACAATGAACTGAATGGATCTCCAAATTTACTGCAGAATTCTTGATGAACTATAAACTTAGTGTAGGAGCTATTTGTAGAGTTAGTCTTTGTTTTTGATTTTTGCTGTAAATTTAATATGCTAATTATGAGTAACTTTGTTTGATTAACTTAAGATTTTGTTTTATTTAGATTAGAGTTTTTGATATTCTTTGTTGATTATTTGTTTAGGATATTTAGATTTGTATAGTTAATATTTTTTGTTTATTTGTTGGTAATTGGGTCACACTGTGGGCACCTGAAGTTACTTAGGTAGGCAGGCACCTTGAGGACCAGCATGCACCTAGGTGGGCACATGGTTTTTTACCAGTGCAACAACAGCTTTTGTTCAGAATGGCATAAAATGGAGCTTCAACACACCAGCAGCTTCCCACCAAGGTGGTATTTGGGAACGCCTGATTCGTACAGTGAAGAGTGTTCTCACCTCAGTACTGAAACAACAAACTCTGGATGAGGAAGGGCTCCAGACCGTTTTCTGTGAGGTTGAGGCAATACTGAATGACAGACCCATCACAAAAGTCTCAGATGATCCAAATGACTTAGAAGCTCTGACACCGAATCACATTTTAATGTTGAAAGGAAAACCAATCATGCCACCAGGACTGTTTGACCAAAATGATCTTTATATAAAGAAACGGTGGAAACAGGCACAATATATTGCTGAGCTGTTTTGGAAGAGATGGGTCTGTGAGTATCTACCCATGATGCAGGAGAGACAAAAAAGGACAAGGCCAAGGAAAAGCTTCACTCCTGGAGACATAGTTCTTGTCGCAGATGCCTCAGCTCCAAGAGGATCTTGGATCATGGGGAAAGTTTTAGACATCAGACCAGATGCAAAGGGCCTGGTACGCACTGTGCGTCTGCAAACTAGGACCAGTGTTCTGGAGAGACCTGTGACGAAGCTCTGTTTACTACTGGAAGCAGCAGTCTGACATCATGACTCTCTCTTTCTCTACCTCTATTTTTTCTTTCTTTTTCTCCAATTAACCTGTGTTTTATTTTGCAGATTCATCAGGAAGACAGTTAGCCATATTAAGGGCTATTATGACTCATAGAATAGGTCTATTTAGTAGTTAGTAGTTACTACATAGTTGTAGGTCCAGATGTAGCTCCTTTTTTGTATATAACTGTAATTGTGATGTTATGCACAATTAGGGGCCGGAGTGTAGGAGCTATTTGTAGAGTTAGTCTTTGTTTTTGATTTTTGTTGTAAATTTAATATGGTAATTATGAGTAACTTTGTTTGATTAACTTAAGATTTTGTTTTATTTAGATTAGAGTTTTTGATATTCTTTGTTGATTATTTGTTTAGGATATTTAGATTTGTATAGTTAATATTTTTTGTTTATTTGTTGGTAATTGGGTCACACTGTGGGCACCTTAAGTTACTTAGGTAGGCAGGCACCTTGAGGACCAGCATGCACCTGGGTGGGCACATGGTTTTTTACCAGTGCAAGGGAGGAACCAGCAGCCATGATTTTCTTTGTTCTTTTCTTTGTTTTATTAATTTGGAAATAAATCATAACAAAACGCAAGAATCAGGATTGGACATTTATCTTCTTTTGCCTGCGTCAAACCACATCACCATGGTGCATCAGTGGCCTGTTGATTATGTTTGGTTTAAAGTTTCAATTTGTTTTTTCCGGACAAATGGCCACTACACTGTGTGTGTGTAATAAAACACACAAATGGTGGCCCAGGCAGACACGGTAATTATACCTGATCTTTGCTTAGAAATATATTTTTTAATGTGTGATTAATTTAATTTAATGTGTTATCATAATCCATTATAACTGAATCATTTGATTGTTTTAATGTGATTAATGATTAATGTTATATGTTGGTTATATGGTCATTGTCAGGGAGGTTACTTTTCATAATTAAATTTTTTTCTGAAAATCAAAAGGGAATATTACTTATTGATGGATTATATTTGTATAATTTTCTAAACATTTTTTATTTATTTATTTTTTTTTTAATATTTTATATATTTACAGTTTTTTAATAATATCTGAACTTGGGATTACTACAGTATCTATCAAACTATTAACTATTTTTAACAATCGTGTATGTTTTACTTAAAGGAATGAGACTGTCAAGTTTTTAGCTAAATTGTGTTCAACACCTGAGGTTATTTTTATTCATAGTTGTTTATTTATTTAATTAAAAATCAACATGATGCCTTTTTTAACTAAATAATGAATTGCTGGTTTACTATAAATGAATAAAGACAAATTGAAGAAAATAAAAACATGTTCAGTGAATCTGTCATTCAAATAGCTGAATAATCGCTGATAATAATTATTATGTTTGGGTTCTTTAATCAAATATCACACATCTGGTGAACTCAAAGAAACTGCAGATCAAAAAGGCCGTGGTTGGTTTTTAAAACACAGTCGTTGAAGTGATTGGACGAAGCAGCTTTTACTGGACTGCACAGTAGGTCAACAAATAAACTATTAACAGAATGGTTATGCATGTGTAGTCAACCTGCAGCAGTGAAACCTCTTCCTGCCCATGAATATACTTTATAATAAATTGCATACATTACTATAATAAAGCATTGCATTATTACAATTTGTAATATTAAGGTGTGTGTTAACAAAATAATCATAAGTCCAAAAAAAGTATTAAGAAAAAAAAACATGGATATGAGTCTTAATATCCATACATTCCTACATTGTGATCATATAGTAGAATGGTTTAATACAGAAAATATTCACCTACAAAAAAAAAAAAAAAAAAAAAGTCTGACATGATGCCCATTAAAACACCACATCCACGTTCATTTTTAGGGGAAATTCTGCAAAACTGCGCTTATAAAATGGTAAACACTACCATCGTGCGGTCGTTGCTGGAACTGCATCTACACCGTCACCACAGCGCTTTTACAGATGCACCCTTTTTTAATCTAATCGTTACCTGCACAATGAGTCAGAAAATGAACTAGTCACAGAGATAAGCGTGCACGTGAAAACACCGAAAACAAAACAGATTTCACATTACAAGTTGCACTCAAATAAGTTGCAGTCACATAAAAACATCAACCCAAGTAAAAATGGATGGATCTCCTAACATTACCTAGTCAGCTAACTGAACTAACATTTCCATTGGAAAAATAAACTGTCCCGTGGGGAAACTGGAAGAATCTCCTGATGTGTGAAGACGGATCAAACACTGCAGTTTCTCATTAACCAAAGAAAATCGAGCTATACTGTTAAAAGTTAAAGGAAACAAGCTAAAGTTTCCTCTTTTTTTATTGATTAGTTGAATTTAACATCAGTCTAACGTGATCTAGGGCTAATATAGAGCTTATGTGACAAAAGAAAAGCATTTTGATGGTGATGGGTCTGATTTTATCACAACCAGTTTGAGCGGTCAGTTCACAACTGAGTGAGGTGTTATGAATGCCATGTCAGTTCATGACCACCAGGGGCGCCCTGCTACATATATAAAACAGTGATTAGTAGAGATGTTTCTCCCTGTGATGTCCTGTAACATTGTTACGTTACGGTCATTTCTGGTGAACAAAACCAGCACCAGGGAAGACGCGACTCTGTCTCGGTTTTTTTCATTTAACAACATAACTTCAGGATTATCTGGGAACTTCTGACATCAGGTGACGATACAAGAAGAATAAAAAGTAAGTGTTGGTTCATTGCTTGAATGATAAAAACAAGGAGGATATATATTGGGAATAAACTTGCCAGCTGCTCTACACACATCATCTCTGAGTAAGTTACTGCACATTGAATATAATCTTTATATTAATATTAAAACGTAGCCTGATGAGTCAAACACTTGAGTTATTTCTCTTCTGAGACTTTCGGGTTTACTGAATATCTTTCTCCTAACTGAGGAGAACAACAGATTTTTCTACATGAACATACAGACTTACGTTTTGCTGTTAATGACTGCATGTGTGTCTGTGTTTTACTGACATTTTTCTCACTTAATAGTGAGTTTATGGTTGGTCTTATTAATTGTAGCCGCTTATTTTTTATTTTGGAAATTATTATTTTATTATTATTATCCTTATTAATAAACTACAGCGCCTGAGGTCCATACCTTCAGTTTGATTAACTGTCTGATAGTACTCAACAACATATGATGAATATAGTGATAGTTCTTTGTAGCTGCTGCAGGTGTAACCAACAGTCTAGGTGCTGTTGTACAGGTGCAAATTTGTGGCGTCTCCGTCTGAACAGACAGTCGTGATACTTTACACAAACGTCAGGGGTTTAATTCCCGACCTCAGATATCTATTTTGAAATTAAGAAAAATAAAAATCCTCCTCTTATAAATGAAAAAAATATGAACTTTATTCACAAGATTTCGAGTTTATTTTCGAAGTCAAGCTTGTATTGAGTGTGCGCGCGAACACGCTTTCTTTGAAAGATTCAAGGTTTGATCAAATTGTAGTTTGTAAGAAAACAGGCAACTGCTTATTGGATTTAGAGACAAAAACGATTCTTACTGTTTTGTTTTTGTTGTTTGTTTGATTGTGTTAATATTGTTACACTCCTTCCTCTTTATCATAAATTGATCAAAATAAATAGTTAATCACAAATTTACAAAATTTACAGTTTAACTAGTTGAGTAATTCAATCCAAATGATCAGAATCATGACATGAGAGAGAGGAAGAACAGAACTATGCATCATTAGAATGGCTCCCGCAGCCTCACCTTAAAGTTTACCTACAGAATGTTAGAAGACCAACCCGAACATAGATAATTGCAGGTTGTAAGTTTAAGTGCCTTTGGGCAAATACTGAACATGACTGCATTTGAAAAGATTATCTTAGGCCCAACGTTAGCAGAATGTGGACATGGGGCAGATTTTTTAATTCTGCCGCCATTCGACTCTGTCAGCGTTATGTAACCCTAACCCTCTATTCCACATGAGTTGGCTGAAAATAAAAAAAGTGAATTTCACACATTCCTTCGTGTTAAGGACATTACAGCAACATTCACCAGTGCAGTTTAAACCATCGGTGTGTTAGCATTGTTGCATAGATAACTAACCTCTCTAACTGGTTTTTAATTCTGCCTCAGGTTGGGAATCTACTTTGTCTGAGCTTCGATGGAAAAAATAAAAAAGAAGTTATTGTTCATCTTAGTTGTTATCGTCACCTTCTTGTACCTCATATTTACGAGAACGCTCCCGGAGGACACGGGGACCCCAAGACAGCATGAGCCTCCAAAAGTTTGTCCCGTTCAAATCTCTGATGACACCATCACCCAAATCACCAACACCAAGCACCTATTGCTGTCAGCCTTCATGGACCAGAGAGTGAATGGTTGGGACATACGCATCATTGGTGTATTTAAGAGAGACTCCATCAAACCCCTTCACTGTCTTTTCTGCTGTGTAGACGACTTATCAAATTCAACAACTCCAGCTCAAATTGAACAACACTCAGATAACTTTGGTTTTCCTTTTGTCACAACTGATATCATGTGTCAGATTCCTGAACACTGCAGAGCAACACATGTTACTCTTCTGACTGAGACAGACAGTGTGAATGTAACTAACAAGATCTGGCTCCCCATAAGAAACCAAAAGACCGAGAAGAAGGAGGAGGAAAAGCTGCAGTTCAACTTCACAGTCTGCATCTCCACCCTGTTTGGAAATTACAACAATGTTCTTCAGTTTGCACAGACCCTGGAGATGTACAGGTCAGCACAGTAACACCACTACACTCAGTGTGACAATAAAACATTCCTTCCATTCAGAGTATGTCACTACCTTCTTTAGGCAAGGCAAGCAGTATCTGAATTTGCTAGACATTGCAAAAAAATGATTTAGTTGCATTTATTGGGATGGGACGTAACATAACCAAGATTGTTTACATGGATGATACCTCTGATGTGATATGTGATGAATATCTTTTGTAGTGTCTTGTCAAGATTTTTGCAAATTGAGTGAACTAAAGGTTTGATCATTGCATCACCAGGCTGCTGGGTGTGGACAGAGTGGTGATCTATAATACCAGCTGTGGCCCAGACCTCGACCGCCTGTTAAAGAGCTACGCTGAGGAGGGTTTTGTGGAGATGGTTCCCTGGCCTATTGACCAATATCTGACACCATCTCCTCGTTGGAACCCCACAGAGCACGGAGGAGACCTACACTACTACGGCCAGTTGACCACACTTAACGAGTGCATTTACAGATCCATGGCCCGGTCACGTTACGTCCTGTTGAATGACATCGATGAGATTATAATGCCATACCAACACAACCACCTGATGCCTATGATGGACATGCTCCAAAAGCAGCATCCACAAGTAGAATATTATTTTTGAAAATGACATAACATTTCACTCAAACATATTTTAAAGTTGTTAATAGTAATATTGTCTATGTTCCATGCTGTAGACAGGAGTGTTCCTCATTGAAAACCACATCTTCCCCAAAAAACACTTTGAGCCAAGTCGGATGTTTCACCTGCGTCAGTGGAACGAGGTGCCAGGAATTAATATTCTGGAGCACATCTACAGAGAAGAGCCCGACAGAACCAGATACCATCCACACAAGATGATAGTTCAGCCAAGGTGTGGTGAATTTGTCACGTTGAGGTTTACTAATTCAGAATCGCTCGCTCAATGCTTTGGTTATACATTGATGAATTTGTAAAACAGTACAAAGACCATAACCAAACCATGTCCCTGTGTGTTACAGGATGGTGCAGCAGACGTCAGTACATGAGGTGCTCAAGAATTTTGGACAAGTTTACAAGGTTCCACTGGACATTTGTCGGATCATTCACGTCCGCGTAGCCCTGCGTACCGAATTAAAGCTGGAGGAGCTTCGTGTAGACAAACGGCTGTGGGACTTCCAAGAAAAACTGATTCTCAGAGTGGACGAGGTGCTGAAGAGAGTAGGGATGTTGGACAGACGTCTAACTAAGTCACTGGTTTTGTCTTAAAGCTTTAATGTAGTAACTTTGAAACAATGAAATTGAATGGATCCCAAAATTCCAAATTTACTGCAGAATTCTTGCTGAACTGTAAAAATCTTTTGTGCAATAAAACACACAACACAGATTAATTTCATAATTATTACTGATCTTTGCTTAGACATTCGTGTTTAAATGAATTGAGTGGTGTCAAATATTGTGTCATGTTTTACTGAATTTTTTTCACACAGTCATTTTAATATCATGAAAATTATCTACACTGGATGGCATTACCTACCATAGGAACTTTGGAGGAAACTTTGATCAGGACAAGTCTCGAGAACAGCTTTTTTCCATCTACGTAATATTGCAAAAATCAGAAACATCCTGTCTAAAAATGATGCTGAAAAGTTAATGCATTTGTTACCTCTAGACTGGACTAATGCAACTCTACTATCAGGGTGGTCCAGTAACTTCATCAAATACTTTCAGCTAATCCAGAACGCTGCAGCACGGGTATTGACAGGAAGTAGGACCAGTGATCATATTTCTCCAGTATTGGCTGCTCTTCATTGGCTTCCGGTAAAATCTAGAATAGAATTCAAAATCCTCCTGCTTGACTATAAAACCCTTAATGATCAGGCTCCATCATATCTTAAGAAGCTCATAGTTCCTTATTATCCTAATAGATCACTTCGATCACAAACTGCTGGTTTACTTGTGGTTCCTAGAGTCTCTAAGACCAGAATGGGAGGTAGAGCCTTCAGTTATCAGGCTCCTCTCTGATGGAACCAGCTCCCAGCCTGGGTCCGGGAGGCAGACACCGTTTCTACCTTTAAGGTTAGACTAAAAACTTTTCTTTATGATAAAGCCTATAGTTAAGGATGGTCCAGGTGGGACATGGACCTGAACCATCCTTTAGTTAAGCTGCTATCAGATTAGACTGCTGGGGGACTCTGACAATACACTGCTCCTCTTCTCTCTGTCCTTCACTCCTCTCGTCTCTGTCTCTCCCTCACACTTCATGTCTTTCTCTCAGTATATTACAAATTACTAACATTCATCTGCTCTCTCTTGTATTTGGGTGTTCTCTCCACCCCTTTCTCTTTTTCAGGTTGCTTTGACTCCAGAGCTGTTGGATTTGGTTCCTACATTATTCTACATTACTATTATTATTAAGGTAATGATAAATTACATTAAAACTTATAACAACTACTTGTAAATAGTACATATTGTCTCCTCCTGGTCTCCCTCTTTTCTTTCTCTTCCCCCACCTCTGTCTCCTCTCTCTTTTCTTTTCACTCCAACCAGTCAAAGCAGATGACATCCACTCTGAGTCTGGTTCTGCTGGTTTTTTCTGTTAAAAGGGAGTTTTTCCTCCATTGTCGCCAAGCGCTGCTCATTGTGTAAAATGTTGGGTTTCTCTATGTAAAGTGCCTTGAGATGAATGTTTTTTTTTTTAATGATTTTTGCACTATATAAATAAAACTGAATTGTGAAAAATAAAGATTTATTATTTTCGGTACGATGGATCACACCAAGAATTTGACGCACACTACAAGGTCATTTTTATTTATATTTATATTTTGTTTAGAATTAAAAATCAACATGTTGCCGTTTGTTTAACCAGATAATTAATCTCTGTCTCACTAGAAACTTAACTCACTCTACCTGCCTCCCTCTAATATTTCAATACTATTTTTACAATATTTGCATTTTTTTCCAGCGTACATATCTGTACTGACTGTAGGGGCCACGGAAAACGCTACTTTACTAAGTTCATGTGTGTCCTGTACAATGTAGAAGTGACAGTAAAGTTGACTTTGATTTGAAATGTCAGTGAAACTGACAGCATTTACACAGTTGAATATTTCTTAGGGTTCTTTTATTAAATTCACTTAATCTGGTGAACTCAAAGAAGCTGCAGACCCAAACAAACACGACCCAATTACCAAACATCAGGAACTGGTAATGAAGATCACCACGGTCAAGTCCTCAACAAAGTCTATTCCTTCACATTTAAAAAAAAAAAACATCATCATTTGGAAACTATTTATTGAACATTTGCAACCAGTTATCAGTTAAATACAGAACTTTCTTTTCTCTCTTTACATCCCCGAACAAGCAGGGACTATTTCCACTTCATTACAGGAGGGAATGTTACAGGACTGGTCAGGCGCACACTGTGCTGGAAGTCTTTTGGCTTTCTGTCTTCTGGTAATAAAAAGAAATGAAATCGGAGTCTGCCTCTTAAATGGCCAACAGTGTTTTCTGCCCTCTCCTCACATTTCACCTGCAGGCAGGTGCTTTTTTTAAATCCTGCATGAACAGACAATGAAGAAATGACATAAACTGGAGGTGAGAAGAGAAAACCAGTGTTGACAGCCGAGACACTCTCCTGCTGAATGCAGAGTCTCACGTGTGTGGCCATGATTGATAAAAGTAAAATGATCAACATGAATATATTAGAAAAATGGCAATTAGTCTTTAATACACACCTCACCTCACCTACTCCCAACAAGACCAGGGTTATAAATTAAAACTGTCCAAATAAAATCAATCAACCAAGACTTTGGGCCCATTCAGTTCCATTTCAAGACTGGAAAATCCTCATTGAAAAAACAAATGGCACTTTTCAGTCTCTTGAACTGGAATCTAGAATCTCAACTCCAATGGAATCGAACCCCCAACCCTAAAATCAACGCTTTCTAATTTACATATATGGGTCAGGCGGTCTTCAAGCTTCCACCACTCTAGCAGTTGCTCCCCACCAGACATGGGGATTCTGTGTTTCTCTGAGGGCTAGGCCACGGTTTTGAAAGTCTGCAGTATGAGGTTGGTTTGGTGGATGAGCCGGTTTGCACTGATAAAGACATTTATTGCCCTGGGGGAAAAGACAGTTGAGCATCAGGTTTATGCAGTTGTTTTGGCATTTTGTCAAGAGCAGCAAATGTTCAGGTGATACTTACTTTCCATCTTTGAAGTATGTTTTGAGGGTGTCACTGAAACTTTTGGAGTACTTCACAAACTCCTTTTTCTGATGCTCCAAGGCCTTTGCAAAATGACAGAAAAATATTGTAACACAATGTAGAGACAAAGAAATGATGTCACATGTGTACATGTGTGTTTGTGTGTGTTACTCACTCTGCGATTCTGGTACTGATACTTCTTAATGACATTGTTGACTGTGTCCAGAAGCTCTTTTATGGCGCTGGCTATGTCTCTGGCACAAACAAAAGGCAACAACAATAAAAAAAGAACGCATACTTGGCGTTTACATTTAACGCAAGTTATTCCAAATACCCAGTTAACATTTTTTGTGACATTTCCTGTATTATCTTTTAACTGCTCCTCATCACTACAAATACTCACACACAGGGTCAGTAATCCATAAGAGCTACTATGTAAATTGCCTTAAGGACTTTAAAAGTCCTTAAGACAATCTACATCTGGCGTTAAGATCAAGATATCTTTATTGTCCCAAAACAGGGAAAATGCATTTGCAGCCGGAAAGATGCACACTGAGATATTTACACATAATACACAAATAAACAACAGATAACGTGTCATGGGCAGAGAAAAAGAAACATGTTTTAACAGCCTGAACAATCTGCACAAATTAAACATGAGTACTAGGCAATTACAAACTTGGAGCTAATTGCTATTCAGCACCTGAAGTGGCAGTGGAGACAAAGGAAACCTTAAATCTCTTAGTCCAAAGAGCAGGCATCTCCCACCGACGGCCTGAGAGCAACAGTACAAATTCAGACTGAAGAAGCCTTCCTGAAAACGTGTCCTGAAATCTACTCCCCCCTGTAAATTTACTGGCCACTTTAACATGGACACCAAGCCTGTTTTCATTGCCCGGGGTCAGGTTTCCATACCATAACATAAAAACTGATTCAATAAAACTTCTATAAAAAGGGTCATGATCTCTGAGCGGACATTTAAAAAGGACATAATAGGACAAAAAGAGCTGTTGCTGAACTTATTTTGTTGTGGCGGCAACGTGAGCATCAAAGCATAATTTGTTTTCCACAACCACTCCCAGGTATTCATGACTGTTTACCAGCTCAGTTTTTGCACTTTTAATGCATGTTAATAAAGGTCTAGACTTCCCCCTCCCTTTTTTGGAAAACTGAACAAAGGATTTCAAGTAAGTCTGGTTTTTGTTTGACAAGTACATTCAAGATGCAAATCAGCAACAAGAATGTTGCTGTGGTAACAAATAGCTGTAACAGCAGGTGGCCATGGCCACACAAGGGCAGTAATTACCAAGATGGATGTAAATACAGCAAATATCAGCTCATGTATGAGGAAAGAATCCTGCTCTGAGATGTAGGTGGCAATATTACTATAGTCTAAAACAATGTCTATTTACAGTTCAGTGTTTATTCTAAAATGTTTTGGTATTTGCTAAATTGTGGGGTGATGCGATTATGTGACACAACATGGCTTCATGGCAGAACTTGTTTTTCTGCATACAGTCAAAGGTTTGAAGTACAGGGATGTACTGGGCGATGTCCCTGCAGCATAGCAGACTAGCATTTGTTGCTGATGAGCAAACTGTGGTGGACTTTTTTGTTTTAAAACACTGCGATGTGTCTGTGTGTGTGCACGCACTCACTTGATCGTCTGTAGGAAGCGTACTCTGTCATTAATCTCGTCAGGGATTTTGCTGAGGATGTGTTTCAGAGCTCTGGCCTTCTCGTTGAGATCCTGGAACTCCTGCTCGGGCCGGTCGATCATGAATTCTGCAGCGAAAAAAAAACAAACAAAAAAAAAAAACAACAATTTTTAGCATATTCCCATAGTCTCAGTCATCATTTAGATAAACGGAGGACAACAAAACAGAGGACTGGTGTATACGAGTGGACATGGAAACAGCTGCATTGCTTTTCCACGTCAGTATTTCAATATTTTTAAAATCACCTTCCACATCATCGGCTGCCATTCGCAGTAGGGATTCAGTGAAGTTGATTTGAACGTTCTTTTTCTCCAGGATCTTCATTATGATGTCCTGAGTCAAACCAGGGTTCTCCCTCTCCGCCTGGCAAAAAGAAAAAAAAAGGAGATGCATTAGACACGCAGAACATCAAGTTGAAGCGATCATATACTGGATATGACACCTTCCTCCTCCAGAATAGTTTAATGTCGAGTTATAGAAGCCAGGAAGCAGTAGGAGCCATAGGAGGAAAAAAAAACACATGTTATGGCAAAACAGCTGTAAGGTGATTACATCTCCCTTTGGTTTGCATAACGACAAAGCTGCTTCTTCATTAATATTTCATCAGCGCAACACAGTGAACACCCACACTCCTCCACAGGAGTGAAGAAGGTAATACATGACCCCTTTGCTTTTATTGTTCCAGTGAATAGATAAAAAAGGGGGGGAAATAAACTAGAGGGTAGCCAGATATCACTTTTATGTTCAAATCAAGCTTCACTCCAGCATAATGAGTAGCATATAAACAGAATTTAATTACATCTGATAAGAAAAGTGATACTGAAAACCTCATCAGAACATTTAATAACTCTTGACACATTAATCATAATCTCACTCAGCAATTACAGACCACACAATTTCAAATGTATTTGGTTTGCAGCCAATTACAAAGAGTATTCAGAGTCTTGTCTGTGGCCAAATGGCATGAAGATAAAATAAATAAGTCTCTAAATTCTCTGTTGTTGTTTATTACGTTTGTGCACTGTTTAGCTGTGGAGGAGAGTTAGGAAGTGAAGGGAATTAGCAAAAAAAAAAAAAAAAAAGATAAATAGCTCCCCCTTGTGTCACCCGGACGTTGTATCTGTAGCATCGCCAGCTGAGCTCTTGGTTGGAAAATAAATAATGAACAGTCGGTGCTGACCCTCCTTCTGCTGCTCAGGGGCGTAACCCTCTACCTCACCTCTTTCATTCACATCTTTCCTTCCTTTGCCTCATGTTTACTTTTTTTAAATAAAAGTTGAGATGATGCAAAAGTTCTCGGTCGACTGAAGCCCTGAAATTTGATGATTTGATGATGAGCCTATCATAGCCTGTCATTTCCTAAAATATACTGTCAACTAGTGATATCAGCACAAGAAGCGCAAGAGTTTGTTTCCTAACCACCGGCCCCGGACACATGCTGGTCTGAGGCCCATTCATAATGACATTATATGAAGCTGACATGCCAAAAAAATCGAATCAGAAATTTGGTCAAAACAGAACGAATTGACCAATAAATCGACCAGTCGACTGGGAGATTACAGGCCTAGTAACAACTCTGGCCTCATTAAAGGAAGTGCTAAAAATGTATCAGTAAAAATAGCTTCGACGTAGCAACAAACTCAAGAGATCAGCTTATCAGTTGTACCAGATGAATCCCATTTTCTTTTTTTTTGTTTGGAAAGTTGGAAGTTGCTGAGACAAGCCAAGATAAGTAGTGTAAAATGTAAATGAAAAATAAGACTAATAAATAAAAACCTACTAGTCCATACTTGTGGCACAAACTGGAGGTAAATGACTCAATCTCTTAGGCTGAATAAGCTGAAATTCTATATTTTGAATTAAAAAAAAAAAACAAGACAAAATGAAGTTATTAATGAAGTGATCTTGGGCTGGAAGGGTAAAGAAAATTATCACTAACTGCTGAATTATTGAGTATTTCACATGACTAATGCAGCTATTGTTTACTGGGATAAATTTACTTCTACTGATTTAAATTTACTTTAAAATTTGATTTACATCCTATTTTCCCCAAACTGAAAGTTACATCAGACATCATCGTGTTGTTATGTCATCCTGAAGCTGTACCACAGCCAGTAGTAGTGTGTCTGGTGTTAATGGTGAGAATATCAGATAAAATACAAACACAGTCCCACAGAGAGGTTTTCCAAAGACATTAGAAACCAGACAGCTGCCTTTATTTAAACCGACGACATTATAATATGAAGGTCATCTGGCTCATGTGTGGTCTTACCTTTAGGAAGGCTGCTCTGAGAGTCTGTGCTGCTGACAGGTTGATTCTCTCAAGCTAGTGGGGAAAAAAAAGACAAAAATAAAAGACGTCAGTGACAAATCTGGAACATGCTGGTGTGTTGCCACCCGGCATCTGAGTATGTCTGCACTGGTTTCAAACGTAGCTGTGTGCAAGGCTACACCTGTCAAAACAGGAACAAACAGGATATATGTTTCACAACACGCACACGCACACGCATGCATGCACAAAGAAGAAAAGCAATCGTCACATTTTTCACTTTTCTTGTTTTCCCATCTTTTCAGGATTGTAACATTACAACATGCAGCATGTTTAACATTTAATCTATTTACATTTGGTTTAATCCAAGTAAATCAAACTGTAAAACATTTGATTCTACTATCTCGACTCCCCTATGCTCCACTGCAGTATTGATATTCTGTCAAATACATTTAGAACTTGCCTCATGTCATATTTAATAGCGCATTAATTAATACATTATTGCTACAGGTTGACCTGCTCGGTTTCCTCCCGTTGTATCGCTACATAAAACAGCAGATTCAGTGCTGATAAATTTAGTGGTTGAACAGTGAAGACAACAGACGTTTTACCTCGTTGAAAACAGGGTACATCACAGCGTACAGCGTCATGGATACCATGGAGTTTGTCTCCGCTTCATTCTTCATCTCCTCCATTGTCATCCTCCAGGGAGGAGCAGCTCTTGGTGAAACTGTGAGGAGGAAACTGCAGCTCACGCACACTCACACATACACTCACTCACACACACTCACACACACACCCTGAAAACCACACAAGCACCAGAGTGACAAGAGCCTGGAGGAAAAACAAAGATCATTATCATCATAAAGATAATTATTTGTAGAGATGCACTTAATAATGTTAGACAACACAATGAAGTACATAAAAGATTTTAAACATAGGAGCATATTACATTACTACCTTAGTTTAGCCATTGAAATTAATATTGGTACTGTTTGATATTCTAAAAATAAATATACAAAAATAAATAAATAAATATGACACACCTATGTATGCGCTGCTACCTATTGTATAACTACAACTAATTATCATTTTCATTACCAATTAATCTGTTACAATATATTTTAAAACTAATATGTTATTGATTTTATCAATTTTATGATGAAATGTCAATAACAACTTCCTACAAACTAAACTGATGACCACAAATGTCTTGGATTATCAGTCCAAAATCTCAAGGAAAATCAAAAGGATAAAGTTTCTACATCTTTGCGTGATATTAACATACACACCAGCAGGGTTATGTGACCTATGGGTTTGTTTAACCAGGAGAAGGGGAGTGGCACAGTTAATCTCTTATTTGGCTGCTGACAGAAAAGCCAAATGGGACCAGACAGAAAATTAAATATATAACCATTTCAGGATAAAGAAAGTAAGACCTCCACCCTTACTTCCTTCTTGTTGTGGTAAACTGAGTCTACAGACAAGAAGCCATGACTGACAAAGTGATGTTTGACAATGTAACTCGGGTCCTAGATCATTAAATGGTGGAGATTTAAGTGCTCAGCTAGCTTCGTTAAGTTCTTGTGTTTATTCTGAATCTGTCTGAATACACTTTATATAAACACATTAACGGTACAGTTTGTCAGCCTCAGTATCAGACGCGATGGCTGCCTCACCGGGAAGCTAATTTAGCTACTCGGCTAACTGAGTATAGCTACGAAATAGCTAACGTACGGCTAACTGAGGTTTGCGCTTTTAGTAAAGGTAAAATACTTTTTAAAAAAATCGATCCAAAGATAATAATCGACTGATAACGGAGATGAAATGATCGCGATCGAGCCAAAAAAGATTCCCAATTGAGGCCTAATGGCCGAGTAGATCGATGGTAGCGAACTGCTAGCAGGGAACATCGTAGCTTACGTGCTAGCTACAGTAAATTGTAGATTAGTTATCGCTGATTTGATAAAACACGTCAGTAAACGGCTTTGGATCGGATAAGTAAGTCGGTATATGTGTGTTAAATATGTACTCGTATCTACCTTTGGTCTGACTTCTTAAATGAGCTGGTTACGCCGTCGATTGCCTTTTAGCTGCTATGTTTTCTTTACAACTTAAGGCGGAAGTTTTTTAGGACTGGCCTCAGCGACATCTTCCGGACCGTTGCTACGTAAACACACGTCGTCCAATCAGAGGGCGAGATGGAGCGAATGTGACGACATACGTAACATACGTATATATTTCTGTTTATTTTATTATTATATTTATTTTATTATATTATTTTCTGTAATAATAATAATAGTTGTGAATTATTATACATCACTATATTATGTGATGATGATACTTAGTTTAAAAATATATCACTAACTCAATTAAATTACTTGATGTGGGACATAAAACTGTTCAGAACTTACCTTCAAATATTATTTTCTTACCATCCAGACCTCAGCAAACTGGATTTAGATCAAAAACTGCTGCACTTATATTAAACAAATCTGGATTATTCAGTTAGTGAAAAATTACACTGTTTATGAAGTGATGATTTTAATGTTTTCAGAGGAAATGTTTCCGTTTTTACCTTCTATTCAGTACAAACAGACTAACGTTTTCACTAACTAATCCAAAGGGTTTTCAAGCATTTTCAAAGTCCCAGAAAATAATAGTTAGATGTCATCACACTTGTCTTAACTTGTAACATGTTGAATACAAGCTCACAATTTTGACACAAAGTCTGCTTTTAAAAACCAGACTTGTGTTCAAAAGACACAAGTAAAGTGTTCATCTTATAATTATAAAGATGAAAGATGTTATCAAGTCAAACATTTTGGAGCTTAACTCAAAAAGACAAAAAGTTTAAATAACTCAACCTCTACTGCATAAAATCTGACTCCACTAACATTATAGAAGTGTAATATGCTCCATTTCTGGATTCGTTGAACAAAATATCTTAATGTTTTTCTACATACTCGAGGGTTTACAGGGTTCAGATCGATTAAACACTTTCAAGTGCCAAAAATACTGAAGATATGTAAAATCTTAACAGAGAATAAATAACATGTTTGCAGCCCTAAAACAACAGTTTTAGCCCAAACTGCTGAACGTCTTTTTCTCCTGTTAGTGTTTATACTTTGTTCATACTGAGCACAATGGATCATATATTATCACAAGGATTCATGCTGATTTCTTAAACAAAACTCATTTATGAGTGTTATTATTCTTTGTCCCAAATTGTGCCTTATGGCCATCTCCATATCCCCCCCATTACGTTCTACACTGTCAATAAGTCAAAGGTCTTATTGTCTATCTATGGAGGAATGTAGAGGTCATCTTGCAGCGCGTCACTCCAGCCGTCTGGTCAGTGTCTCTCTGATGGGTCAGAAGAGTTCAGGCTCCAGGAGGATGGAGCCCGCGGGCATACGTCTAACAGCAGTGACCTGGAATGCAAATCTCACATTGGAGACAGGATATTATGGTCTTAATTTAATAAAATTTTGCGGTGTTATGTATAGGAAACTGAAATAAGTGATTTATTTAATCTAAACCAACCAAGGATGGTTAAAAATCATGAGTAGAAACGAGGAGAAGTGAAATAATTCATGATCTTCAATGATGAAATGACATATTTGTCACGTTTAACATATTCTGCTTGTTGTGAACATGCTGTTCTGTAAATACAAACATCTCTTTTTATTTCCAGTTCATATCAGTCTTCATTTTGTGCAGAAAATGTGTTGTTTGTCCTTCATTTTAAATGTCCTATCTCACCTGTCGACCTGGTTACAGCCTCTACACAAAAACATTATCAGAATAAAGAAATAAAAGTTGTCAATCACTATTATTGTTCCTATATCCAAACCAAACTCAAAACACTTGTAACTGACAAAAAATAAACGAGTCGGGTTTAAAATCCTTCTTCTCTCTGGTCTGTCTCAGTCAGGTGTCGTTATATCTTCAGCTTCATCTTTATCAAGTGAAACAGTCTCAGTCTTGACTGAGGTCAGATGATTGACTGTTCCCATCGGGATTTACTCTTCGGTCCTCAGAGAAAATGAGCTTGTATTTTTAGGTTAATTCACAGGATGAAACTCAGAGGAATGTGTATAATAATATGATATAAAATCTGTTTGAAAGAAAACTCATTTGTGAAATAAAGAAACCGAAATGTTACATAACAGATGTTACATCAGATGTTACACACACACCTACAACTCTCTTCAAATGATGTAGCTGTGTCTCGTGCTGTGTCAGTAAGTAATCCCTCACTTTTACCACTGTGAAGTGAGGTGGAAATATTATATTAAACCTCGGGGGTTGTGTGGCAGTTAGTGGCAAAGGAAACGTAAGCAAATTGTGGCTGTGAATATCCTGCAGTCGGTCACGAAAAGCGATAATGATCCAGTGATCGTCATCACAGACTCGAGCTGTTTGTTTCTTTATTTTTATTCTTATTTTAAATTCACGTAGTTAAGTAAACAATGTCTCACCAGACATCAACAACACATGTAAATGCAACTGTAAACATCTTATATTGATCACTTATATACAAGCAGGAGACATCATCAATTAATTAAATCTATTTAATTTGATTTATTTGAACAGGTTAGACATAATACAAGAGGTTAGGTGTCTTTTTCTTTTTCTTTTCCTTTTTTCTCTTGTTTCGGGGGGTGGGTAGGTGGGTGTGGATGATGTGCAGCCATTTGCAGCTGTCACCACGCGGATGTCAAACCTCTCCATCCTCGCGCGTTATGTAACAGGTAGGGAGCTCTCTGATTGGTTGAATCCATCGAGCGACGGGAAGATAATCAGCCGAAGGAGCTCCGGAGGCGTTTTAGTCCCCGGCACTTTCAGACGGAAACTACCAGAAATTTCTTAAGAACGTAGACGAACACGTGTAAACGACGCGTAACAGGACTCGTCTTCTTTTCTTTGATCTTTTTCTTTTAAAGCGAAATAACTCGCAAGCATCTTTATTCTTGAGTGAAGAGGAAAAAGGTGAGGCGGCTTCCGGGTTGTGTTTTCATCTGCGCGTGCGAGTCATTTATTCATTTCATTCATACAATAATGAACGTGTGTATTTCTCTGTGTAACGACCGCTGCTTAATGACTATAAGACGTTACAGAAGGTTGAAGTTGGAATTAGAAGAACGAAAAACTAGAGATGAATTAATTCTTTGTTTCTAGTTCAACACGGTTCATTGGCAGCTTGACTTACTTATGACGTGTTAGGGAGACGCAACATTACCCATAGTGCAATTTACACACACACACACACACACACACAGAGGGAGAAGTTGAATAAACTGTGTTTTCTTTTCTTTACAGACTGTGCAGTCATGTCTGTGAAGATCCACGTCAAGAGTCCTAATGTGAAATATTCAGATAAACACATCGAGTCTCAATATGCATATGAGACCACATCAGTGATCAGAGAAGGAAACCAAGTCACAGTAAGTCACCAGTCTTTCTTATATGTTGTTTTCTTCCATATGTACAAGCTCAAACTAATATTTTCCCGTATGTGCAAACAGCTGACCCCCCGCACCACCAACATGACATTTCGCACCGAGAGACAAGTTCCCCGACTCGGGGTGATGCTGGTCGGCTGGGGAGGCAACAACGGGACCACGGTCACAGCAGCTGTTCTGGCCAACAGGCTGGAACTCACCTGGATGACCAAGACTGGATTGAAGGTGAGTTGGAGAGATGTAAAATGTGCCTTTTTTTTTTTTTGTACATGTGAAGATATAATCAGCTGCTGGTGTGAAACACACTTGTAACTCAGTAAACATGATGGAATGTTTCTAACCAAATAAAACTACGATGTGCAGATGATTGAGAACTTTCTTGTCCTAGTTTAGCCTCCTCTACGTCCCTCGATAGTGTGTTAGAGTGGTGACCCATTAAAAGCTGATTATACCGACTTGTTCAGTAGAGTGTGAAGAGCTTAGCTGCCTCTGGTCTTGAGGTGGTGGTGGTTTCTTTATATGGTCATACATTTTTACCTGTATGAGACTTCTGAGAAGAAATTAATCCACCGTGTTTTTCCCCCTCTCTCTCTCTCTTCTTCCTCATTCTTTAGAAAGCAAATTACTTCGGCTCCCTCCTTCAAGCGTCCACTGTCTGTCTGGGATCAGGCCCAGAGGGCGAGGTCAATGTGCCCTTTCGAGACCTCTTACCCATGGTGCACCCCAATGATATTGTCTTTGACGGTACAGACAATTCCAGCAGATAATCTGCTCTAGGTTTAACTTCTGAGACAGTTGAGAAGTGTGTTCGTGTGTGTGTTCGTGTGTGTGTTCGTGTGTGTGTTCATGTTCGTAGCAGGAGAATCTCACCTCAGGGCAGTTTCAGAGACTTTCCATGAGACAAAGATGGTCAGAGATATGCTCTTACAGCGAAGTCTGTTGCCTTATAAGGCAGCATATTTATAGAGGTTCTATCTGTCTAGTCTATTATATAAGATAGAAATGATGACTTCCTGCACTGGTCAGCCTCTACCCTGTTGAGTTCTGGAAAATTAGAGATGTTTATAGATTTAAGCTGATGTTTCTTTTAACTCGAAGTGTGTTATTTTTTATTTATTTATTTTTTTTTAAGGCTGGGATATTTCCTCAATGGATCTGGGCAGAGCAATGGAACGAGCTCAAGTACTCGACTGGTCACTACAAGAGCAGCTCCGACCGCACATGAGCCGCATGAAACCCCGACCGACCATCTACAACCCGGACTTCATCGCTGCAAACCAAGAGAGCCGAGCTGACAACGTGCTCACTGGGACCCTGGCAGAGCAGGTAATATCCTCTTCAGCCATTTATTCCACTGTAGATTATGTTGTTTCTGTTTCCGTTTTTCGATTTGACTTAAAATTAGATATGATGTTCCAGGTGGAGCAGGTCAGAGCTGATATAAGGGAGTTTCGTCAGTCCAGTGGCGTTGACAAAGTCATCGTCCTGTGGACTGCGAACACCGAGCGCTTCTGTGATATCATACCGGGGCTCAACGACACTGCCAAAAACCTGTTAGCTGCTATTCAGGTGAGAACAGGAGCCATGAAGATTAGTTTGTTTTAAAAACTTCATAGTAGAGAATCTAAAGGCAAAAATCCTTCAGCTGGTTTTGGTACAAATGCCCAGAATGTGTCCATTAGAATCAGAATCACCCACTCGACGTTAATTTCCTCCTAATTCTGAGAACTGCTCAGTAATCCTCCATCACATCTAGTGATGATTAAAGCTCAGGGGATGAAGAGATTAGCTCTTTGAACATTTGACTGTTTGTAAATGAAATGCTGTAATGAGACTGAAACAGTCAGCTACTCCTTTCAAATCAGATCAGACGGAGAAAATTATAATTTGCACCTCTTGGGTGAGTTTTTATTTCATCACCAGTTTTCAGTATGACTGTACCGCTGTCAGCCACAATAACACACTATTCCACACACTTATGACCCTCAGAAAATAGCTCAATTTTAGATGGATACGATGTCGACAATAGAGTCGTTCCACAGAGATGATGTAAAGTGTCTCTGGGGAAATGTATCAGCTGGGAGTCGAGTGTTCCTCCTCGATGTAATATGATGATAAGGAGAAGGTCATTGTGTCTTATCTTTTTTTTTTTGTCTGTATCCATCAGGCTGGAGCTGAGGAGATTTCTCCCTCCACTCTGTTTGCAGTGGCCAGTATCCTGGAGGGCTGCGCCTACGTCAACGGCTCCCCACAGAACACGTTCGTCCCGGGGGCCGTGGAGCTGGCGATGCAGAAAGGAGTGTTCATCGGAGGAGATGACTTCAAATCTGGTCAGACCAAGATCAAGTCAGTGCTGGTGGACTTCCTGGTCAGCGCAGGGATCAAGGTGAGACAAAGGGGAAGTGGATCACTGAAATAATGAAAGGACATGTAAAGTATTGCCACACAGTCGGGGAATAGTTTTGAAGAAAAACAAAACAATTAGAGTTAGTGTCTCATATCACACTGATGTTCATTGTAGTAACTACCCTGATAATCCATTAACTACCAGCTGCCGTACGAACTAACGCACTCAACTGAAACACATAACACCACTTAATGTTGTTGATGGTGTTTAAAAGGAGTTGGTGTTTGAGCAGAGAATTTTAAACAGATGGTTAAAAGTGCCAGCGTGAGGCAACAGATGCTTTCACATTGTTTCACTTTGTGCAAACTGTCTGAAACGTATTCATTGGCATATGTTCGCTCCACGGTGGTTGGATACTTTCTGCTTCAACCAGTCGCTGCTGCTACTACTGGTCGTGGTGTTTGTCATGGCCAGAAAGCACCTGGTGGTATCCAGGTATTAGTGGCACTGAGTCCCTGAAACGTGAAGCTGAAGCCTGAATATGAAAACAGCTCCAGGTTTATTATGTCTCATAAGAAAATATATATTTAACAGTGTCCAGTTTTATATGGTTAATAGTTTTTAATACGTTTCTCTCTCTGTCCTTTAACAGCCGACATCTATTGTCAGCTACAATCACCTCGGCAACAACGATGGGAAAAATCTGTCTGCTCCGCAGCAGTTTCGCTCCAAAGAGATTTCCAAGAGCAACGTGGTGGATGACATGGTCCAGTCAAACCCCATCCTGTACCAGCCCGGAGAGAAACCCGACCACTGCGTGAGTGACTCGAGCTTCATGTGAATGATAACAGAAGACGAGTCATCAGACTCACTAACTACATCTGTGTGTTTTTACTTCAGGTGGTGATTAAATACGTCCCCTATGTCGGAGACAGCAAGCGCGCCATGGATGAGTACACGTCTGAGATAATGATGGGAGGGCTCAATACTATCGCTCTGCACAACACTTGTGAGGTCAGTGGTGACGACATTTATTTTAAACGTAAAAGAGAAGAAAAATAACCATCAACGGCTCCTCTTCTGGATCCGAACGTAGCCGTGGACGAGGCAGCTCAGCAGCGCCGGAGCTTAAACTGTTAATCCTGCTTAACAAGTGTTGGAGCTAATTTAAAAATACAGGTCACTGACATAGTTTCATGTTTTACTGACTATTCGCTTTAACTCGCCACCATTTTTATTCCATTACACGAAATAAGTGATTATCACAAATGCAGTTTATAAAATATTAATCAAAGTGGTGAAATCATCATATGCTGCATGGTCAACTGCTGAAAACGGGACATAAACTGAACCAGTTGACAGAAATATTGTCCCTGTTTCTACAAACAAATCGTATGATACAAAAATAATGTTTGAAGATCTTTTTAAGTATGAAATGTGGGGAAAAAAAAAAAACTGGGGAAAAACTTGTTATAAGTATCAAAAAGACACTGCTGCAGTTGCAGTGTTGGTTTGATATATTTCATTTCTTTCTTTCTCATACTCTTATAATTACTCATCATCATTCTCTTTTTGCAACAGGACTCTCTGCTCGCCAGCCCGATCATCCTGGACCTGGTGATCCTGACAGAGCTTTGCCAGCGTGTGACCGTCCGGCCTCAGGGGGAGGACGACTTCCAGTCTTTCCACAGTGTCTTAGCGCTGCTCTCCTTCCTGTGCAAGGCCCCTCTGGTCCCGTCAGGTACCCCGGTCGTTAACGCCTTCTTCCGCCAGAGAGCCTGCATAGAAAACATCATGAGGTGAGAAGCAGTTTTAAGTAGGATGTCTTACTTTACTTACTTAAGATTTTGCAGTATAAGTTGCCTCCTTGTGTTTTTCAGAGCGTGCCTTGGCCTCCCCCCTCAGAACCACATGCTCCTGGAGCACAAGCTGCAGAGAGACTTCCTGCCTCCACATACTACCCCCATCAACAATGAAGTCGCTGCCCTGAAAAAAGCTGTTTTCACCAATGGAAACCACATATCTCTAACAAACGGCAACAGTGCACATGTTCGCGATGCGACATGTGCACTATGATTTCAAATAAAACACTAAAGCCCAGAAATAGAACTGAAACTTAAACGTTTTACCTTAATCCCTAAAAAAAACAAGAACAACGGCCCTCATTGATTGAGCTGTCATCGCACAAAAAAAATAACAAGTTTGCAGAGTCAGTTTTATGTAAAATCCTATGTTTTCTGTGATTCTTGGTCTGAAGAGACATGATGCAGCAGATTTACTCATGCATATTGTCAGGAGTGGCGCTTGGTTAACTATCTCATTTATTTATTGCTTTAATAGTTGTGAAGACAGTAGTTGTGGTCACCTGAGTCTTTATATAGTACTAGTTTGTTTAAGACAGATTGTTTTTACTCAAATATGTACAATTAGTTAATTACTTTTTAACTTATTCAGTTTATTTTCTCTCAGCAAATGTAAGCTACAGTTGTAAAATGAAACGTAGTTTTTGTCTTTTACAAGCAAATGTGATCTTACAGATCTTGCAGCTGTGAAACTACAACAGGTACCTGCTAATTTGTTGTTTGATTGTGAAGTGGACAGGATTAATGAATGAGGGGCACATTGTTAATCTACTGTATTTTGGCATTAGTGTCAATCACTGTTGTTGTTATTCATATTTTTGTGTGGAGCTAAAGGACAGAAAATATAGATGTGGTTTTAACTATTTTGTTAAAGAGGAACTTGGGCTATTTATATATAATAAATGTTTAAACCTACATTTAAGTTGTGTTGGCTTTTTAATTTCCTAAAGATCCTGCGTCGTTGGAAAAACAAACTTAAAACAAAGCTGATGTTATGTCCTCTAAACCTCTCTGGTTCTTTTATTAAATAACTGTTAAATACCTAAAAAATATCAGTTAATTTAAAAAAAAAGGGGGGGGTAGTTTACACACACACACACACACACATATATATTTATATATATATATATATATATGGATCAGAGAAACACACCTACACTTACACACATAATATATGTAAAACATAATGCAAAAGTGACATTTTAGTTAGTCAGTATTAGTCAATAATTATTAAGTATATAATATTATTGATTATGTGATTATTTGTCAAATAAATTATTTTTATAGCCAACAAATTGGAAATCAGGAAATTGACGAATCTGCGGCTGCAATATTCAAGTGACTCTACGTCACTAGTTAAGCGTCTCTTTATTTACATATTACGTTTTAATAGAATTTGGTCAGTTTCCGGTTTCTCCACCGCCTTTAAATCACTTCCGGTACCGTTGCTGCGACACGGGACGTCAACAGCAATGGCGGACAAAGAGAAACGCCGGTCAGGGGTAACTCCTCCCGGAATGCCCGAGGGCAAAGCTACAAAATCGGACAGCGACAGGGAGTTTCTGTCGCAGGCTGGAGTTGGAGAGCTGGTCCGCGGGGCCATCCTGAAAATGGTCGAGGCCAGATCGGACGATCCCATCGGGTTCTTAGCGGATCATTTCTGCAACCTCGCATCCGTGACGGAGACCGGCACAGCTGGATGCAGCGACGGGGAGCAGATGAGCAACGGCCCGATGAGCGCAAGCGCGCAGGAGCAGCAGCATCTGAACCGGGCGCTGTGGCACCTGCGGTTGGCGCATCACTCCCAGAGGTTCATGGTCGAAACACTGTGATTATTGTCTGGATCCGTTGTTTTCTTTTGAGTTGTAAATAGATAAAATACTGTAAAACATAACAGACTCATTTGACATCGAGTTAATATATTTATATGACTCAAAGACAACAGCACAATTTAAGCAACAAAATAATCAGATACAATTTTCTACCAAGTCATAAAAGGTTAAATGTTACTGATTCTTTTCTAAAAATTATTGCAACAACTTTTCACAACAAAAGAGAATAATTAACTATTTGCCTGTTATTTATTATTACTACACTGCTACTTCACTTTATTGTAATTGATCTAATTAAGATTATTTCCAACCTGACAGTCCTTATACTGATCTTATTAATTATAACCTATATAATCTATGAAACAGAATAATGTATTAAAGAGTTGAGGAGCTGTATGACTCATCACCTTCTACTTCATGAAATTATCAACTAAACCTTATACAACAATTTAATGTAACTACCATTTTGTTGATTTTGATAAACTTCGATAAACAAACTGATTATTTTCTTATTTTCTTTCCATTTTCATTTCAAACTCAGATCTGCCTTCTGCAACAATGTCCGTGTGGCCTATGACCTCCTAAACCTCACTGGGACCCACAGACAAGGGGAGACTCCTGAAGTCCCTGATGGCTCCTGCTCTGACAGTCCCACAGGAGGAGGTGGAGGAGGAGGAGGAGGAGGAGGAGGAGGAGGGGTGAGAGGAGGTCTTTATACACAGACTCTGCAGTGTCTATGCAGTGAAGGTGGAGTCCCTGCCTCTACCTCCGCCCCGCTGCTACGACGCCTCCATTGCCAAGACCACGAGGCCGTTCCTTATGACGTCTTCCGTCACGGTGTGCTCACGTGTGCTGTTTTCTCAGACTACATCCGTCAGGCTCAGAGGCTTTACGCTGAGGTGTGCTGCCCAGACGAAGGGCCCGCCTCTCGGGCATTGTGTCTGGGTGTCCTAGGGACCCTAAAGGAAGCTCTGGAGACTTCCAAGGGCTGTGATGCAAACTGCTGTGTTAATGCCAACACTAAAGCCAGTTCCTGTCTGGAAGCTAATGTGAAGGCTATCCGCTATCTGGAGGCCAGTGCCAAGATATCACCATACAAACTAGCTCAGGCCATGTCTGGAGCACAGGCACGAGGTCCAGGAGGCAACATGGATGCAAAGGAGTTTGAGAACGCAGCAGCAGAGTTGTTTATCACTCGAGTTAAAGTTCTGTCTTAGGATTTTTTTTCTCTGTTGTCTCATAATTTGTGAATGTACAACAATCTGTAGTAAATTATTAACATCTGTGAACTTTCTCTAAACTCTAACCTACTGATACTGTGTATAAAAACACAAAGATAAAATAACCACCTTCCCTCACTAAACCCAATAGTTTCACTGTTTGATCGAGAACATTTATGATAAAACATATTGTTCTGTGTTTGTTCCTGAACTTATTATCATCATCATCATTATTATTATCAGAAATGTCTGGGAATTAAACAAGCAACTAATGTACAATGTGAACGACATGGAGGATTAACTTGGATAGAATCGTATTTATCCAGTTTCTATTGTTGTTCAGAGCTACTCCTGTTTTTTTGGGTTTTTTTTCCACCTAATGTACAATTTTAATGTTTAGTTTAGTTTGAGACTGTTCAAAGAGGATATTGATGTCATGTAAGCATTTCAAATGTTTTGTTATAAAAACAAGAGCCAAGCTCGAAACGCCATGCTGCTGAGATGTATATCTATAAATACCTTGTTAATAAATCTAATAAAACACTGACGGTAGCATATGTTTCTACTTTTAATGATGCGAGTGTATAATTTTAATTTCGTGATGGACTCTTTTTCTTCAGTAAATAATATTTTTTACTCAATTATCTAAAATTTTCAAGCAGTTCTTATCTACAAACACCAGATGGCAGCACCGCTCTGACGCAAACAGGAAGTAAAGCGGAAGTAAACAAGCTTTATGGTGTTTTGGGTGAAATGACAACAACGCCAGAGCTGCTGTGGTTGTGAACATGATAGAAGAGGCGCAGCTTCGCTCTTTTATGTTTTTAATGACTTATACGCTGCTGAAGCGGAGGAGAGACATAAACAACGCAAACGTCCAGAGACGCAATGAGATTCAGAGACGAATCAGACACCGACAGTATTTCTTCCAGAGACAAAGGAGGATGCTCATGGTCAGTTCATCCCTCTGAGACAACTAAAAACCGACTCTGATCTCATACAATTACTTTTATAAGACATTATTATTATTATTATTATTATTGTTGTTATTATTATTATTATTATTATTATTATTATAAGATGCTGATTCTTATCACTGTTGCTCAGAATCAAACTAACAAATAAATACTGAAACCATCTTGCATTATTTCTGGAAATTAGACTGAAATGAGTAATAAAGTCAAACTAGCCATAATGCTGTAGGCTGTACAGATTGAACAAAACAAACAAAAACAAAACACAGTTGTTTGTCCCTGTGCAGACTGTAAGCAGAAACAGAAATTTAGCTTTAATTTTACCAACCAGAGCACGTTAACAAAGCTTTTTGGTTTGTTTAATTGTATATATCAAAATAAAATAAGTCTCATTTGGTATAAATATCATTATTTGTGATTTTAACAAGAATATATCATAACAGTCTTAATTGAAACCGTAAAAAAGAACAATTAGATTTAGTGGAGTAAATCTTTTTCTTTTTCTCTCTAGATGCTGATAGCTGGGAGTATCCGCTCCAACGCCCGCATCCGGACGCGACCATGGACCACCACTCCGAGCACTGATTGGTGGGAGCGTGTGGTGATGACAGAATTCCAGCCGTCTGATTGGTTGGATAAGTTCCGCATGAGCCGGGAGACATTCTTCTACCTCTGTGACAAACTGAGGCCCCGTCTGGCTCGTCAGGACACCAGCTTTCGTCTGGCGCTGCCGGTGGAGAAACGAGTGGCCGTGGCTTTGTGGCGTCTGGCGTCGAACGTCGAGTACCGCACCATCAGCACCCTGTTCGGTGTGGGGAAGTCCACCGTGTGCAGGTGTGTTAGAGACATGTGTCATGCCATCGTGGCGCTGCTCAGCTCCATCTACCTGCGGCCTCCTGATGAGCAGGAGCTGGAGGATTCAGCCCAGCTCTTCTTGACCCACATGGGTTTTCCTCACTGTGTCGCTGCCATAGCAACACTCCACACAGCCATCATCACACCATCAAACAACGCGTCTGACTATGTTAACCCTGCTGGATGGCTCTCAGTGTTGTCTCAGGTAGGAAAGGGCACCTATATCCCTGTTGCTGCAGATACAATCTACACTAGTTGTTCTATGTCACATCTTGCTTCTTTCTGTCTCTTTCTGATATTTCAGGTAGCTGTCAGTGGCCGTGGGCAGTTCTGGGATGTATGTGCTAGTTTCCCAGGTGGGACAGACCCAGCTGACATCTTACAGAACTCATCACTGTGGGCCACAGCTGCAGAAGGTGGATTGTCACCTGCCACAACGCCCGTCTTCATGGGAAAACCACTCAGGTAAAAGTTAAAGTCAGCAGCATGACAGTGGAAAATGTGGAATTAAACCAGTTGTTGTTGACACAATTCAAACATATTTAATCTTAACCCTTAAAGACTGGGGTTAGTTTTAAATATTTTAGTCTCTGCCTTCGTAAACCATATTAAAACATGTGGTATGTGCCCACATTACAAAATAGACTGTTACAAATATTTACAATAACCTAACCTAACTTTTACATTTGGTCTATTCTCATCAAACAAAAACTAGAACAGAGTGTGAACAAGCACTTTTGAAGGAAATTGACAGAAAATATGCTAAATAAATTTTTCATGCTGTGTCGTCAGGCACAGGCACATGATTTGATCATGGCAGCGTGATTTCAGGAGAGCGAAGGTTGATATCAGAATGTCTAAAAAACTGAAAACTATGTGTCATATCCAGGTATGTGCTGTTCGGAGAGTCCTGTTACCCACTCCAGAGCTGGCTGATGAAAGCATATCCTGAAGAAAAAGGCAGAAGAGCAAGTCACTCATCACTGACGGAGCCACAGAGACTCTTTAACCGCTGTCTCACCAGAGCGCTTTGCGTGTCCGAGGAGGCGCTGCTGAGGCTGCGGGCGCGTTGGCAGTGCCTGAGCAAGAGGAACGACTGTGGCCTGGACGTTGTTCCCACCATGATCCTGGCTTGCTGCATTCTGCACAACGTGTGCGAGTCTCACGGTGACGCCTTCAAGGCCGAGTGGCAGGAGGAGGTGATTGAGACTGAGAGCCCCCAGCCCAGCCACAAGCAGCTCATCTCAACCAGTATGGACCAAAGTCATGCTGAGGAGGTGCGACACCTCTTCTGTGACTATTTTGAACAGCAAAAATAGTTTATAAAGGATTAATGTTATTGAAAATACTTGTTAATGTTTGTTTACAATCACTCTACAGTACAGTCACTGTAGAGACAAATGTCACTCCAGTATTAACATCTTTATGCTAAATGTAGCCGGGCATGTTAGTGTTGTCTATTGTGTAATAAAATATTTTCTATTTATCATCACAGTGACCTTGCTTATTTTATACATGTTATGTAGTACATCATGACATAAAGATTAATATTTTATCTAAGTTTATGGACACTTATGTACTCAACTTTCATTTGAGTATGTTCACATCAGTACAGCAGGAGCTGTGTGGGAGACGAAGCCCTTTTAACACAGATATAGCTCTTTTCAGCACATCGAGCCAAAATAGCATCACAATTGCAGGGGTTCAAAAGTAATTGGACACTTGGCTACTAAATGTTGCTTTAGAAGCTGTGTGTTGTTACAGTGTTAGTTTATAGACTGAGGAATAAAGAATTGTCTGTGTAAGTGAAGAGGAAGAAAAATTAAATGTGACAGATATTAAAGGAAGATGGTTCGTTGTAACAAAGCAGGTGTTTGCAGCTCACAAAGACACACAAACAGAAACTGGTAGGTTAGTTCAGTCTCTACTAAAACAAGAAAAATCAAACTACTTCATCTGTTAAATGTCAGACAAGGCAGTGGTTTTGTTTGGTACGATGGCTTTTTTTTGTTTGTTTATTTGGTTATTGGGTTTTGCAAATGTATACTATTGTATCAAAACAGTTAGAAAGAGTTAGAAAGTATACATTTTTGTAAAAACAAAAAAGGAAGTAATCTTTGATGTATTGCTGCATACATACAAAACTAAGACAACAGCTACATACATAAATACATGAATGATGAGCCTGAAACAACAATAAATAACATAAACCTGTGCACGCTTTGTCAGAATGAGCTGAAATCATGCACTTAAATAAAACAACTCTGTCAGTTAAAGATGGTTGAAATAAATTAAAAACATACGTTAACAGTCTGTGAAAACACACCAGATGCAGGATAATGCAGGAACAACAGAGATGAATCATTTTTTAACAAACGACACATACAATTACACCTTAATGTCACAAGATGTCACTGTTGTCACAGTAAACAACAACCACAGCTCTCACTGATTATTTGTCTTGTCTGATGCAGTTTAATATTATACTGCAGGTTATTGATGGAGTTGATAGGTGTGTGTGTGTGTGTGTGTAGGTGGGTGACGATCTATATATTAACACTTTCTTCTGCAGCATAATGTTCAGCCTATAATGCAGCAGGTGTTGGACTTGATGTATCCTGCAGTTTCTCCTACTTTTTTTTGCATCTTTATCCAAATCTCCTCTCGAGGACCCGCCTCGTTCATTCAATTGATTTATCATAAACCTGTTTGATGCGATCTTCCATCTGTCAATCAACACTGCAGCACCTCCTCCTTCCTTTGCTTGGCATCAGTTTTTTTCAGTGTGCATGTGTGTGTGTGTGCGTGTGCATGTGCCCACCTCATTCCTGCTACGAGCTCCATTGAAACCCAGCTGTTTGCAGTGAATACAGTTTTTTTCTGGCTTGAACTCCACGCACGCCACATTTTTCTTTTTTTTTTTTTAAAGGAAAAAACAATACCACCACCATTTACCTTCCTCTCTCTTTATTTCTTTTCAGGTCGTGGTGGTGTTAGTCTTTTTTTTTTTTTATGTTTTATTTTATTAAAAAAAAAAAAAATCTGACAAAATGAGCCAGGATGTAATGAAGGGTGCTGGTTTGCTATCGCTAGCTTAAACGGACAAAAATTCCTTCAACCAACACAACACAACCAACCAACCAGCTCCCGCTGCTTCAGACAAATCAGTGCGGGTTGACACAGCGTTAGCCGAGGCGTCGCTGTGACGGAGCTAGCAGGGAGCTAACGGGCGAGCTAGCGGGGAGCTAGCGGGAAGCTAACGGGAAGCTAGCGTGGAGCTAACGGGCGAGCTAACAGAAAGCTAGCGGCGAGCTAGCATAGCAACGTTCGTAGCCGTTACGTCTGTTTTAGCCGACGTTAGCTAATGTAGTTACTTAAAGAGCGGACGCATCGCTGCGGCGTGGATAGTGCAATAACGGTTATCACTAATGTTAGCTTCATACAGCTAAGACTACTATTACTACTTTCTAATTTTTTTTAAATTATTTTTCTTTTAGTCTAAAGTAGCTCGTAAACGTTGCTCAGGCTTGTTATAGTTAGGTTTTTTTTTTTTTGGATGTCGCGACACTGCAGTTTTCTACCACTTTTTATGCGGATTTTAAAGCCAGAATTGGACCCAAAAAGGGAGGAGTTGATGATATAAAAGAAGGTATTAAGTGGCTAATTTGTTGGTAGTTGTGGTTATTTTTTTTAATTTTTTATTTTATAAAAAACAAAACATTAGTTAGTATTAGGACGGAGCATCTCTGGGAGGCCCCAGCTGTCCCCTCCCCTGTCCGAATCCGAGTCTCCCGTGATTTGCCGAGAACACCCGGGTGAAGTCGCAGTTGTTCTCGGCTGGGGGGACAACTTGACAGCGAGGCCCCTAGCTTAGTCTCCCCCATCCCCACCCCCTTTGACACCCAGTCCCATCCATCCGTCTATCCATCCATCTATCTATATATTTAGTTATCCATCCGTCCAGCGGCTCCGACAGACCAGATCAGACCGACCACCGACCGCCCTCCTCCTCCTCCTCGCTCCCCCCACCCCGACAACGAAGCGAGGATCGGGGATTCAGGAGGGGGCTGAGAGCTGCTAAAGCTGAAGCTGAAACCGTGGGCAAGTGTTGGTTTTTTTTTTTTTTTTTTTTTTTCCTCCTTCCTTCTTCTCTGGTCGGGTCCCGTTTAAACCGGGCTGCCAAAACCAGAGGGGATGACTCTGGAGTCCATGATGGCTTGCTGCCTGAGCGAAGAGGCGAAGGAGTCGAAACGAATCAATGCAGAAATTGACAAACAACTCCGCCGAGACAAGCGAGACTCCAGGAGAGAGCTGAAATTACTTCTTCTCGGTAACGTGACATGCTAATTGTTCTTTCTTTTATTTATTTCTTTATATACTGTGCGGTCTTGTGCCGCTATATATGCAAAACTAACCTTCCTTGGGCCTTCTTCTTGGCAGTGCTAGCAAATATGTTGCTAGTTAAGGTTGCTAGCCTGGAAGCCTGGTTTCAGTATGACTAACGTTATGGCATGATTTCACGAAAATGCGTGGCTTGTCTTGTGCTATATTGAGTTTCAATCAATCAGCTGGCTTGTCCAGGTGCATATCTATCATATCTTGCAGGAACAGGTTAGCCACCACTGCACACACTGTCTCTTTTTATTCATATGTGTGTATCTGTGTGTGTGTGTGTGTGTTGGCATTAGTCTGCAGACAACAGCCCCATTTGGCATCTTAAGTTTCTAAGATGTCACCGTTTACAGGCTACCACATGCATGCTAGTCAATGGGCTTTTTTTTTTTTTTATCAACACTATGGACTAGCCCTTAAGCTAATCAGTTAACCAGCTTTCAAAGTGCCACTGTGGTTTTGTTAGCTAGGTGGTGGTTCAAAGGTGAAGATGTGTCACTTGATAATAGATGAAGCAGCAGTAAGCAACACACTGTTGCTCACACGGTTGCATAACATTTGTACAACCTGGTGTTCCTCTACTGGACCATGTATTCATTCATTCATTCATTTATTTATGTATATCTTATTTATTAGTGCACACCCCCTCCTACTCCCCAGCTAGTGTCACAAATCTACCCTTTTAGTGGACAAGGATACTGAGGGATTTGCCCCCTCATCCTGGAGTCTAGCTGAGTAGGTTAGCTATTTTTATAGCTTGTGTGTGGGCAGGTGGTAGCTGCTGTTGAATAAGTTGCTCTGCACTGCATTGATTCATAGTTCTGTGGACACAGAGATGAACAATAGGCTGTGCTTTACCGCAAAGCAAATGTACTTTCATTGCTCTTTAAGAGAAAAAAAAAAGTGTTTGCATGTGAGACAGATTTGAACAGATTTAAAGTGCACGAGATCCTTGAAAGAAAGGAAGAAAACGGATGTCCATTTTTAGGACAATTAAAATTATCTAGGTTGCATCCATAGTTTCAACACGTTTGCTCTCATTTCTCGCCCATCAAAAGCAGCCCTGGTTATTTGACATGTGTGTCTCCTTTCATTTCCCTGCTGAATACCTCAGCTCGGAGAAGTAGGCCATACTAGAGTCATACTGTCGACGGGACATATTCTAATCTGTGTCATACATTTTAATCGTGATTGCACTCCGTTCTACCTGGTGGCCAAGGTGAACAGGTGGTAAAGGTTGTTATGTTTTTTTTTTTTTTTTTTTTTTTTGTCTGTGCGCTGCAGTGATATTTCTCTCGTCAGATGATCAATGATGTGTTGGTTCTTAAAGTTATTTCAATATTCATTTACACTGAACGTTAAACGTTGTCATCAAATATACTTAATGTTTTAGTTGTTCTCCAAGCGTCTCCAGTGTTCCTGATTTTTGACAGCAGACATTAAAAAAGTGTCAGTTGCCAACGGCTGAAAGAAAGCAAGAACTGCAATCAGTCATGCTACAAGGGGCCCTTCCTGTGTGAGTTAAGGCTGTCAGTGGACGCCTGGATAAGGATGCGTAAGGCAGGATTAGTCCAGGTCTTAATAGGCTTGGTTAAACACATCCGCTGCTCAGACTTTGAGATGTCACTGACTCCTATTATCCCTTGACATTATTCTCCGGCCCACAGTCCTCAGCGAGCTGCTTGCCTCTCCTCACCTCAGCAGAGGATGAAAACAACCCCCCCCTTTTTTTTTTCCTCTGAACATTTAACCACCATGTTCCATCAACTGTGTTTTACAGAAGAGGAAAAGTGATACTGTGATGCATAATGAGTACTGACCATTTAGCTGTCTCGGTAGAATTGTTGTTCTGTCATTAGTTACCCTGCAGTTCAGTGCACGAGCAGTGGATGGGTTGTACATCTCAGCTGGGTTTGCAGCTCTTCCTGACCAAGCGTGCACAGTTTTAGCTGCACATAATGTGTCCCTGCAGACAGTTGTAGCTTTAGTACTGAGATATTTTAGTGTAGAGGCATGCAAATTCTTTATAAGGTATTGTAATCCAGCTCCCACCTCATGTCGAGTGTCTGGATCTATCATAAAATGACTGACGTGGAGCAGATGAAACCTCCATAAAAATCGATTATTTTTGGGCCGTTTGGACTAAAATTATACAAGACGAACTTCTAGGATTCAAATACAATCAATACAGTTTCTCAAACCGCAAAGTGACATTTTTAAAACGCATCCAAAATGAAAACATATCTGTTTACAGTGATGTGAAGCAGCAGCAAGCAGCAAATCTTCACATTTGAGAAGCTGGAAACAGAGAATGTTTGGTATTTTTGCTTAAAATTGGCTTAACTTATTGATTATAAGAAAAATAATTGTATATTGATTGGATTGATACAACAGCTATCACTGTTTTTGCTTGTAGCAGTCCCTGAATAACAAAGTGTGTGTGTGTCTCTCTTTCTGGCAGAGTTGAACTATATGGCTAGACTGCACTGCCAAAATAGCCATGTCTTAACTAAACAGTTATGAGGTTATACCAGACACAGGCATGAGGTTTCCAGACTAAGAATACTGCGAGGGTTGAATGTTAAGGTTAGTTTTGTAGGTAAAAGCCATTAAAACTTTAAGCTTAGCCACTTGGTCAGAAAATAACAAGTCTGCCAGGACTGCAGCAGTGCCCACAGTCTGGCTGCCTGTCACCGAGGGCCATATCAGGCCATACCAGCAGCTTCCTGCTCCACAGACCAGTGGTTTGCCTCTACTTGGTCAAAACACAGTGGGCCAGGAGCCGTGGCCTTTGCTGCATCGGGTAAATGAACTGCTGGAGTGAGCGAACGGTCAGTAAAGTGAGATGGAAGGGCAAACACTTTAGGGTTTTCTCAAAGTGCTGACTGAGGTAAACTGTAAGCTCCCTGTGTATTGGCTGCCGTTTGTTTTTTTTTTTTTTTTTTTTTTCCTTTGAGAAAATGTGGGTTTGACATGAAATCCGAGTAGCATGTGTGGTGATCAGAAAAGCATCATCCGTAGAGTGGCGTCAGAAAGGCGTCAGCCTCTGACGGGAGTAAAAGTCGGCTCCGCAGTTGAGATGTTGTAGATTTCTCTGTAGCTCATCATCTCAGGCATGGGTTTAATGTTCGGTATTTTTGCCAAATCCTCACTGAGCGACTTGTTTTTTTTTTTTTTGATCCGTCCCTGTCTCAGCAGAACGTCGTGTTTCCAGGTTAGACATCCTTCAGAGGAGGAACAGTCCGATTGAACCAAGAAGAGGATCAGGGGTTAGACTCGGATGTTTACTGCTGACCTTCCCTCTCTTTGCCAAGCTTCCTTATTTTGATCATATATGGCAATAGGGGATCTTCTAGCTGTACTCCTCAGTGGTTGTGTGTGAGTGTGTATTTGTGAATACGCCGCTTTCAATGCCCTTGAGTGTGGAACTATGTGGATAGTAGGTTATTAATGAAATCCTCTTTATCATGGTCAAATCTAATGTTTTTAATTATGTAAAATCATTATGAGAGAGGGCTTCACACTACTTCAGTGTAATGAAGATGTAATATACATATACATTTTACATATATATGTGTTTTTATAGAGAAAGAGTTTGTGCCAGAATTTGTTGCCGTGTTTGCCGGTTCGAATCCCAACCGAGTCGAACTTAACCGCCTCTCTTCACTGTCTCTGTCATTAAAGGCAAAAATGCCCAAAAAATAATACTTAAAAAAATACCTCAAACATGTTTTTGGCATTCATTCATTCAGTCATTCATTCAGTCATTCATTCATTATTTAGCATCTGACACATCCATATTTACAATATTAACATATTTACAATATCCCAACATCCTGAACACTTAGCTGTTTTTTATGGACCAGATCATATTGTAGCTTTCTGAATATGTAGCTGTTTGGACCTCAAACTCTTTCCAAATTGTATAAATAAATAAACACACACAAACATAGTACAATAGTTAAAGTTTGAGTCACATGAGCCCTAATGCTACGTTTGCAACATTACGTCTATAACTTCAGATTATTAGAAAGTAAAGAAAGATGTTGCAAAGGACGTGGTTGGTTCAAGGCCACAAACATGTAATGTTTCATGACTTTACAGAAACTAAACAAATCAAAATTCACATATATTAGAAAATAATTTAGAGCTGATAACGTTTGGTTTCACGCAGGTGTGAGACTTGTTGCAGGAAACATAACAGTCTGTAGGTCATGTGACGTGTCTAGTTTATTTAGAAATGTGTGTTTTTTTTAACGCAGACTAATAAATTGATGAACAACTGGATTTTGTTAATTTTTTTTCCCTCACTACACTGACCAGTAGCAAATGCACAAGTACAGTTGAAGTATCAACTCTAAGTCACAGTGAAATAAGCACATAGAGGATGTTCTCCATTACAAAACATATCCAGTGTCTCCATTTAGGCTCCATCTACATCGCGACTTGTTTGCAGTAAATGCTCAGACAGTCACCCTGTCTCAGCTCGCCTCGTGCACACTCTTTGTCTCTCTCTGTGGTGTGGTGTCTTTTACACAGTTGCTCATATTGCTCGCTAGTGCACAGTTGAACACACACACACATACGTTCTTGAATGGGGTCATGCCTGGTTCTCTGGAGATATGGGGGTGAATGAGGCTACATGGTGACTGTCCCACATAATGCTGCTACCCCGGGTCCCCAGACAGGATGGGAGGTGGGGGGGACGTAGCACGCCTTTCTGTTCACTGCCAGTTTCCTCGGCTCGGTCCTCTCTTTGCTGACAAGGTGGCATGTTCATTCCTGGTTTACTCCCACCAGCTGGTGTGTACAGTAAAGCCCACACTTCTCTGATCGTACCGTCTCGGCTTCTGTCGCTTCATCTTTCAGTTTCATGCTGTTGGATTTAGAACCATAGAATATGTTTATCCTTGTGTTATATGTTTCTTTATGTTATGAAGTCCCCCACCCAAAAAATATGACATATTATCAGCATCCAGGATTTGGATTTTTGTAGTTAAAAACAGGCGAGCGTTGTGTGTGTGTGTGTATTGACGACTTAAATACTGCCGCTCGCTTCAAATCTTTTGTAATGCCAGTTTTTGATATTTTTTTGCTCACCCACACCCACTCGACCAGAACACTCACTCAGCGCATATTCACTAGTGAACAGACAAAGCTGTCCGAAGTTGGACAAATGAGTGTGTGTGTGTGTGTGTATGATGTGCAGTGCACACTATAGCATGTATGTTCAATTTACAGCTCTGAAACCCACGCACAAGGCAGATGCAGAGACAGAAGCACAAAGCGGCTTCTGACAGCGCATGTTGGAAAGCTGCTATAGAAATGAGAGAAGAGAAACGAATGGACCTCTTTAGTTTGTGTTTATGCTTCTGTGTGTGTGTGTGTGTGTGTGTGTTGTGGTTTGCCAGAGTCCTGTACTATCTTCACAGCCCAGGTCATTGCAGGGAAAAAGGCAAGAAATGGGCCATCACAGTTGAGGTAACATCCATGCCTTGAGGTTGACCACAGGATCCGTTTGTGTCCACAGTTGGTTAGGCAGCTGCTGTGTGTGTGTGTGTGTGTGTGGCTCCAGGCTGTCTTGGCTCAGACCCTTTCCTTTGTAAGTCTCAAAGAGGCCAGTTTCCAAGTTGAATTTGTTATTGTTTTATTTTTTGGAAAGATTGAGACCCACACTTCACTTTGATTAACCTTGTGACGATCTGATTCACGTATCTTTATCCTGGTCAGTAAAAAAAAAAAAAAAAGAGTTTGACACCTCCTGTCAAGAGATGCCAATTTTGTGGTTTCGATGATACGTTAACCTCCGCTGCTGCTGTTGTGTCCATATAAATACATAAACCAGATAAGCCACCACTGTTCCTGCCAATGGACCATTATTTTTATGTGTGTATTTGCATGCAGGTTTACCACGCTGCTGATAATCCCCCTCCTCTTGTTCATCGAAAGCCTGTGACAGGCATCACAGAGGTGGAACCTGGGTTTGGTACCGGAGGCCTGGCTTGTTGCACGGGGCCTTTACTGACCAGCCATGCCTGTATATGAAGCAGGAGAATTCCTCATGGCCGGAAGAATTATAGGATATGAGCAGACCGTGTAAACAAAGCTGACTCTCTACACACACACACATGGATGCGGCAACAACCTAAACTGCTGCACTAAGACTGCAGTGTGTCAAGTCCATCAGGTGTTGTGTCACGAGCCGACATCAGTTACATTATGTAAAGGCTTATGAAATCTATCCTGGCAACGGAGGATACAGGTGAAGTGTTTGGTGTCTTTACGTGACGGATAGCTGTTACTATTTACATAGTGTTTTCATTGGACTGGCTCGTCTTAATTTGGCTATTCAGCGCAAGTTTTAATTTTATCCTCACTGTCGTCAGGTTACCTCTGATTGAGACCTCTAGCTCGGTTCCAAGAAACACAACATCTCCACAAAAGACCAGTGCTGGTGTGTGGGCTGCGTAGTTTACCTTGCACAGTTGCATTGAGGCATAATCGAAGTTCTCTTTCCTTTTCTCTCTCTCTCTCTCTCTTTCTCTCTCTTTCTCGCACTCCTAGCCACCTAGAACAGAAAGCGTTATCAAACCCAAGTAGTGTGTGAGCTATTAAAAGGTGACCTCCTTTTTCTAGGTCATTACCAAAAAAGAATGGATGGATTCTAGTTATGAATATCCAAAATTCTTGACAGAGAGGGATGAGAATGGAGAGGCATATTTCTAGCCCGAGGGAGGTTAGGAGGGGTTGTGACGAAGGGGAGGAGAGGGAAGAGCGTGTATTTGTGGGGGGAGAGCTGATGAGGCCATGGAAATGGTTGTGGCTGGCGCTGGTACAATCTGTGGAGGGAAAAAAAAAAGGGAAGACAGAGGCTCGCAGTGTGTTGTCTGGTGAAAGAGGGACACGACAGTTAAGAGAAAATAGTGGAGGGAGATCTTGTGACGGTGTCACGAGAAATAAATCAGACATTAAGCTGAGTGATCCTCTCGCTCCTCTGCTGAAGCAGTGTGCAGTCACTACCAGGACACTGTTGCCGCAGACCCAATACAAAGAACACGCTCTCTGTGCTTGACTCCTTTTGTTAGCCAGACAATCACAGTTTTTATGACAGCGACTACCTTTTAGCATTCACTGCAAGACATTGATTCATCAAGGAAAAAATGATGAAGATAAGACCATAATAGTGAATCATACACTCACACTCATTCTGCTTCTAGAACAATTGGGCGTGGAGATGGAGGAGGGTTATTGTCATTTTATCTTTTCTTTTTTTTTTTTTTTTTTGGATGGGTGGGGGGTTAAGGTATCTGAGTCCTGCATCAGTGGAGGAGTCGTCATCTCTGCCAACCATTTTTATTGTCTTTGGTGTTAGGAACCTCCTGGTACTGACCTAAGACCAGCTTTTTTTTTTTTTTTTCCCCTCCTCTCTCACCCCCCTCACCTCCCCCTCTTAGAGTCTCTGTGGAGCCGAGGCCCTTCTTCTCTGTGGTACACCAAAAGATGAAGAGCACAGAGCGAGCCTGAGGGGCTCACAGTTATATATACTGTCTGCTACGAAAGAGAGGAGAGAGAGAAGGGGCGGGTGGGAGGGGTTTAAAAAAAATGATGAAGGAAAAAAAAAAAAACAGGAACGAAAAAGAGAGGGAGACAGAATATGAGGTTGCCATGGTAATAGAAATATGGCTGCTCTTCAAAAGCCTTGAATGTAGGTGGTGGTGAGATGAGTGTATGTGTGTTTTTTTTATTTTTTGTTTTGTTTTTTTTTTCCATCCTTGTCTTTCCCTTTCAGTTTTGCAGAGATTATGGATACGCTGGATCCTTTTTTGATTTCACTGAAAACTGAGATGCCATCAACCTTTTTTTTTTTCTTTTTTCTTTCTGGTGGCATTTCTGGTCGTGTAAAACATAGAGGACTAGTGTGAAATGTGGGTTTAGCTCAAACAGACCCTTCCACCTCCACCCCCCAGCAAGTAGAGATTTAATTTGGCAGTGGTTGTAGATGTTGAAAAAGCAGTGGAGATGAATGGAAACAGAATCAACGTTTCATAATGTGTGTAAATCTAAAGTCCTGACACCACTTGAAACATCACAACGATCTTACATCCTGATCACTGAAGGAATGTGGCCTCTGCTGTCACCTTTTGGCAGAGGCCACTCAGCGTTAGATGTAGGACAAGTTGTCTTAATCATCCTCATTAAATTAGCTTGTATTTGACACACACACACACACACACACACTCTCTCCCTCCACTTCCCGGAAATATTTTTGATTCTTTCACTTCCCAAACTGCGATAACATCCTGATTTTGCACAAAGAGGCTTTGAGACATGCAGCAGTCGTAACCAGTTTAGCAAATCAACTCTGATATCCCACTAGAGGGATTTCATAATGTGTGAAACTGACTGAGATGGGCCTTTCAAATTAATTCAGTGTTTTTTTTTTTTTTTTTCAAGTATTAGATCATTACTCTGGCTTCATTTGTCCCATGTTGGCTTATTGATTAACAAAAAAATTAATAAGTACTAATTAAATGACACACACACACAAACAGGCTGCAGGATGCTTTTTAATCTCTTCAACTTGCTTTCGATCATTTCTGCCTTTCATTGAGCTTCTGTCTTGGGTCACAGATTTGGCCTCGAGTCGTCTTGGCACAAATAAGGAGCCTGGTTTCAAAAGGCCACAGGGACGAGCACCTAATAATGATGTGTAATAGAGCCAAATTCTTTATTACAGTTACAGTATACGGATTTTAAAAGTGCAATATTGACATTTAAAACACTTACTTTTCCATCATCAACACAAGAATGTGTCTGCTACGTGTTACTACGTCATTTAACTTTAACGCTGTGTGTCCCGTGTCACGACCAGGTACGGGAGAAAGTGGCAAGAGCACCTTCATCAAGCAGATGAGGATCATCCACGGAGCCGGGTACTCAGACGAAGATAAGAGAGGCTTCATCCGGCTTGTTTACCAGAACATCTTCACCTCCATGCAGGCCATGATCCGCGCCACCGAGACCCTCAAGATCCCGTACAAATTTGAACAGAACAGGGTGAGAACCGACCCACATATGGTTTACATACATTACAGACATATCTGCCTCAATGAGAAATGGGTCACAAGATGCATCCAAACCAAACACTTTTGATATAATGTTTAAGTATTTGAGCATAGGCATACCTTTAAAACATCCAAATGACTGAAAATGAAGTATTTACCGCAACCAGGGTATAATACAACAACATAATTATAGTCTATTATCGTATGCTGCAGTGGCTCTTAATTCCAGTCCTCAGAGTGCTGCTGGTCTTTTATTGTAAACCTCTAATTGAGGACTGATTTACACCTGGGATATGATGTGAAAGTGGTCTGCTGTTCAGTTCGACTGGAAACCATCAGGATCATGACACAGACTCGCTGTCTGTACAACGTACCTGGAGATGACACATGTAACACTGGAACTGATGGGCAGCTGACTGAGGATTAAGATAAAGAAATGAGCCTGAAATGAGTCTTCAGTGAAGTGAAAATGCTACAGAGAGAAGAAGTGTAGAAATATTTTGGTCAAGGCGGTCTTCTACACAGCACATTAAAACCCAGATATAAATAAAATACAGCACACAGGACCCATATACGCAGCTGGTACCGTGATATTTTAAGATCCGCTATAAAGACAATTCTATATTTGAAGAAAGATCACTGTAAAGTTTAGGAAAGTAAAATGTTTCTATTATCAAGTTCTGTGAGTCAAAAACTCTGATGTTGACAGTTTTAGTCTGTTTGCTTTGTTTATTATATCACCAGTGTCTTAGAAACAAAAGGATCAAATATCCCAAATGTCAATTTTGTTGCTTTGTTTGTTCTCGGTTGAATCTCTTAATCTGTTATTTTCCCGGGAAGATTTTAGATCTTCTGCTGCACAGTTTGTCTAGAAGAAACATTTTCTTTGGGATAATTAGAATAAGTGGGTGTTTAAGATCAAGAAGTTTATCAACAGGAACTTTGAGACAGTTTGTAATTTAATAAACATGGCTGCTGTTGTATTTTTTTTTTTTTTTTACATCCTTTCCATATCTCATCTTGCTTTGTTCACCTGTGTATTTCCAGTCTAATGCCATGCTCGTGAAGGAGGTGGACATTGAGAAGATCGCTGGTTTTGACCAGCCCTACATCACAGCTATCAAATGCCTGTGGTCCGACCCGGGGATCCAGGAGGCCTACGACCGCCGCAGAGAGTACCAGCTCTCCGACTCCACTAAATAGTACGTCTGTTTGTCTGTCTGTGTCTTATAATGTCTGTCTAGGGTTTAAGAAAGGCGTCTGTGTGAATGTCTGAGACATAATTTGTGAGTTCATTGTTTTTTATACTTGTTTTTTTTATTTTTAATATTTATTCACCCAAACATCCAAACTATCTGATCTGTTATTAGACATGTTATTTTTGTCCTGTGTGTAGGACCTGTTTTAATGTAAAAATGAACTTGTGTAAAAATTAGAAGATTTTTTTTCTCCAACTTTTGCTCATATTGATGATGTAGTTGACTACAGATATCTGTTGCTTTCCATAAACCCTCAGAGAAAGATGAAAAAATAAATATCCATGTATATATATATTTTATGATTATTATTATGGGGAACTCACCCTTTAATTTCATGTGTAGCAGACGTGTCTCCAGAGATCAAGACAACAGTTTTCAGAGTAATTAGGGTGTGTTTGGATGTGTGGCTGGTGGCAGGTTGTGTGTAATTACCTGTGTATAATTACACTTGTGGGTTTTGTAATGTTTGCTGGGCATGGCAACACACACACACACACACACACACATATAAACAGTATCAGCTGACAGATTTCCACCAGTAAACCACCATATTTCATAATTGAACAATCTCATATAAAAACTACAAACCACAGGTACAGGAGACACAGTCGCTCAGTAGCCAAAGATCCTTCACACTCTTTATAGTGCCCCCTGGTTGTGAAACGTCTGCACTACAGTAACGTCTGCATGCATGCAGGTGTGACCGTGAGTTGCGTTTGTGAGTGAGTGAAAATACAAGAAAATCATTTAAATCCTTGAAAATGTCACTTTTGCCCAGTTTTACCTACATTGTTCATGTATATCTCCAGTTACCTTAGTGATATAGACCGTGTGACTGCGGAGGGATATGTTCCCACCCAGCAGGATGTGCTGAGGGTCCGTGTTCCCACCACGGGTATAATAGAGTACCCATTTGACCTGGAGAACGTCATCTTCAGGTACCCCCCAAGGCACCAGGACGGCAGCATCATCATGGCTGGAGGACAGAAACCACTAAAGACTGTCAGGATGCTAAATATTACTTAAACATGGTCAGAAAGGAAAAGTAACTGACTAATTACAACAGTTTTAAACTGGTAAATGGCTCCAAATTACTTGCGTAAAAAGACCCAGTTGTCTTAAAGAGGAAATTTTAAAAAATATATATGTTTTGACTAAATGAGCCCAAGGGGCAGGTTAGTTAACCTGATGAGATATAAGTGGTTTGTGTCCAGGTTTGTGCTGAGGTTGTGACCCCAGAACAAAACCGAAGCCAGACATGCTGAAGCGAGTGGGGAGCAGCCACCAAGCACCAGGTGAAGGAGGATTAGATATTGATGTCAAAGACTCTCCAGGAAATTATTAGAAAACCAGTGAAACAATCGACACACTTTGAAATCTCGTATCTTTGAAAGTTCACATGCTTTTTGAAAAAGGGAGAGATTATGTTTCCTGTCGTCTTTGATGTCATATTTGTCAAAACCTCCTTTGTCTAATTGCGGTTGTTGCTGTTTCTGCTGCCGAAGTCACTGCTACTACTGTCACTGATGCCACTTCACTGTCTGAAACATAATCCACCAGCTACTTGACCTCACTCAAAGAAGCTCAGTTAAACTCAGTTAAGCTTCAGTTGCAAGTTAACAGTTAATCCCTGTAAGGTTTAATGTTGGTTTATGGATAGAAAGTGTTGGTGGAGCAGTGACATTAACTAACACCCTTTTGTTTCTGAGTCTGTGAAGCTTCTTCAACAGGACTGATCCACACTTCCTGGAATGGCAGGGGGGGTGGGGAGGTTGCGGTTGCAGTAATTGCCTGCCACGCTTTATATAACTGTTTTCCTGTCTTTCTTCTCTCTCTCTCTCTCTCTCTTCTCCTCCGGTCTGCCTGTAGCTATCTTTCTGATCTGGATCGTATTTCAGATCCCAACTATCTTCCCACTCAGCAGGATGTGCTCAGGGTGCGCATCCCCACTACAGGAATCATAGAGTACCCCTTCGACTTGCAAAGCATCATTTTCAGGTAGAGAGACTTGACACAAAAAACTCCCTCATCTCATCTCATTTTGTTTTTGTACAAAACTCATATTAAACCATGTTTTCCCCATTAATTTCATTAATTTAATAATTTGTAACCTGTGACTTTTGTTTCATAATATCTATTTCAAACCTCAGTCATAAAAATGAAGTCATTACTCTCTTCAGTGTCTTTTACCTCCTGCCACCAACAGCAATCATACCACACATAACACAAGCCCCGACCGAACATAAAGTCCTACATTCTGGTGCCCGGTCTCTGTAAATGGGTCACCTCCTCTCTTCCTCCTCTCCTCCTTTCCTCTTCGGTTGGCAGAAGAAACGAGGTCGTCCTCTCCGCGGTGGAGGAATGTTATTTTGGGCAGCAGGTCCTGCAGGGCCTATATTGGCCCCGGGTCTCTGTGGACCACAGTGGACTGGGCCACCACCAGGGGGCACCCTTACATTGTGAATTGTGCCGTTCTCTCATAGACCATCTTTTGCACCTGGTCTGGAGACTTTTTGCACCCGAGAGTCGAGAGGTGCACCAGAACATGCACCACTATGTATTAAGTTGTTCTGGTGCTATTTATACTCTGGTTTTAACAGGGGGGGAAAAGGGTCTTGACATGAAAGATTTTCCTGAATCACTTGTCACAGATGAAAGCTTAATGAAACTGGGACCCGAAACTCCCTGACGAATGAAGGGTGACCTTGTCAAGGAGAAGCTCAGGAAAAGCTGAAACCTTCTGAGGATTCACACATTTCATCAGTCAGGATCGTTGTTAATGGACATCAGCCTGTGTTCCTGCAGACACAAGAACACAAGTCAAACTTTTCATGCATTTTTTTTGTGCTTAAAATATTGAATTTTATCTCAGTTCTTACCTTTTCCTGATGTGACGTAAGAACAGTCCATCTACCGTGATCAGGATCCCACTGTCTCGTTAACGTGTCAACCCTCGTCTCGTGTCCTTCGTCCGTCCTCTGTCCTTCGTCTTTGTGCCCATCTCAACCTCCTCTTTTGTCCTTCGTTTCATGTCCCTCCCCTCTTTGCCCTTGTCTTCTCCAAGTTCATTTACAAACTTCAAACTTGGTCTTGTGTTATGTTTTATCACACACACACACACGGGGCTAAGCTGAATAGAAACACACTAAACACAGACTGATCTAGCATCAGATTTAATACTGACTCCTGATGAACGCCACTCAATTCATTCATTTCTTAAGAGATATTTGCTTTAATAACAATCTTCTACTGAGAACGTTTAGATGCACAAACCAGTAGACTGTACAGTAACCCCAACGTTGAGCCTCATCTATTATACATTTTTTAATACATACGTAATGTAATGTAAGACTGGTGGCAGGTGGACGGTGTCTTATGCAAATTTACATACAAATGATACAAATTTAGCATTTTAAGTTAGTTTTTGTTTGATTTTTCTCTGTTCTGAAATGTTGAATTGACGTTTAACGGATTAAAAGTTAATCAGATTTTCTAAACTGAGTGGCTTTACTATGAAAACTGATTCTAGATCTGTCTTAAGTAGGAAGCTGTCATCATCTTTGCACGACTCCGATCATAGTGATCTATACATGTGGAGGTCTGGGGCGATTAAAGGTGTTGAATCCATCAGGAGTTGATTGCTCAGTTAACTATAATTTACATAAAAAATAAGTTAAAATGAAGTTAATAGGACTACAAAATGATCTGTCTTTTTATAACAAATGGTCAGGACCCCAAATAAATGATGGGCCTACTTCTGATGCCTCCTTACACGTTAGTAAAAATATACTTTCACGCGTCCCAGGATGAGAGACTATATTTTTATTTGGGTCATGTTCTGAAAATCTTTAAGGAAAATGTACAACAGAAAATATCTTTAGGACCATTGGAGCTGAAACAAATCTAGACCACGATACTCTGATTCTCTACTGTTGTAAAGAGCATCTGCTGCATTCAGTGTATCTGTAAAGTCAGAGATTACAGAGGTTTCATCATTTTGTTCTGTCACTAAATCTGTCTTGATGGATTCAAACCTTTGGGGAAAACAACAAGGTGGAGTCCTTAAAGCCATTCCAGGAGAGAAGTAGCAAAACTAGGACACCAAGATTCATATGAACGTTTTCACATTTTTCTCTTCTCGCTTTTGCCTTTGTCGTCCTTCACTTTCACCTTCACCTTACCACCAGGATGGTGGACGTAGGAGGTCAGAGGTCAGAGAGGAGGAAGTGGATTCACTGCTTTGAGAACGTCACTTCTATTATGTTTCTTGTGGCGCTGAGTGAGTACGACCAGGTCCTGGTGGAGTCCGACAACGAGGTAGGTGGACTGGAACCATAACAGTCATTAATAACAATCACACTCTGGACCACAGCAGTTTTCTCAGTACATGTGTATTACTCTTCTCTCTGTGCACCAGAATCGTATGGAGGAGAGTAAAGCTCTATTCAGGACTATCATCACCTACCCCTGGTTTCAAAACTCCTCCGTCATCCTCTTCCTCAACAAGAAGGACCTGCTAGAGGAGAAGATCTCCTACTCACACTTGGTGGACTATTTCCCTGAGTTTGATGGTGAGATCATGTATATGTTGATGTCAAAACCACAATCTCCTGACCTGTATGAGCAATGTTGTCATCACCAATTCACATTTTATTACCGATTAATCACTCCAGACCATATACAGTCTTATTTGAGATGCTGAAACGTGGCATTAGACCACCAGTAGACCACCGCGGTACATGTTTGTTTACATGTGCTCATCTGTCTCCACTCTGAAGGTCCCCAGAGAGATGCACAGGCAGCGCGGGAGTTCATCCTCAAGATGTTTGTGGACTTAAACCCAGACAGCGACAAGATCATTTACTCTCACTTCACTTGTGCCACGGACACTGAGAACATCCGCTTTGTGTTTGCAGCTGTTAAAGACACCATCCTACAGCTCAACCTCAAAGAGTACAACCTGGTGTGAGAGCTCGCGTGCGAGACGCACATCTCTCCTCCTCCTCCTCCTCCTCCTCCTCCTCCTCCTCCTCCTCCTCCTCCTCCTCCTCCTCTCCCATCCCATTGCACAAACGCACACCTCTTATGGGAGCGTGTGCTCAGCTCCACATGCATCACACAGCACACCATGCCGTCTCTCTCTCTCACACACACATTTACATACACACACACACAAATACACCAACAGAACCCTTCCAACCCACCGTCCTCCCATAACAGTACATTCACAGACACTCCCACCCGCAAACGCCGTCCCTACTCTTTCACCAAAGCTCGCCCTCTTCCTCCTTCGCTCGGCAGCTTGTTGTGTCAGAATCCTCGCTCCTCCCAAAGCTGCTCTGTGTGTCAGATTTGGCCCCGGCTGTTGGCTCTGGCACATTTCATCTGGCACACAAACCTTTCACACGGGCTGTACAGTGACTGAAGGGGACTTTGGTGTTTGTGTGTGTTTGTGTGTGTGTGGTACGTGTGCGTGAGTGTGTATTTGGGGGCAGCATTGACAAGCAAGGAGCTGTGTTTTGGTGAATACCGGCGTCAAATCCCCATTTTGGCCCCTCTGAAAGTCGCCCCTCAGCGGTGTGAGATCAGATCCTCCGTCATCTCCTTTTCTGAGCTCCTGCCGGCGCAGAAAGGAGGGTGAACGCTGTTCTGGGACCAGCAGCTCGGCGTTGGAGACGGACTACTTCAGAGTGACTCAGACTGGACGTGAGGTTGCACACAGGACACAAGGGGATGGGGCTCAGGATTCTGTCTCCACCTCACATCTATGAATGTACCCACCAGTGTGAGCATCGCAATCGCAAAAAATAGAAATATATATAACGAAGTAAATGCATATGTAAACTCACTTATGACAAAAAAAGCACGAGAGGGCAAGACATAGCTAATCAAAAATCTGCTCATTGCTGAGATTTTTTAAATGTTTTTAATGATAGAAATTTGTTGCTACGTCTACTTCTATTTAACAGATAAAGGCTAAATAGAACGGTGATAAGAAATGATTAGAAAATCTATTAAAAAAAAAAAAAAAACTTTTAAACAAAGACATCTAAAAAAAAAAAAAAAAAAAGAAGCAACCAGAAATTTACTTGATATAAGTATCCTTTAAAGATTTGTGTATTTTTATGTTTAAGTGGATCACGTCACTCCCCTCCAGATGTTTTCTATATGGATTCACAGGGACGATCTTCCATGTGACTCACAGCATCTGGCTCCACTGGTAACACTCCTCCCTTATTACAACACACCAGTAGCGGGTGAGAGGTCCCTGCTTTCTACACAGGCTCTGCTCTGATTGGTGGAAGAAAGATGCGAAGGGGAGCGTGATGTCACCGGTGTTTATCCAGCCCTGCGGCACATCTGCAGCTCGGCGGTTGTAAAGTAGCTTATTCAACGAAATAAAAGCTGTAAATTAGACACGGCCGCGCCCCCGGGGTGAACGGGTAGAATCCATACGGTAACATCTCCGATGGCGTCTTAACCGCGTCAGTCAACCGTCCAATCAGACACGTCCTGATGGTGACGATGACAGTCATCCATTAAACCAGGATGTGCTTCTGTTTACTTTTTCTTTCTTTTTTTTTTTTTTTTTTTTTTTTACTGTATAGTCACTTTGTTTATAAAATGATTGCTTGCTGTTGAGTGGTGAGAGGAAAGGGGAGGAGGCTACGAACCTTTCACAGAAAACGCACTATGAAGTCTGCTAACGTTGTTTGTGTATATTTGTTTGTAAATACATATACACAAAACACTCCTGTACAAAACAAACAAACACAAAAAAAAAAACATAATGCTCTGTGGTACACCATCTTTGGCAAAAAAAAGCAAACAAAAAAACAACAAAAAATGACAAAAAAAAAACCTATCAACTTCTTTCGTTAGCATACAGTTTTTCCTATGAATTTATGGTAGTATTGATACTGTGATTATGGATTTTGTTCACTTGATTAAATAGGACTACGCAGAGCTGAGTGGTGCTGAGGAAACGATCGGCAAGGAGCAGTAGTCAGAGAGACGAGGTTCCTCCCAACTCCACACTACTGCAGCAGCTCTGGCTCCACAGTCATACTAACTAGGGCTGGTTAAAAAAAAAAAAATCTTCACAATATGGTGACAAGATGATTTTAAGAGTAATTAAAGATTTTTTTTTTTATTTATCTAATTTATGGACCAGGTTTGAAGGTGTTCATAATTTGACTGCTTTTTTGATTCTGTCATGTTGAAGTGCTCCTTTTCTCATGGTGGAGCCTACTTGAGTCTGAACTGCTGTAAAAAAAAAACAAACAAAAACAAACAAAAAAAACAACAAAAAACAAAAGAAAAAAAAAACAACGAATGTCTGGTATAGTAAGGACTTAATCTCTGCTTTCTATATTTCTTATTGAGACATTTCCAGTTGTAGTTGCCATCACATCTCCATCCATTTATAATAACTGCTTGGTTTCTTTAGGAGCCCTCACATTTGTTTTTGTTTAATTTAAAAAAAAAAAAAAAAAAAAAACAAGGAAAAAACAAACCAGAACTAGAGACTCGTATTTCCTCTTGGTTTATAGACGCAGCGCTGTAATACATACCTAGAAACATGTACAGTATGAACGTAGGTGGACTTTTTTTTATCAGTGATTGAAGACCGACGCGGTCCATGCTTGCTATTTGTAATTTAACACAATTTTTTTATGTTTGTTTGTTTCTGTTTTGTTTTTTTGTTTTGTTTTTATTTTCTTGAATTATTAATTTCCAGTTTTTTGAGGCTTGCGTTGATAGTGCCAGTGAAGTTGCAGATACTTTTTTTTTTTTTTGGTCTTTGACCTTTTCTACAGGTGACTTATCCTTCATCCTCATTAAGGGCTATCACAGTGCATCAGACAGTGGGGAGTGGAGAACAGGACCACAGTGAACCAAGTCATCCACTACTAATTCTTATTTATCAATGGAGATTATTCACAGTATGTGCTATAAGACGTATACGCAGGGTGTGTTAATGCAAACGTAAGGTGTGTAGAGAGTTTACCGACACTAAGCGGCTTTCTATCTGTACGTATTTGGTCCTTTGGTGAAATAGTCGGACCCGGTATCTGGTTCTCTGACCTTCACTACTTCATATTTATTTGTATTGCTCTCAGTGTTACTTGTTACACCTCTTGCAGTGTAGTAACACTTATTACTAAAGACACTACTACCAGGACAAGTATTGTGAGTCCCCCCCCCCCGGCCAAGTATTTGAGTCGTAGCTGATAGCCAAGAAACTTTAACGACCACACTGGTGCATGTTTTAAACCATTAACGACAAATCTTACTCTCTTTTTTCACTTTATACATTGATTTCCTGCCTTCCAGGAAAGTAAAACATGTTACTATTTGATCCTAAAAAGTGCCAACTGAGAATATCTGATGAAATCCAGTACCGATCCACATCTAAACGTTTCACTGGAGTCTTTAAATTGTCAAGTGAGACAGGAGACGAAGCTTTAAAAACGGTTTCACTTTCATGTAGTAACTGATTACCTGTGACGTCACTTATGTCAAATCACTTTCATGTCACTGCAAGTTGAATTTTCCAACCAAAACGCTGCTGAAAAGACTAAAGCAGTTTGAACACGATCTGAGTTAAAGGGTTAAAAGATGCATGTTTGTTTAAATGTCAGTGTGGTCGTTAACTGCCATTAAAATAAATGACACTAACCTTATAAGCAGACTGTCATAAAGAAGGCCTGGACGCTAGTATTGAAGTAAAAACAACGAGTATCCAAGTATTTATCAGTGGTCGTGTTGAGTCTGACGTGTGTTGAGAGCAGCTCACTTTAATATTGACGAACCAATGTTGTATTTTAAAACTTGACACCGGCACATAAGGGCTGACTGGCTTGTAGTGTGGGTTTTTGGTAGTTTTGTTAGCGGCCCGTTGTTGCAGTGTGTGTTTTTTTTTTTAATCTTAACGTGAGATGAGCTGGAAAAGACTGAAGGCAGTTTAGTTTGTGTGACACTTTAAAATCTCCTTCTCATTCTTTCATTCTTGTCCTTTTTTGGAGCATTAACAGTGAAGAAGACAACACTCTCTTATTTATTGCCTTTTCTTTGCCTTGAATATCGATAGATGGTGTTTCTGGCCTGTTTTTTGGAGGTTTTTTTTTTTGTAGATTGACCCGTCGAAGGCTTCGGTTGTGCGATGTCCTTTTCCTGTGGCCCTAATGGGAAAAAGTGGAATCAAACTTATCTGTGGGACATCAGTATGAAGTCGGTGCATATTCAGAAAAACAACACAAAACTTAAGCCTATTCCCCTCTTCTTTTTTATTTTTGTTGTGTTTTCATTTTCTGTGTGTATGATAAGACATTACCAGAACATTTATTTAGGACCACTTGATTTATTTTCCCTCACTCCAATGAAACCTGAAGGTCAATTGTGTAGTGGTGTATAAAATGCTGTTTTTTTTTTTTTATTATTATTTTTATTTTGTATGTAAACCAAATGTAAATTATGTATTATACTGAGTGTGCCAACCCCACTCTATCTAGAGCCAGGCTCTCTCTAAGTGCCAACGCTGTGGTCGTCATCAGAAGGACCACCACCCGAGATGGTCCCCCTTTTTAAATAAAACACACCAGAGACTAAAAGGATAGATGATTAAGTACACACAAAGACTTTATTCTGTATTTAAGATTGAAGAATAAAAGATAATCTGCTGTTTTTTTAAGAAACTGTAATTATAATTGCATGTGCTGTTTATTTTGTGTTGGAAGTGAGGGCTTGGATGTTTTCATTGAAGCAGAGCCCTTGAATGAAGGGGGTTCAATCAGCTGGCTATTATTGATTATTGATTTACATAACTCTTGCCATATTTTTTTATGTGTTTCATGTATTTGTTTCAACCACTGTTGCCTGATCCTCATTCAAACATGAACATGACTTATGATCATTGCCGCCTTCTAAGAGAAAGAAACATAATGACAAGGTATCTGTTTTAAATTGAAATAAATTTGTTCCTATACTTGCTGATGGTGTGTGTTTCATTATTCTGTGTGTTGGAAAGATCAGAAGTAAATTAAGATATTTCTTTCAAGATATTTTGATTAGCAGTTTTATCCAAACTGGATAAACAGACGCAAAATGGTTACAAAGAAACTAAAAAATTATTATTATGACCTCAAATATATAAAAACAAGCTACAAAGAATCATTTAACAACAATAAGGTCACACAAAGATGCAACACTGTTGTAAAAAAAAGACAAAAAAAAAAAAGATGCAAAATGACCAAAGACAGAAAAATGACCACAAAGAGTCATTAAACAACTACCGGGACACACAAAGATGCACAATTGTTGCAAAAAAAAAAACCAACAGACAACAAAGAAACTTGAGATACAAAGAAAAAATAAAATAACAAGGTTACAAAACAGGCTACAAAGAAACTCAAACTGCTACAAAGAGTCATTAAATATCTACAAGGACACAAAGATGCAAAAAAAAAAAAACTAAAAGACAACAAGCTACAAGAAACTTAAAGATGCAAAGAAGAAATAATGAACACAAAGAAAAAAAACAGGCTACAAGAGTCATTAAACAACTACAAGGACAATTAAGAAGCGACAGAGGCAGAAAATTGCTGAGAAATGAGACAATGTGACCAGAAAGAAAACAAAATGGCCGTTAAATGACAACAAAGAGAAGAAAAAAAAAAAAAAACATCTGTAAAACAGGCTACAAAGAAATGCCAGGAGACAAAATAATAAATTATAGTATTTTATTTATTTATTTTGGGTGTGGTGGCTCTAACTTTACCTGATGTTGTATTTTATTTGTGATTATTGTTTAACTATAAATAAAGTATTGATCTATTAGTTTTTAGGAGCCTCGGGTCCAGGGGGGGGGGGCCGGGGGGACCGGGGAGGCGCCGCCGTGTGCGCGGCCCTGTCCCCGGCGATGAGCGGGTCAGTTCAGCGCTGTGTCACACGGGGCGCCCGCTCCTCCGCCGCTCGGTTTGTGTTCCGGGTGATGCTGCTCTTCTCTTCAAAGCAGAGGAAAGTCTGGGGCTCATGTGTCAACATCCAGGGTTTCCCCGGGGGAGGCGTAACGTTAACGTTATTCCAAAAAAAAAAAAAAAAACGGAAAGGAAAAAAAAAAAACCTGACGGTGCCTGTAAGATAATTAAAAAAAAAAAAATCTTTTAGTTAGCTCGTTGATCCTCGCAGGCCGCGGTGTTTCTGACCGTAAAGACCGAAAGACGATCGTCGGCTCCTGCTGCTCTGACGTTAGCTAACGTTATTGTAAACGATGACAGAGTACAAAGTGCGAATAGCGTCTCCAATCATTTAATAATATCTGGGGACCTGTTAGCTTAGCCAGCTAGCCTGGTGGTTCGGTTAAAGCAAAAGGAAACGGGGTGAAACATTCTGCTGACATGATGTTTCCTCAATCAAGACACTCGGTAAGTTGACTAGTTGAACTTGTCCCGGTTGGAAACTAAAGCGAACTGAAACAAGCGGAGCTAATGCTAAATGCTAACAGGGGACAGCTGACACTAGCAGCGCTGTCAGCTCGACTCTCAAACCTCAGACCTGTTTTATTTCATCTTCATTTTCATCTCTACATCCACAAAACATCACAAGCTTCAGATTAGAAACGCTAAAATATATCTAGATGGTTGTTTTGTTGCTAAATCGCGCGGCTGTTTGTTTTTTGTTTTGTTTTGTTTTGTTTTTTTTAAGCTAAACATTAAAGGAGAGAAAAGAAGTGTTAGCTAGCATGAGTCAAAAACAGCTAACTGAAGTTGATGGTTGAGTGACTGGATTTATCTGCTTATTTCTCGTTTAATTATCTTAATTTATCATCTCTAATGTCAACAAATCAAATGAAATATCAAAATAAATCATCATTTGTTGACTTTGATAAACAAAACTGCACCAAAAAAGGCTAAATCGGGCTTAAAAACACTGGTAATTAATGAGTAGTTAGTTATTTTCCATTTGTTTTCATTGAGAATATATATATAAAAGTCCTAATTAAATTATTCAATATGTTTATTTGAATTAATACTAAAGTGCTCATGTTAATTGATGATAAACAGACAGTTTACATGATAATCAGTGTAATTATTAGATTAAAACGAGGAAGAAATGTTAAAAAACAATAGAAAATTAACTCATGATTGTTATTTATTATTTTCTAAAGTGATTCTATTATTAAAAAATGATAAAAGTTCACAATAAATTTTAAAAATAGGCTCTTCAACGTCTCATAGTCACTTTTATCTAATAAACGTAAATAAAATGGATCCAGGTCATGTTTGATTAATAAATAATCAATCATTTGTTAATAGTTGCAGACTCAGAAATCTGATCTGATCTGCGGCGACTGTGGTAAACACAAGTGTTAGTTTTTGTTGTTTCTCATCAAGTCGAGAACTAATCAGCAGATCGATCAACAGAGATTAAACTAAACAGCCTTCGTTCTCCTTCTCTCTGTGTTTTAACGTTAAAACCTCTTACGTCAGACACTTTGCACTATGTGCAACACCAAGAGCGGATAAACCACAGGTGAGTGACGCTCTGCACAAGCATGTTCACAAAATACCACAGACCATTAACCACGACGCAGACGCTTCCCACGGTGTCGTCTCACGATCAAATGAGGTTAGACGTGGTAAAAATGAACTGATATATTCTGTTGTTAGTTTCAACACGACCGTTGTTCCTCTTTCTGAGGCCAGTTTATATCAAAGATCTCGTTTAGTTTCCGACCGCTGGTTGTTTTTCATAACAAAAAAAAAAAAATTCTCAACTTAAATCATGGTGAAGGGTTAACTAGTTTTAAGCCAAATATAATCGAGTCTTAGACAAAACAAGTTACAGTTTCAAAACCATTAATGTTGTTTTAAAACAGGCCACAGGTGACGCGTCAGATCATTTTCTTTTTTTCTAGAACGATAACTGAGAGAGTTTGAACGTCCGTGAGGCCGAACGACTCCGTCCTCTCTGTTCAGTCCCATAATCCCACTGGAAACCTCTTGCCCTTGTGCCACTTATTTACAGAGTAATGAGGTTTAGGGAACAGGATAAATCCTGGATTACAGCTTTAGACTGATGGTTTAAGTGTAGTCTATACATGACCGGACTTGAAAAGCAGCCGCTAAATACATCAAACATATGTTCAGCGTGGTCGCACTTTAATCTCGCCTTCTGTAAACACATTTCCTCAATCAACACGCTCTGTTTTCCCTCAAGACTCAGGCCGGTCATATCCTCTTTTTCTTCTTCTTTTTTAAGGACTGTAGCATATTAGTTTGTCAAGGACAGCTGTTTCAACTATCCATGTTTGTTCCTGTTTGGTTCTTTTTCTAGTTTGTAGCGTTTAACTCAAACACACCGTCTCGTCTCGTCTTTATCTTGTTTCACTCACACACGAGCCTCAGTTTCAGCTGACCTTCATTCTAACCGTCCTCTCAGAGGTTTAATCTCACACTGTTTCTAATGTTTCTAAACAAAAACCCACACACGTTTTCATTAAAACACACGTACTCAACATTTCCCAGCGGCAGGACAAACATTTTTTCTTCCTCATTTCTTCTATTGTTGGTCAAGTTACGGTTTAATGAAGCAAAGATTGTGTAACTTATGGTATCAGATGACTCCAACCAGTTTTGTTGTGGATATAAATCAACCTGGAACCGTCTTTATATGGAAGAGAGCAACTTTCTTAAAAATGTTAACGTTTTTTTTCTCTCTGTAGGCGTCTTCTCAGTCCAGTCAACCTCTCAAGTTCACCACTTCTGACTCCTGTGATCGCATCAAGGATGAGTTCCAGTTCCTCCAAGCACAATACCACAGGTACACACACACACACACACACACACACACACACACACTTCAAATAAGGAAGATACTAATATATCACATGTTATTATTATAGGAAGTTACAAAAAAGCCTAAAGTTCACTGATGATGATGTTCAGTTGAATGTTTTCTTCTAACACTTCTGAGTTTTCTCTGGACAGTTTGAAGTTGGAGTGTGATAAACTGGCCTCTGAAAAGTCAGAGATGCAGCGTCACTATATCATGGTGAGTTTGTTGTCGTTGCTTCTCAACTTGTGGGTTTTTCAGGTTTTGTCTGATTTCCTGAACGACACCAGTCAGTCGGTCAAGTTTGAATATTTATTTATATCTTAAAATCTTTTCTCTGTGTTAATATATGAGGTTAGAAAACACAACAGATTATTTTCAACCGGTTCATTCATTTTCTCCTGTTTTTTTTCAGTACTATGAAATGTCCTACGGGCTGAACATTGAAATGCACAAACAGGTAATTATTGTCTTTATTCTTTGATATATTTTGTTTTTTTATAACCCCAGGTCTTGTAGATGTTTAGTCTGAACTGTTTTATTTTTTTTCAGGCTGAAATAGTGAAGAGACTGAACGGGATTTGTGCTCAGGTGCTGCCTTACCTGTCACAGGAGGTAACGACACTGACGTTTCTTTATTCTTTTAGAAACATATTTAGAAAAACATATATTAATTTAAATACTTGTGTGTGTGTGTTTGTGTTTGTTCCAGCATCAGCAGCAAGTGATGGGCGCCATAGAAAGAGCCAAGCAGGTCACACCTCCTGAGATGAACTCCATCATACGGGTGAGTTTGTCTTCATGTCTTTACAGCAGGAAATGCTTGTTACAGAACAATGAAAGCAAAGTAAAAGCATGTGTGACCACAGCTAATCAGACATTAAATGAAGCATGACGTGATTGTAAAACATCATTTGTGCATGAACTGACTTGTTTTTGTCGTCTGTTTGTTTTTAGCAACAGCTCCAGGTGCAGCATCTGTCCCAGCTCCAGGGTCTGGCGCTGCCCGTGACCCCGCTGCCGCTGGGCCTCACCCCCCCCACTCTGCCCGCCGTCTCCTCCAGCTCCGGTCTGCTCTCCCTCTCCTCCATCTTGGCCAACTACTCCCACGGTCAGTCCCAGGTGGTGAAGGAGGACAAAGCCCGCGAAGCTGCAGAGAGAGCACCCAGAGGAGACGACGGGGACAAGTCAGACTAGCGCTGAGTCGACAGTGTGAGGAGGTTTGAGGGAGGGAGGGGGTGGGGGTGGGGGGGTGTTGTGGGGCAAAAGTGTTGAGGAAAAAAAAAAAAAAATAAATAAAAAAAAAAGAAAGAAAGGTGAAACTGTAACTGTAAATGGAGATGTAAGTCTGGCTGCCTGTCTGCTGAGTGTTGATGTAGAGGAGTAACTGCAGGGATGAAGACGAGCAGAGAGGACGGAGTTAAAGCCTTTGGTTGTGTAGAGTGAAACTGCTGAATGGCTGAGAGTTTTTATTCTTTAGTGGTAATAGACTCAGTTCAGGCTTCTAGACTTAAAATATGCTTTTTGTTTTGTGTGTTTATTTTTTGTTCGTGTAATGTTTTCCCCGTTTGGAGAGAGAGAGAGAAAGAGATGAGGCTCTGATCTGGATCTGCCTCTCACAGGTTTATTTTTCTTACTTCTCGTTGCTATCAGATCTGTATTCATTGTTTTGAATCCCTCCGATTGTCTCTTACTGGCCCCTGTCTGCCGGTCACAGTGAGCAGTTCTAACAACATCTTAGCTCCCTCTGACTCCTGATTCCTCCTCCTCGCGCGACGTACGACGCGTTTCTGTTCTTGGAGCCAAATTAAACCTCAAGTCTGACGTTAAATGGGAAGTTTTTAAAGGGACGTTTCGCTCGTCAGGTGCATTCAAACCCTTCGAAACCTAAACCACCCGTTTTCATATGACCAACCACTGGATGCATTACCTTAGCTGTGTACCTCAATCCCAAATAAATGGGATTTTATTCCATTATTAAAAACAAACAAAAAAAAACCTATAGTTTGTAAAAACAAAAAACAACAAAAAAAATGGTAGCATACTCAGCTCGGGGGTTAATTTGTGTCGTAGGCATAGCTGCTGCTGCTGCTACTCGCTACGTGGCATGGACCATGACTCGTCTTTAAGTGACAAGAATTTACGCTCTGAAAAAAAAAAAAGGACTTTATTTTGACATGTTGTTTTCGTGAAGTTAAAGACAGGCTATAATTAGTCTATAATTGTCTGTGTGAGCTCGAGTGAATGTGATTGGACAGAAGAAAAACACTTGCTTGTTTTTTTTTTTTTTTTAACTTTTTGGTTTAAAAGCACCTTTTGTATTTTCTCCGTGCGTCAGTCGCTTCCCCTTCGCTGGTTCGCTCTTAAAACAAACTTGAACAGGATCTAACTTCAGAAGCAACAGACCAGTACTGTATTTCTGTAAGTTCACACAGAACCTCAGTTACTACTGAGACTGTATCAAGCACCTGTCTTTTGCTAACGTGTGTGTGACTGTAGGAGGGACCTCCCCTCTGGTTTTTTTTTTTATTTTATTCTATTTTTTCCCATTATTTTGATGAAGAATGTGTCTTGGGTGAGTTGACAAAGCTCTGTAAGCAACAGAAAACACGATTAATGTCACAAAATAACATTTTTACAAAGAAAATAAAAACATTTTCAAACAAAATCTGCATCCCAAGTCCACACTAGCTACTAATGTAACTACATATTATCTTCTTATCAAGTATGTTCTGTATTTTCTTCTTCTTCTTGAAACTTTAAATGAGGAAAGACAACATTTTTTTTAATCTACTCACATTTTCTGCGTCATCGTAACACAGAGTGACTCTAATCTCAAATAAAATCAGACTCACTCACAGTTAAGCAACAGTGATGGGTCTGCTCGTGTGCCAACATGAGAGGACGAACAGGGTGTGAACTTCTGCAGAAAACTATTTGGAAATAATATTAATCTTCTTGAGTGTTTCCAGGTTTTTAATCGTGATCTAACAACATGTAGCACCAGGAATGTGATGACATAAAGAAATAAAACATGTGATTTGTGAATAATAATGAAATGCACTAAATAAAAATAAATGGAGCTGATCAGAGCTAAATAAAGACTTCAGAAGACAGGATTAATTGACTATAAAGGTCAGTTTGTAGTATGTTAGTGTGGGACTGGGACATAGAGGTGATTCATATTTCAGGCAGCAGGGGGCAGCAGTGCTCTCATTTGATCATTGGAGTAAAAAGATGCTCAACATCCTCTCAGCATCTAAAACCGTTCCCTCTCAAGTCATGTTCACGTTATCGTCGCCACCAAACATTTCTCGACCTCGGGAACGTCCCTAATAATGTGAACGCTTCCCAGAGCTTTGACAACTCACCCTTTAATGTCTGAGTACGACTGAGATCGGCGCTTTAACCTTTTCCATCTCCGTTTTTTTTTATTATTTTTTTTATTTTAAAAAGCACTTAAGTTGTGGCACAGTGCTCATTTTATTTCCCTCTTCTTCTTCCTGTCTGTCCTAGTCGTTGGAGATTTGACTTGAGCGTATCGAGTGCGGGAACAGATCATTTGCACTCTTTATGTCGACGTCAGTCTCTGTAGAAAAACCTCCTTTGGCAAAACTCAGACATATGAATGGTATGTGTGTTTGTTTTTGCTGTGAAGGGCCAATTTGTATACATATGAATATATCAATATACATATTTTTTAAAGCATTTTTGTATGTTTCAAAGCTGCTTTTTAACGTGTGTGTATCATGGAAGACTTTAGTGTTGTATGTGTGCATTACAAGCCTACAGTAAGAGGCACAATGTTGTAAACCACGTCGTTTTCCTGTTTTTTCTCTCCCATTTTCTCAGTAGGCAGTAACACTTAACATTGTTTTCTAGGTTTGTAAATGTTTTATCCTTTTTTTTTCCTTTTTTTTGTGCAAACAAAAACCTGTTTAATGTGTTTATGAACACAGTATCATTTAAAAAACAAACAAACAAACAAAAAATCCTGGGGCAAAAAAAAAAAAATGTAAACAAGCAACTGTGTATTCTAATGAGAATGAATCAACCTTTTAGCAGTAAGGAAGCTTCTCTGGTGCCTTACAAATAAAAGATGTGATTGACACTGGTCATTTGTCTTTGAATATAAAAATATGTAATAGAAATAAATAAATATTTACCTGCAACAAACTTAGATAAATCAGCTCAAATCAATCTAATCCTCAGACTAAAAGTAGCTTCTAGTGAAGACGCTTCGCTGTCAATAAATTCACAAACACCACGTTTCCCTGCCACCAAAAGATAAAATGAAAGCGATGGAGAGAAGAAACAAACACACGACGCACTGTTAAACAGAATGATACTAGTAGAAAAATAATGATAATATAATAATAGGAAGATGTAACTAAGTTAAATAAGTTATGTTATTCAATAACTTAGAAATTTCAACTTTACAGATGTTGACAAAATGTATCACGACAAAGTGTCTGACTCCTACAGAAAGTTACACGTTTGGCCGATAAAGAGAATAAAACACCTGAAAAATAGAATAATGACCAAATAAAATGTCGTCCGGCTTAAAACCACAGAGCGGCAGGATGATCGACAATGATCTACAGGTCGTAGAGGACGGAGAAGCTGCCACAGCGGTGACGAGCGTCTCCGTCACCAACAAGACAAACTAGGACTTTAAATTACACAGTTTGTTTCCTCCAACACACCGGACTGTGGGACGTTGGTCAATCTACACGTTCTGATTGTTTATCACCAAATTCGCCGAAATGCGTCGTAGCTCATCATCATAAAGTTAAATGGAGAATTCCTTGAAATCTAAGACTTTTGTTGGATTTTTTTTCCTCGGTTATTCACAGTTATTCACAAACATCTTCGGCTTCAGAAGAGCTGCTGAGGTGAAAACGTGTTAAGAGGAGGGAGGACGAAGAGGAAGGAGACATATTCAACGTATATTGAATGACAGTGATTTAATAAGACGCTACCGTCTTTCTCCTTTTTTTCTCCATTTTGTTCCTTGTTGTGTCAAATCAAACTGCTTTTTAAAAGGAGGCAACAACCACAGTAACTGCTGCAGCTGAGTCTGGTTCACTGTTAATATCAACCAGCCAGTAAACACAGCAATAAGCATAATAAACAGCATGTGAATGAGGACTGAGAGGCCCCTGATGAACTCTCTGACCTCAGAGTTTTATTCTTCCTACTGCCAGCTGGTGGCGCTATGCCAGTAACATCACAGTAACTAATAACCTGTGAAGTTTCAGACTCATCATTCAATGCACCGTGAATTTATGACACATTTCCTGTTGAAATGGCGAAATGTTAAAATTCATCATCTCAGAAGTCACGCCCATCTAGCTCAGGTCCACGGGTCCTACACATAAAATCAGTCATCAATCAGTCAATGAAGAGATAAAAATGATCTTCTGGTCCCATTTATAAATGTGGAGAGAGACTGTTTAGTGACAGGCAGCAAACGTTACTTTAGGTTTAGTGTGAGACCACGTAGCTTCGCCTCCTTCCAGGACGAAGTATTAAACATGGGAGAGACTGTAGTCGAACCGGTTACATTTTTCAGAAGAATATAAATCAACGGTTACACAACAAAGCTTTGACTCACACTAACAGTTGGCATTTAAATTAAGATCCAGGATGTGTGTGATTCAGGGTAGAAGTCAAAGTGGATCAGAAAATAATCTTTATGGCTCCGATGACAAACGTGACTTAGGCTCCAAATACAACATATCAAACATTCCCTCATAATTTAAAATCAGCAACATCTTCACATCATGTGTCAAATTTATGAAGTAAAACACTGACCAACGTTCTGCACATGTATAAAAGAGAAAACAGTAGTGAATATGCAAATATAAACAACTAATAACAGAAGAGATAATACACAGACTCAAAGACGAAGTGACAGACATTAAAGTAAAAAAAGTCTGAATACAGGTGTTTTGATCTAGATCGTCTACGCTGAATCTCAGACCTGGAAGATAATCGGGGATGTTGGTCAGACCAATGAGAGCTTTAAAAACCATCAACAGGATTTTGAAATGAATCCTAAACTGTACTGGGAGACGGTGTAAAGACGCTAAAACTGTTGTTTGACATGAATCTGACAAATACATCAAATTCCTTATGTGTCCAAACACGAACAAACCAAAATATCTCACTTCCTGTTGGATACGGAGGTCGTCCAGCACCAAAGTTGTTCATCTTGCCCGACACAAACCAAGTCTCATGTACCTGAAACTACATGTTGACCACTGGACTTAAAGGACTACGAGACAGACAGGGGGCGCTACGGAGCCCCTGGACCACACCCAGAGCTTCAATTCAACTCTGATGTGTGAAAACTCATGAAATTTTATAAACACACAGGAACCAACTCAAAACAAGCAATGACGAGCAGGTCTGGTTCCCGGGGAACACACATCTAACCTGAAACAATCACGCTACATGTACAATATGTGAGTATGTTATGAGCCTACAGGTAAAACAGGAAACTATAAATCACCAGACACAGAGTCAACGTGAGGGAATCAAAGGTTGTAACATTTATTGACCTTTGATCTCTCAAACAAACAGGGCGGAGGAGGTCGACTGTGGAGGTTGGTGCCAAATAAATGAAATAAATAAAACAAAACGAGGCCTAACTCAACTATCTGACCAAAATAAAACAACAAGTCCTGACTATCTGGTCTAAAATAAAGAAATAAAAACAGACTCAGTAAAACATACAACGGTGGCACCAACCCATGACCTAGTGAAGTAGACAGAGAGCAGCTACGTGTGTGTTAATGTACAGGGTACCCCGGACTAAACTCAGACAACCTCCAACCACAAAACATCAACAGTCAACATTAATGAGCTCAAAGAGCTGATCCCAGTGGAGATGAGGCGACGTCCTCTTCACAGCTGGAGGAGAAGAGACGGAGAGAACAAGACGTTAAACTGATTCTTTAGGTTGATATTTTGGGGGAAAAAGAAGAATTAACCAGTATTAAAGATGAAATAAACGTTGATGATGTGAGAGGATGTACCAGTCGACGTCTCGGTGCAGTGATGAATCATCTCGGTCTTCACTCCCTCAGCGTCTCAGTCGTCACTTCTCCAGGTCACAGCCGACGTCGACTTCACTCAAACGTCTCGTCTCCGTCGGCTCCTCGTGGCTTCTGTCCTGAAACAGTAAAAACTACGATGAGACGTCGTCTCTTTCTTGTCAGTTACTAAAATGTTTAAGTGAAGCAACAGTGTCTCACCTGGTCGAGTGTTTGTCTTCAGCCTCATCTCCCTCACTCTCACCCTGACTCTGTCCTACACTAACAAACTAATTGTTTTTGTTTTGTTTTGTTTTTTTATTTTGGCCCCGCCACCACCCCCCCTCTTCGGAGGACAACTTTATTCTTTTTTTTTTTTTTTTTTAAGAATTAAATTGCAGTAAATTTACAGTCTCAAAATGTCAAGTTCACCTGGGTTCTAACAATAATAAACGTGATACGTGTCAGTTTTATCTGGAGTTTGAATCAGATTTAAACTGATTAAAGTTTGTTCTTGTTTCAAGTCGTTCAGTGAAACGACACCGAGACTCGTTCCTCACGTCGTCCTGATCCCTGCTAACGTGTCCGTTACCCAGAATCCAACTCTCTGAAATCAACAACCAGCAGCAGACGCCGACTTCACACGACTGAAACTGTTCGTTGTCCGATCAGAACAACGTTGGACTGAGACTTTTCATCATCTAAACTAAGTTGATTCTGCAGCTTCACCTCCAGTTCATCTCTGCATCGACCTCCAGCTGTTTGAACATGAAACGACCTCACGTCACCGTCACCAGGTCTCACTTCCTCCTGATGTGGTCGACCAACGTTCACTGCTGCTGCCGTCACGTCCGTGAAGGAAGTCGTTTCCTCCTTCAACACGATTGTTTTTACACATTTAGTGAGACGTGACAGTCGACCACTGACGACGCAAACGATTTAAAACGCTACAAACGTTGTTACATAAACACTATGAACATCGTCCCAATTGTTCAGATCAACACAGCGAGTTGATTCAGCTGCTGTTGTAGGACAGTAACATCACACCAGTCAGCCGATTCACAAAACCAGATGGATCCAAGTCTAGTTTTGGAAACTGCATCACCAGGCAGACAACTGAGTCCTACATGTCAAACTTTAACTGTTATAACAATCAGTTTCCTTTGAGCTCAGACTGTCACACAGAGAAGAAGGGGAAGGAGAAAATCCTTACCTTCTTCTGTTAGAGTCGACTCAGTTTACCTTGTTCTCTGTAGTGTTAAGAACCGACTCAATGAATCCTGATTGTCACTGATAATTAACATAAAAGTTTACTCCACATAAAGACTGAGGAGCTTCTTACACGACCTCCAGTCATTAACACTGTGAGGTCATTGTGTTGTGTAGTTGTTTGCTTTGTCAATCCTCTAGTGTCACATCTTCACAAACATGTAGAAACAACCAGTGAATGAGGAGAACGACTCACTGGACGGATGAAGCAGCAGCAGCGGTGAACGTTGACGGACACATCAGGAGGAAGTGACACCAGGTGACGATGACGTGAGACTGTTTCATGCACGAACAACTGCAGATTAACACAAAGACAAACTTCAGAGGAAGAAACAGAAACAACAGTCTGGATGATTAGATGAAGAAACAAAAATGTTTCTTGCACAAAACAACAAGAATATCCGAATTAAAATTGATTCTTCAAACAGACCAATCAGGGCGTCGACTGCTGAAAGTTGATTCCTGAAAACTGAACATTGGACAACAGACATGAGAGCAGACGTCAGAAAGATATGAAGGAGTTTTAGAAACCATCTCATCATAAGACTTAAAACACAAACAAGACAATAAAACAGTTCAGATCTTTAGGAAACTTCAGATAAACTCACCACATCACGTTTAGAGACGGTTCCTGTTGCTGCCGTGAACATGTTTCATCTCACAGCTTCTAGGTCAAAAATAACTGCTGACAAATTATCAACTGATGGTCACTGTTTACATTTCATTAAGATAAACAGACTAGAAAACACTAATTCTGTTACTGTGGTTACTAGAAAATAACTCAACATTAAACTGAACTAGGAATGTTTTACTATAGAACATGTGTTTGTCACTTTCTCTGCTGTCACTCACCAATAAAGTAAAATTAAGCAAATACACGGTTGAGTGTGTTTCAGAGCTACTATGTAAACATCTGTCAGGTTCACTTCCTCCTGAAGAACAAATGTTTCCTATCATGTAACCTGACGTCGCAGCGAAATGTCACAAACTGACGCGTAGACGTTTACGCTTCACAGGGGAGAATTACTTCCCCTGCTGGGAGGCCTCCCAATGTCACGCAACGAAAACTATTATTTCACCTGACCTGCTAAATAAATCTACAACTTTACATTTGAAACTCCAGTTGGAATAAAACCAGACAGATAAGACAAGTTAGACCACAAAAGTCAACATAAGTTTATATATGAATTTAGATGGTGAAGAGTGACAGCAGCACAATTATACCAGAGGTTAATGTTGTATATTTTTAACCTGTAAATATAATCAATTTTTCTAAAGCCAATGAATTATTTAACATCTTATCTATTTAAAAGATTTGAGACAAACTGAACACTTGAACTACCTTTCCCTCACTTTATTTTGAAGTTAAAGTCTCTGAAACTGCCGACATCCTCCAGAACCTTCTTACCATTTTGTGACTGGTCTTCATTCCTGAAATAAAATGTAGAGAAACAGCAAGACAGAGACCAACCTGGAGACTGAAAGACGAACCAGTGAAGATTTTTCAACAAATCCACATTAATGTTACTGCACCAAGATGTGACTGAGATTATAAAATAGGACCCAAGTCAAAGATGGAAGAAGAAACTAAAAGTGGAAAAGAAACATACGTTACCACCAGAGGACGAATCTATCGACGATAATCTGCTCCTCAGTCAGAGACCACTCCGTTTTAGTGAAGAGTCAGCGAAAAGCACAATATGCTGACTCATGGTCTCGAGTCAAACCCAATTGAATTACTGAGACTGTTGCCAAATTGTCCAGAGTTGATTTTAAATGTATGTTCTACTGATTTCAGGTCAGTTTTGACAAAAGCCAATTTGTGAGTCGGTGGAGTCGGTCAAAGCGCACAACAGGGATGTGACAAACGGGGACACAGAGACGGACATGACAGAGGAGGCGCACAACAAATGAGACAAACATACAGAGGACGGACAAGACAAAGACATGGACCATATAAACATAAAATACAGACAAGTACAAGACAAACATGACGTACACAAAGACGACAGGACAGACGGACATAAAACAAGACGGATTCAAATCTGAATAAGAGGAAACAGTAGGAATAAAAGTGAAAGCTCAGCCGACACGGCGGCCTGGAGAGGACAGACCTGGTTCAGCGACCAGGGCGAGATGTTGCTGCACAGCGGCCAAGCAACAACTTACTGTGTCGTAGATTCACTGGTGAAATCCCGGAGCCAAATGACAAATCTCTGATTTGTCCCATTACAAGTGGGTCGGGACAAACCGGAGAGTGAAAATGTCATGAAAAGCTAGAGGGAGAAAATGTCAGTTAAGTTCAGATGCAGTCGTGACACAGCGGCCACAAAACTGTAAATGAACAGGGCACCTACTGGAAGTGTGATGCAGGTTGAGTGGCTGTAGTGATGTGATGGTGTGTTGGATGAAATGGAAGTGGACAGTCATGACGCGGCGGCCATGTTGAAATAGGACAGCTGTGGCACGGCGGCCATGACACGTTTCACACACTCCACACACACAGCAGTTCCACCCCGTCCTGCTCTTCCCTAAATAAACCCACCCTCACCACCAGCTGACTAACTTTCCCTAACATGTAAGGGAATGAACAGTGGCACGGTGGCCGTGAAAAAACGAGAGTTCGGCAAGGAAGCCGAGCGAAGGCATGACGCGGCGGCCATGTTGTAAAGAAAAGTCGGCAAGGTCGCCGAGCGAAAACACTTACTTCTGTAATCCCTCGCTGATCGTTGGGTGAACTCTGCTGGATGGAGGAGCTGAAAGGTAAAAGGTTATGGCGCGGCGGCCAGACCGACACACGGCCCACACCCACCCCAAGGTAAGAAAACTCTCTTACTTGTGGAATCCAAACGACGGCAGCTCGTGTACGTTGACTGACAGGAAGAGGCGATGGAGCTGTTAAGAGAAACACTCTAAACTGACCCTACAATGATCTACAGTGTCAGAAGGAAACAGACATAAGGTCCAAAAATGACTAATCTGACCTGACTGTAGAAGAAAGTTAAAATGGGTCCTACCTCAAGTTGACAAAACCTACGAAGGAAAAGTTAGTTTACAGGAATAAACAACACTGAGACTAAAACCTCATCACTGAACTTAATGACACCACAATTAACCAACTTTACAGCCTTAAACAGCTTCAACTTTAATACAAAACATCTTAGCAGCAACAAAAAAAAAAAAAACTAACATTCAAATTCTCACACACACAGAAAACAACCTCAACACACAGAGCTCTGGATTAGGTTTTACTTGGACAAAACACAAAACCTAAGAACAAAACTACCTAAAGATTTAACAATTTACCAAAGACAAAAGAGTCAAAGACCAACAGTGAAAGACTTGAGCCAAATTCAGGACGTTTCGAAGCCAAAGCTAAAAGACACTAGCCAAAGATAAAGTCCAGTGAGCTCTGTCCTCGTCTACAGCTCCACCCTGAACAGAGAATCATTCAACCACACAGAGAAAGAATGAAAGAATTAGACGTGTGTTTGTGGTTGATGGAGGTGGTGAAATTGCAGTGTGATAAAAATGGATAATGCCAAGAACAAACAAATAAAAACACATTGCAAGGAAAGCTCAAAGGCATGGCACGGCCACCATGTTGGAAGGAAAGAGACGGGAGGAGAAACACGAAATCACTGAGTCTTACTGCTTGAAGATCTAGAAGAGGATCTACCTGCAACAAAGGAAACAAAAAATAAAATTAGTTAAGAGTCAAATTGAGTTTTTCGACTTCAAACAAAAAAATATTCATTTAAAAAACTATAAACTCCACATTATCTGCTGTAACTACAAACAACATGAGCAACACTAGATAAGCAACGATATTAAACTAAGTTACTGACCTTTCTTTGAGCTTTGAGGACGATTCCTTGAAGTTTGCGGTCGACGGTGAATTCAGCAATTTTCCTGTTTTAACAAACAACAAGTCAGTTAAACTAGAAAACTACTAATATTTTCAACCATTTAAATGTAATAAAGTAATTAAATCAGCACCAGACACCAAAACCCAACAGTTGAGGCCTATTTGCCCAAATAATTAAAAACATTTTGATGTGATAAAATTTAAAAGTTTTTCCACTTCAACAAGGGCTAGAAAGCAATCCTTAGACATTAATTTAAAAATTAACACAAAGATACAAAATAAAAGTTAAAAGAATTTTTTTAAAAAAGGGAAGGATTTAATCATGTGTGAATATAAAACATTAAAACAAAATGGCGGCGCAGAGAAAAAGAATCAAATTTAAAACCGAATTTAAACTTTGAATTGTTTCTTTTTTTTTTTGGCTGCATCACTTTGAAGACCGCCGACATCAGTCAGTCCAGCTAAACCACCACAAACGAATAAAACTTTAAAATAAATTGTTTTAAACTTCAATGTTGGAGCTTGACCAAGAATACAAACAGTTTCTTTTAGTTTCTTTACCGCGAACAAACGAACAAACGCGACACTTTATCGTTAATTAGCAAACACAGCGGAGACGACCCCTGACAGCAATGACATTAGCGCTAATGCTAGGCTAACTGGAAGCTAACAAAGCTAACAACGCTAAACTACGTCTCTCACCTTTCATCTCCTGGAGCTGGACGACGTCGACCTCATCTCTCTGTTGACCGCATCAACATGTTTCTAAGTTGCAGGTATTTTTATTTCTTTTCTTAAATTTGAAGCGTCACGCTGACAGCACGAGCGACCGACATGACCGACCGGTCGATTCACGGCGGCTTTAACGACGGCGTCTGACGTCAGTCGGTTTAAAAAAAAAAAACACGCGCGCTTTTGATGCGTTCACGGATCTCAAAGAGTTGGTAAAGCGCCGCGTCTTTTCTTCTTTTTCTTCTTATCTTTTTTTTTATTTTGCTTTCGCAGCCGCTTCCTAACGTGGCAGCACCAAACTGAGCACCGTGTTTGCGCCAAAGTGATTGGCGCTGCGCAGCTTCAGAGAAAGTACTGATTTAAATTGACTCACCTGGACGAAACTTGATGCAATTACACGCAACATGCGGGGGATTGTCCGGTGGAGCTCAATGAGGGGCGCGAAATATTAGGAACACAAAAACTGACAAAACTGATCGTCAACTTCATGAAGGATTGTTTATTTAATTGTATAAATTAAGAATAAAAACATACAGTTATCAACAACCAAACAAAAAATGCTGGATGCTTGAATAAATGAATAACTATACTACATATTGATAATGATGATCATGATTGTGCAATGGTCATTGTTTATTGGTGTTTGCTCTTCAGATGAGACCTTGAAATTGACAAGTTCTTTGAAATTTGTATTTGCTGCAAAAAACATATGAGAGTTAATACAAATTTTATCAAGTTTGCAGCAAACAACAATAATTATAAAGTATAAATCACAGATGAGCACAAATAACATATGAGACTTACAACATATGACATATAACATATGAGAAAGAAAAAGTCAATAAAATATTAAAAGACCTGATCAGAAATCAATATATGAATGTTTCTGTAAATAACCAAATCAGGTTTATGTTGATTACATCTCAGATCCTTGTTAAAACTAAACTAAGAGCGTCTGTAATGAGTAAATCTACGTATTAAGATTTTTTACCATAATTTTAGGTTGTTGTCATCACCTTCTGCCACCACAGCTTGAACCTGCTAAAATGGATGGAAGTCAACTGGATTATTACTTAGTTTTGCCATTGATCATTCATATTTATTAATATTTAGGGTGTACAAGAAGGGGATGAGCAGACCACATGTGCAGCAAGATTTTAAAGATCTTTAGGATGGACAAAATGAATCTGCAAGGCTGAAATATCATAGGTCATAAACTGGAGAGGTTTGAGTCAGTGGGAAATAGGAGGTTGCTGAACAAACTTCACTGATTTATTGTCAAAGTAAAGATTTGTAGGGTTGTTGTACCATTCAGGCTGATGCATCCTGGGTATATAACAAAGGGCAAGGGTCATAGACCAGAAGAGATGTAGAGTTTTTTAGGTGCAGACATGTAAGACAGTAGGTGGGATGTGGAGTGAGAGAAACACAGAGGATAAAATCTTGCGCAAAAAGTTCACAGAAGCAAAAAATGACTGGCTGGATGAGTTTAGCCTGGTGTTGTTACCATGTGGGTGACGGGGTCTGGAAAAACAAGCTTGTGTTTTAAACTGCAGTGTCTTGATGAGTTGATGATGACAACAAAAATCAGTGGGACAAGTCAGTTGATTGTACATTGGTGCTTTTTCTGAACTTGGTCCATATATGACACCTACCAAGTTCAGTTAAAAAAAGCAACATAAAAGGGCATCAAATCACTTCACTTCAGCTGTGGCTTATGGAAGCTTGGAGTCATAAAATGTAACATTTATCAGCCTGTTAAAAATGTCATGTTTGATAGTCGACTGCTCTGCAGCTTTGTGTTGTCAGATTTGGTACTCACAGTTGACTTGGACAAAAAATGTTGTGTTTTATGGAGTGAATTTGAATATATAGATCCCGAATAACTGAACAACTCAGATTAGCAACAGATATATTTAGCTTCTAGTCAACGAACTAGAGCTGAAAAAACTGCTAATAGGAGAGTGAATATTGGACGTTGTTCACCCACATTACAAAAAAGGAAACAAAAACTGTGATGTTCTAACCTTGTGGGATTTATGGCATCTCTCCACAGCGATTAGTGAATTGAAACACTGAATCACAAACACAATTCCCCTTTCATACTTAGTATTATTATAGACAGTAGTGTAGTTCCAGTGAAACCTTCCCACAACAAAATTTACAACTCAACCAAAAAGTGGATATGAGACTTCTACTGATATTCTAACTAAACCACGCTCAGTTCTGATGTTGAAATCATGTCATCTCTGAATTCAACAGATATTTAATTTAATTGTTGGCTCACATATACATACAGTATATGTACAGTACTATGTAAAAGTCATAGGTACTCCCCACATGTTGTGTTTTAGCAGTGCTGTGAAGACCATACATATTTTCTTTTCGTAGATATAATAAGAAAATACAGGAAATGTGTACAAAGTTATTTAAGACACATAAATTTAAGACACATAAAATGTACTAATAATTCTGGATTCGGACTCTGACCACCCTCAGATTTATTGCCCCAGCAGAGCTTCAGTAACCAACAACCACAAGGTGTAAACTGTTCCTCACTCAGATCACTGACAGACATGTCTAGTCTGACATCAGCTGGTGGCAGATCCAGATGTGACAGGAGTCTCCACATCAGCTGCTGATCTCACCTTGGTCAAAATGGGAAAAGCCAACGTCCAAAAGGATGAATCCAAAGAGTCCGATGAGGCAAACTAGAGCAGAATCCTCCTCGGTGAATAATAAAGAGGGTCACCAGAGACCTGGAGCATGTTCTGGGCCCCAACTCATAATGACTTGTCACTGCAGCATCTCTTTTGGGTGAGTCAAAGTAAAGTCAGCAGCTGATGTGCAGTCACATCTGGATCTGCCACCAGCTGATGTCAGACTAGACATGTGTGTCAGTGATCTGAATGTGGAGCAGTGACTTTGTTATCAGATTATTCCTTGTGATTGTTGAGTCACTGAAGCTCTGCTGGGGCAACAAATCTGAGGGTGGTCAGAGTCTGAATCATTAGTAGATTTTATGTCTTAAATACTTTGTACACATTTCCTGTATTTTCTTATAATATCTGCATAAAGAAAGTGAGAAATAAATATGTATGGTCTTTAAAATACTGATAAAACAACACATGTGGGGGGTGGCTGTAACTTTTACACAGTATATATATATATATATATATATATATATATATATATATATATATATATAACAGGAACAAGGAAGTTAAAAAAACTTGTTGACAAAAATCCTTTTCATTATTTGAATAAACTGGCTCGTTGAAGACAGGTCTTGGTGTGGCTCTGTATTTAAAATCAAACCAAAACTAAATATTCATGTTGCCCTGATCTACCTGGTGTTAAAGCTGGTTTTTGTGGCTCAGTAGTCCCATCGCTGTGGGTCTGAGGAATCCCAGAACTGTCAACAACACGTCCAGACATGAACAAGCGCGTCAAATGATTTTTGTGCTTTGTTTTTTTTACCAACATAGCAGAGAATAGCTCAGTGAAAGCAAAACAAAACAAAACCTCAGTGATTTCTTCTTTTTTTGTTGTTGCTGGTGAAAGAAGCACACAAAGATGACATGCTGGCTTATATTTATGGAGAAACTACACAAAACGGACAGGGTGAAGGAAAGACGTGATTACATTATGTGTAGCTTTACAATAGGTTACATATGTTGGTATAAACAGAGGGAGGGAAGGGTTCATGAATGTGTATTTAGTCTAAATTTTAAAAAAAAGGAAAAAAGTTTACAGGATGAATTCACATTTGTTCTTTTTTGTGTGTGTGTCTTTACAAAAGAAGAAGAAAAAACATCCAAAACAAAAACTGCCAGCTCCCAGTTTCACTGTAACGTCACCATAAAGTAGTGGTCATACATTCTTAAAATACAAGCTAAAAACACATTTTATTCAGAGTAGTTATAAACAAAAATAAAAACATATAGGACTATACACAGCGTATGTAAGTAGCAGTTATGATAGCAGTCCATCATCACATATGAAAACTTTCTACAGTCGATAAAATACAGATTAAAAATATAGACAAAAGTGTTAAGGACAGGCGGATATAATCTAGATCCAGTGTAGATAAAATAACAACAAATAGAAAACATTCATCCATCAAGGACAGAAGAATCTTCGTTTGTGGCGTTTGGTTTGAAATTTTACAGATCTGTTTTGCAGTCTTTGTTCACTTCAGTCAAATCTGAAACGGTCTCTTAAACTTGGCACAGAAATAAACAAAGATTAAAAAGTATATATATATATATATATATATATATATATATATATATATATATATATATATATATAGAGTCATTGCACGCTTTCAAACAGAACAACACAATTGACGTGTACAAAAAAAAAACACACCACAAATCAAATAACACACACATCCAAACTGAAAGATACACAGTTATTTTTTTTTTTTATTTAAATCTGAGTTTTCATAACTGTGAAGTTGTAAATGGTTCAAGTCCCGTATTGATGAAGGTCTAGTCTGAATCCAGCTAGTGGTTACCGCAGTGCACTGTTTTGTTTTGTTTTGTTTTGTTTTGTTTTTTTTTTCTTTTCTTTTTGTTTTGTTTTGAAAAGTCACATGTCCTTTGGTGACAGAGCTGCTGTAGGAAAGCGTTGGCCCAGGTTAGTAAAAGCAGCCTCAGCATAGAGTTCACTCATGTTCTCATACGGACCCAGAGAAGTTGTAGTGGTTCCTGTGCTGCGAGTCGGAGGGCTGCGGGCTCGGTTTACGCTCCAGGTGTTCGATCTCCGCCGCGTCTGGTGGCGGACAAGGTGAAGGTCGCTGCTTAAAGAAGTCTGACACGTATCGAACCTGAAAGAACAACAACGTTTTTGGATTGTCAGACAGGCGGACAAAACAACCAGGGTTATAAGGAGCCCAAGTCACACCACTTCCAGTTGACCCACTGGGTCCTTAGATTGAAAAGAAATACACTGCAGGAGAGAAAAAAATATTTTCTGATCCACTTTGACTTCTACCCTGAATCACACATATCCTGTATCTTAATTTAAATGATAACTACTAGTGTGAGTCAAGAAGCTTTTGAAAATACATAACTCGTTCCACTACAAGCCAAACAGTCTCGTAGTTGAATTTCTTTCCCCGTCTCTTCCCGGCTGAAGAGAGAACGAGGAGCAGGTGATAAAACTGACCAGGTCAGATATTTTCCTAGGTTAGCGTAGCTGCTGTTAAACTAACGTTAGCGTCAGAGACGAGCGTTGTCGTCCGCTACGTGGTCTGAAGCAAAACCTAGAGTCACTTTTGTTGCCTGTCACTAAACAGACTCTCTCCATGTCAAAAATTATCTTTAAAAGTCAAAAACATCACATGTGAAAACCATGACACATTTCAAACGGGACCAGAAAGTCTTTTTCTCTCCATAGACGCATGTTTTTTTATGATCAGTGGACCCATTGACCGGCAGCAGAGTCGTGACTTAGGCTCCTCATCACAACTACATCCTCTTAAATATTGGTGGCATCGTCAGGTTATTGTGTTTGGGCTGCGCTAACTGGTGCTACCAGCGTTTTTTCTTTCAGTGTTAAGCTCTTCAATACAACCCAACCTCATAGAACCACATGAAATCATAACACAGATTGATGTCACACCCAATAATCGACCTACACTAACCCGCCCAGTTAGAGGAGATTAGTGTTGAAGTTCACAAATTATGGATAAAAATGTGTTGGGTGAAGTCACACTGACTTTATTCTTTGATGCCACAAATTCTGATCAGTTCATACTTGAGTTCAAGTGAACGTTTGTGCCAAATTTGCAAAGATTCTCTCAGGAACTGCTTTAGACATCTTGTTCACACAGACAGACTCAACTCAAAAACATCATATTTTGCCTGTAGCCCATTACTATAATAATATGATTGTAATATAGAACCAGATAAATATCATGTACAAAGGTAAGTCATAAATCACTGGTATTTTCCTCACATGAATTAGCTCAGAGACAAAGGAACAGGAAGTGAATTAGGTATGAATGTAGGAGCCTGAAAGTGTCTACACTTCAACTGTTTCACTCATTCATGACTATAACATGTTTATCATGACATTCCCACTAGTTTCTAATGGATATTTACGACATTATCAGTCATTTGGAACAACCTCCTGCTGGAAAAACCTTAAAATGTTTGACTAAACGGGCTTCTGACCTCAGAACAATATGATCATATGAAAATTCCCAACATGGAAGTTTTAAAACAATCTGAACATGTTTAAAACTCACATTGAGCACAGCGATGAGAGCTCCCTGCAGCAGCCCCACCAGGACGTCGCTCCAGTGATGTTTATAGTCAGAGACACGTGTGTATCCCACGTAGAGAGCGAACGCCACCAGGAAGAACTGGATGGTTGGTCGAACCAGACGCGTCCACTTTCCCTGCATCCGGGCTTGTACGTAGAGCTGAACACACGACATAACAACAGAGCCTCAACTTGTGTTGAACAGGAACTTTTGTACATGTATGTTTATTTTGTTAAATCATGAAAACATGCAGCATAATGTGTCACTAATGTTGTGGATGATTCAGCAGTTTGAACGGAGCTTTAACACTCCAACAGGGATTAAACCTTTGAGCCTTGTCACCTTCCGTCCATTGTACAGTGTGTAATACTACAACAATGATGTTTTTAAAACTGGAGCCGCGTGTACACGTCGACCACCTTCTCCTGTTTTGAGTCACTCCAGGGTGTTTTTGGTAAACACACATTTCACAGCCACGCTCAGATCTGACGCGACGACGGAGCACTCACCGACAGAAAGAGCATGCAGTACATCCCGAAGGACGAGTGGCCCGAGTAGAACGATAACCTGAGGAGCAAAAACAAAAGAAATCTGCCTCATTTATCGGTTCATATTTTCCACCTGCAATTTAATGTATGTATGACAGAGGCAGTGAACAATGACTGAACTAAATGTGTTTGATACTGAACAGTGACGACTGATGAGTAATTATAATTGTTCAAATATCAAAACAAGTTGTTGTCAAACAGATACATTTACAGATACATAAAATAAAGGAAAGGATATTTTATGCTAAAAATCACCACTCTCACCTGGATTCAGTCACGTTGCGATGGCTGCCGGTGCAGTTGATGTGCAGCACGTATCCGTTACAGCTTTCTGGCGCACACACGGCCAAGAAGTTCGGACGAGGACGACCTATGGTGAACTTTGCCAGGTCGGTGAGCGACTGGCTGACGGCTGCTCCGAACAGGAACGTGCCCACGATCTTGTAGAGAGCGGACAGGTACTGGTTGAATGCGGAGTTGGAGTGAAGACGTTTGGTGTGGACCAGATACGCTTCTCCTGTGGTGATCTGGGAGGTGAAGAGATTTAATGAGGCACTTTATGTTGAGTGTGGGCAAAAAAAACAATTATAAAACATGGATTTTAAAAAAGTTGAGTGTCTCACAATGACAATGGAGCAGGTGATGGTCACTCCGGCCATGGCCCCGTGGGAGATGGTGTCTCTCCTGTACGGGTAGTTGATGCTCTTGTCATCGCAGTAGATTCCTCTCTGGTACGGGCTGAACATCAGCGTCAGGATGGCTGAGGGTAGAGCCGCTGGAGAGAAGAGGTGACAGTTTAACCTTATTGTGCTGGATGTTTTTATGGATGTAGACATTGGTTGTCAATCAGTCATCGCCATCCTCTCCGTTCTCTCCTCAGGAAACTGTGTTTACAGCTCATTATTCTGTTCCCAAAAAGGCCCCTAACGTTGGGTTTATTGTGGCGGACAAAGCGACTGTCATCGAAGACGTGAATAAAGGTGTCATAACAGTTGTACTGTCGTCTTTGAAAACCATTGTTGAGAACCAGAGAGCGGCTAAGATGCTTAAGCTCTGCACTGACAGGTCAAACATGAAGTACAACACAATGAGGTGCAGCTCAGGAAACAGCTAAGAACACACTGATGGACTAATCTTTTGGCTTTGGGCAAAAGGCTCCACTTTGCCAAGTAAATTAATCCGTCATCAGCGGAGCTCGGTGGCCACGGCTTCACCTCCACAGGTCGCATTGACTCTTTCTCTCAGAGGAACCGCTTGTCACCATGGAAACGTGCGGGACAGGACAACTGTGACCTTTGACATCGGGGGGGATGGGACAGTTTGCACAGAAAAAGGGGCCTGAGAGCTGAGGAGAGAACCCAGACACACACTCGTATAGGTGCGAAGACGGATAAAAACGTAGTCTACGACCTACACACGTGTGTATTTATAGGTCTGTGATGAGAAAGAGTTTGTGTCTGTCGAAGACAGACGGCAAACATCGGGTTTCACAGGTTTCACGGTTTCTCCCCCAGTGCAAACAAAAGAGTTTGGCAAAAAAGTGACAGCGCAGCGTCAGAAACACATAAAACTGTCTCTTAAATCTGAGCGGGACAATAGTCCAATCTACAAGAATGACGCCAGGAACTTTCTACATTACAACTTTTAATAGTTTTCCTGTTTTGAAGAACTCAAGAAGGGCTAAACCGCTAAAGTTAATCAGAGAGTTGGAATGAATGGAGTTTGTTTTTCTAAGCTGGAGCTGTATATTTACTGGGTAATGCCATAAGAGCAACTCTCCACTAACAGATTGCTTCCTTCCTCCTGGAGTGCGTGTGACTCGTCGCTGTTTGACTAAACCACACAAGGACAGAAAAGGAAAACACAGGCAGGTAATTTTGCGACGGTAATTCTGGCATGATGTCATGTGCACAGGTGAAGGTGACGTCATGTGCACGGCGGCGCTCTGTCAGGTGTGAACATTTAAACACAGATTTAAGAAAATAAAGCTCATACGTTGAAGATGTTTCTATGTTCACACAGAAAGTTTAAAGGTGAATGTGTGAAAGATCAAAACGGCTCCAAACTGATTATCACATTTTAAAAACAAAGAAGCCAATGTACATGAACTGGAGACAATCCTTCTCTTATTCATCATTGTATTCACATTTCCATCTTTTGGAAACTTAAATAAAAGATCTGAAAGGTGTAAACTATACTTGACAATACAACATGATTTTTGTTTAACAGAGTTCAAAGAACCAGAGATGATGAAACCATCGTTGTGTTGTTTCATTATTTTCATCATTTCGTCTCTGTGAGCAGCTTCTGGTCCATCAGAGAATAAAGTTATCGATACATCTCTCTCTCTCTCTCTGTCTCAGTGTGAAAACACATCTGTCTTTTACTGTGTGGACGACTGCTGAGTGTTTGTGGAGTGTAAACTAAACATTGACACACACACACTTCTAATTTTACTTTACTCTCCTCCATAGATTCACGTTTCCATTCCTTTTATGAGCGTATTAATATTTTAATACACTATGTGAAGCCTTTTGTGTTTTCTCTTCACAAATAAACCTGCCTATTGTCTCTGTCCTGAGCTCACTGTCACTGCCACAAACAGTGGCAGATAAATTCATACATTTTTAAAGAAAAGGTTTAATCATTTCTGACACAGCTGGGAATTGTCGTTTGTGTCTTTGTAGGTGACAACTTACAACAACAAGTTTTATGAGCTTGTGATTATTCATGACAGAATATGATGAACTCAAAACTCATGACAGTTAAGGTTTGTTTGGTTTGGTTGAAACTCATTCTTTAACAAGTTTAGGGGCTACGAAGAAAAGATTTTACAACTGAGGAAGTCTCCACACAACATCATCAGCTCCTGTAACAGAGACTTCAGTGGCCATAGACTGAAAAACATCTTTAATTTGCAGCTTGGTGCCTAGTGGATGCCGAATGACTGAGGTCATAAAACTGTTAATGTATATGAACGTTTCTATGAACTGTCTTGAGCCACCGGTTGTTACTATATAAAAGAAGGCGCGTGCAGCTTGTTGCTCAACAGTGTTTGTCACCATCTGTGAATAAAAGCTGATAAAGATCTTTGACGACAACAGTTTCCTGATTAAAAGGGGAATTTCAGTGTCTCAGCGTCCGTTATTATAGCAGGTCAGAGCAACGCTCTCAGCTCGTCTTTGAAGTGAAGCCCGACCATTGTTTACTCTGCAGGGTGCAAGGATAACATTTAGATAAGAGGCCGCTTGTTTGTCGAGTCTCTGGTGGCTACGCTCTGCCAGGGTGGAGATGTGAGTGGACCGAGTTGGGAAATGGCCTTCAAAACACACAAACACACACACGTACAGTAACCACTGCTGGGCTTATTTAACACGAACTGTGAGGAAGTCGATCCCCCTTCGTGTCCAACAGCCTCTGGGAGCCGAGCTCCTATTATCTGAACAGGACTGGCTGTTTTTATCTGGCTCTATTATTCCAGAAGCCCTGGTATGTTTTTATAGGCCTGTCCTGATGGGATGGCCTCCCCTACCACAGGCTGGGTCAAGATTGGGTGAAAGCCACATTCAAAAAAAAAAAAAAAAAAACTTTATATCTGAAACATGCTTATTTGTTTCCTTTCTGAGTTAGATGAGAAGACAGACGCTCTGGTGACGTGTTGATGTTGTGTTTGGTTCGGCCTCGTTCCAGATCTTCGTGTTGAAGAAGAGGTCGTGGAGTTTTTCTTGGAGGATCTTTGTCTTTTTTTCATTCCAATGTCGTGATGCCGTATGGATCATCACAACACTCGAGGCAAATTTGTGATTTGTTCACTGGGCTATATAAATAACATCTGACTGGACTTGATTGGTGGTAAACAAACCGCTCTGTAGTGAATGAGAAAGTTTCGCTAATATTTATGAGAGAACTGAGAACAAGCTGCTTACAATACTGTGCAATACCGTTTTTGGCACTTTAGATGTTTAGATTCTTATCTGTTGTGTAATACCATCAGGGAAGCGACTGATCGGTCCCAAATTCAATCTGCACAATGAAGCACGACAAGTCCAAACACAGACAGTCACAGAGAACCATCATCAGAGACCAGGAGGATAAGGAGCCCTGCAGCAGATGGTTTGGATCGACTTTTAGTGCTTCAAAAGTTGAACACAGCAGTCGTCATGAAGGCCAAGAATTAAAAAAATATGAACAAAGATACCATCAAGTGATTCTTGTTTTACCGCAGAGTTGTTCAACACAACACATGCAGCATTTAATCACCGTTAACGACTGGTTCTGTCGGATGAGACTTCCAAGTGTGCAGGAAAAGTAAAAAAAAAAAAAAAAAAAAAAAATCAGGAGTTGAAATGAACAATATTTACCGGTGGAAAACGAAACTGTAATTATCCTCTTTAAATGCACAGAGAAAAGTGAATTAGTGTTTTTTTCTGCAATCTTAAAGCATTACTGTATTATTTTAATTATATGTAATAATTCAGATGATGTTGACTTGTCATTGAGCAGTTGAGCTGAAGATGAAGTTTTAAAACAGAAACTTGTTTCAGTTGCATTTTAACATGATCTTACGTCCCTTTAGCTGCAGTTTAGTCTTTATACCTTCACTTTTTGAATCGATATTGCTGCTGAAACATGTTGTGCAACTACTTACGCTCACTGGAGGTCATTTACTTGCAATGGGGGATTTTTTTTTATAATGATGTGTTATTGTTTCTTTTACGACTTTGACATTTTAAGAATACCCTTTTAGTGTTTGTTTAATTTGTACTTTCTCCATGAACTTTTCCAGCTGCAAAGAAGAAACTGCTTCCAATCTGACTTTATGAAATCTCTCACACACACGCTCAGTTTTTGCTGAGTTTTTGCCTTCAGTCCACAAGAGAGATAAAAAAAAAGGAAGAGGGGAAAGTATTGTTTTACGCTTTCACAATCTCTTCTGGAAAGATCGCACCCCCCGATTTCTCTTTGAGAAAATAAACACGATGGAATCTGGGATCAGACACAAGTACAACTTCCCCTTGACCCCTGACTCGTCGGGAAGTGGGAAACGTTCCTGTTATTCAGCTTAAGACGAGCGGCCGCCGTGACTCATCTCCAGAACTGAATAATTGAGACATTCGCCGGAAAAACCAGAGCGACAAACAGGCAACGGCGTCGCATGAGAACGTCGGTTCGGGGTCTTCATGTCAGGTCTCAGCAGACGACCGTGAGATCTGCGATGACCTCGTAGTTTGTTAACGAACAGAGATTCATGACTGATATACACATCACACCGAGGTGCTCAGAAAACCAATATTTAACTTGAAGATCCTTGTTTTGTTTGTTCTGGCAGTTTTCTTAGTCCTAGGCCGCTCAGTCAGTGCCGTGTTTGTTCTGTGCTGCATTCCAAAGATATCGTTTGGCAAACAGCAGGTTTATTCCTGCAATGTCTTTCATGGACGATGCTTTAGTTTTCTCAGTTTTACTCTAAAACCTCAATCACTGTTCATCTGTTTTTGTTTTTTTGTTTTTTTTTACTAATTTTAAGGAAAAATGCAAAAAAGTTCATCATTTCCTGTGAGGACGGGGATTTTTCCTGGGAAAGTCCAACACAACAAATTTTCCTTGTACATCACTTTGGCATCACAAACTTTTTTGGGGGATGAGGGGATGAGGGGGGTGGGAGATAAAACAATAATACTGCATGCTCTGGGATGCATTGTTGAATTGTTGTCTGCTTTAAATTAATCTCAAATAACTGAGAACAAGATGGAGGAATTTTAGGACTCTGTCCAGAAAACGATAAAAAGGATCCAAATCTTCCTGAAAACCTTATGTTTTTCCATCTGATCAAACTTGAGATCTTCAGATCTCCTTGTAATTTTTCTTGTGTGTGCATTTGTGTTCTGAGGCACAATCTTTGTAATCAATATCTAGTTTCAAATTACATTTGAAATAGGACTAAAAATCAGAGTTGTGGTTTGTAGTGGTGGATTCAGGATCTGAATCATCTCCCTAAAAATCACTCACCAGTCATGGATCTAGACGTCTATTTAACTGGGTCACTTGAGTCCTACCACATTTGATTGATATAATCAATAAACGTCACCATTCAAACATCTTACATCTCACTTGGCAGAGAAACGAAACGTACCCGACTCACAACCGCTGCCAGAGGACTCGTAACCGCCTGAGGACCTAACCGAGGCTGAGTGAACCTGCATCCACTCACCGTCTAACACACACACATGAGTTCATCCACTTTTAGACAATAAGAAATTAAAATATTTTTGTAATGGTGACCCTGACCTCATTCATTTTTTTGCACATCCTAATTTAGACCTTTAGGTTTAGGCTTATATAAGCCTATGATGATGTACATGCTTTATTATGTCTCAAGTGAATGTACCAAGGTTCTTGCTAATTCTGGAAACACTTTCTTTCACAGTCAGGACATTTTGGGTCAAGTGACTCGCACAACCCGACTCAGTGAATGATCTGAATCCCTCCAAAGATCCCAGTATTACATTACTAGTGGTTTGTGATGGACGACAGGTGATGGATTTAATCCCGACCACAATCAACTCTCTGGTCAGATTTAAGCAACAAAAACACTTTTGGTTAAATCTTGAGGAAAAGTTTGTGGTTTTGGTTAAAACATAAAACAAAAACGTTGGGTGTGAAGTCACATTATTTGTCCAAAAATGAGCTGTAGAGAAACGACGGCCAAAAAAATCTTCACAGAAGTAACTGTTAGAAGAGGAATGAAGTTTTATGTGTTGATGGCAGGTGATTGTACATGAGAAGGAAAAAAACTACTTTTCACTGAGAATTTGATGCAAGTTACAACTTGAGACAGAAACTAATTTACAAGTTGCAATGATAAACAGAAGGAGACAGCAACACTTTGTTAGTTTACTAATGATTATTAAATAATATTTATCAAAAAAGAACTTTCAGTTTCTGTTTTTACAGGAAATGTATCCATTCAAAATGTATATAAAATAAAAAATAAAATAAATAAAGTCGCTCACGTCAAACAGATGTTGACCTTTCAATCAAAGAGACAAAATTATTCTTCCTCTAAAGTTAAAACACTACAGTCGTGACAAGTCCTAAAAGGGAACACTGAATTTAAACACACACTTGCACACATTTTAACACAGGAATGTCAGGGAGCATAAGTCAACATTTTCTACTTGACTTTGACGCATATTTGGCAGAGGCACATACTCTGTGTGCGTTTGTCAATAAAGTAGTTGAAGAAGCATCTTCAACATGTCAGCAAAATATTAAGATTGAAACAAACGGCTGCTGTCGTCTCTGTAGCTCTCCATAAAACTTGTGACAACTTGTGTTACTGTAGTCGTAAAAAAACAGCACACAAGTAACACACTTTCAATTCCTCCTTGCACATTTCTACAATAACAAAACATTGACATGTTGGTTTCACTTTGGGCATTTTTGCTATTTTCAGACAGACAATCTATCACTGCATAAGCAACAACACATTTCCAGGTAGGTTTTTCTTTCTTTCAATAGTAGATTTGTGCAAAAGTTTGCACCGATAAAACAAGTGAACAACTGGACTTTGAAACGACTCAACGTGACCTTTTGTTTGCACAGTTTTGCATCAACAGACACTTTTTGTTTTTTTAACTCTCTCACCAGACTTGTTCAACACCAACCTCCTATTTTAGCCACTGACGTGTGAAATTAAACAACCCGGTTGCCTTTAAAATCCATTTATTGATGCCTAAAAAGCCTGAAGCTCAGACAGATATGTTAAGTTTCAGAATGACTGGTATTTGCCCTGAAACGTAAAACTTTTAGGGGCTGTTGACCTGCAACTCCTTTATTAACAAACAGGGAGTTTGGCTCCTGAAGCCAACATCCGCCTGAATTGTAATAGCTGATTGCAAAACTTTTTTTTTTTTTTTTTTTTTTCCTTGATGGACAGAGCACAGATAACTGCTACAAATGGTAGTGATAATAATCACAATGAATCTGAAGCTGCCAACGTCTGGCATCGTTACTTGATGCTCTTTTGACCCCTGGGTGGGATCAAAGTACCAAAGCAAAAGCAAAGGAGTGACCAGAGTCATAAAAGTGATAAATCAGAGATGGTGAAACTATGATCTCTGTGACGTCTGTGTAGTTGAAAAGTGCAACAACAGCTGGACTGTGTCTGGTTTGAGACGACTGTGTCTCTTCAGCGTCCGACCGCTGTCACGGAGAACATGTTGCCAAAGCTAAGCAGTGACTTCAGACAGTTTTATCAGGTGGATTTGCTCAACTTTGTGGCCAAAACAAGTGGAAATGGAAGCTTTTATCTAAACTGTATACTATCGGTTTAAACTGGGGTCATTCCCATGTCCCTCGGACACGTGATGGAAACATGGAAAAGATGTTCCTCGTCTCTGTGTTCCCTTTATATGACATGAGTTACGTTCATGGGAACATAAACTTGATGGGACTTATCATCTTATTAGCATGAACATGGGGTTAGAGTTAATGTTCCCAATAAAGACTGGATCATATTTATGACATATTTTAATTTAAAATGGATCAAACTGGACCCCAACACAATCTAATATGTGTTAAAGACTGAACACTGAACTGAGGAAACACTGAAGCAGGTTCAGTTTTGACATTTTGAGAATTACACGTATTCACTTTTATGCCAAAACCATGAAGCTACAGTCTGGAGAAAGTTAGATCAACATTGCACAAATAAGGCAACTACAATGACTCTCCACTGGGATTAAACTTGTGTTTCTCTTAAGCAACGTGTTACAGTTTTTCAGGCGATGACGTTATGACTACTTCTTGGATGAAGAGCTAAACTAGATTTTTCCCCTCAGTTTCTGGACTTCATACAAACTCATCGTTAGCCGTCAACTCTGACTACAAACAAGAAATATTTCAGCTCGTAAATCTCTTTAGAGACATTTATCTTTTGCAGGAATTGAACAAAACATAACATGTTAATTATTGAGCTTCACGGGTCTTAGTTTGTTTATTTTATTACAGTTCATCAGAACCAGCTGTTTTCTCCTGATCTCTTCATATTTGCGCTAAGATAAATTGACCAACTGTAGCCTCGCTGTCTGGAGGCGTTGACCTTTTTAAATCCAACGCTCAGCAAAGTATCAAACTAGGAAACACTGAACGACAGTACACTCTTATTAGACTGGACACAAAAGGAAGAGATAGAAACCAACAGAAGGAAAATGTGAAACAAAAAAGGTGAACAGAGCAGCCTGTTCCCATGAAGAAATCACGTTTACAATCTTGATAATATTAATGTGATACTAAATATTTTCATGACTGAGTGTAACAATGTTACGGAGATTTGCTGTGGTGGCGACAGTGTCAATGTGAGGTGTGTGTGTGTGTGTGTGTGTGTGCGCGTGTGCGTGATGTACACTTGGAGGTCGCATTGTATCCACTGTGGGCAACGGGAACAAATAATGGCAGGATGGACGTTTGACTGCAAAAGGGAAGTGGGAGAAATAAAACCCTGAGCAGATTCAGAGATCAGTTACACTCTGAACATTCAGCACATTCCTGCCATATCTCTCTCACACACACACACACACACACACACACACACACACACACACACACACACAAATCGTTTGTTAATGAAGGGGATCTAACTTGATGACAGTTTACCCTGCATGCATACAGATCAACAGATTAATGCTGCCGTGGGAGTCCAGAAAGCAATGGGGGCGTGAGGGTGGAAGTGGTAGAAAATAAGGACGCAATTATTCAAAGAAGGAAATTAGAAAAAGAAAAAAAACTTGGGGAAATTGAATAAGATGAATCTATTGTGAAAATAAATCCACATCCAGGAAAAATTACAATGCTACAGCCCAGAAATCCAACTATATAACACGATAACACAATATCATTTGACAATACTGGAAACTTGTTGTAACAACATAAAAGTTCAAGGTTTCCAAGTCTTTAAAGTCGTGTCACAATTCAGTGATTGTTTTCTGGACGCAGGAAGTAATTTGATATTTTCAACATAACGATGTTTATTGAAGCTCCTCCTTTTTTCTCAATCAGTCCAGTCCATCGTTGTCGATTTATAAACAGAAGGAAAATACAGAATCGCGATTATCTAGAGTTTAAGTTACATTAAATGTCATGTTTTGTCTCAGTAACTGAGAAGAAAACAGTTGAAAAGCCTTCTGTAAAGTCTTTTGTTCAACTAATCATTGTTTGATGATCACATGACTATTCACCTTTAAAAGGACACGTTATGGGCAAACCATAGAGGTTTCGTTTCGTTTTTAACCACAAGGGACGTTAACATTACAAAACACTGTGAGTTGTGAATCAAACTATTATTTAACTTGCTAAGATCTTTCTCTGGTGGAAAACAGCTCCAATGTGGAACAACTTAAGTCCTGAGACACATTAGCGTCCGGTGAGAAAGTGTAAAAGGGCACATTCTAACTTATTGTCTCATAAAAACAACAACAGCTGGTATGTACGTTTCCTCTGTTACTTAACATGGTTTCTTACTTTGATCAGGTAGTAATGGACCCTTTGCAAGTGACACTGCTACAAGAGAAAACTTGTTTAAAAAAAAAAAAAAAAAACCTTTAAAGTTTCTCGATAACTGAGTTTGAGGGTAAAAAGATAAAAATCTGTGATCACAAAACAAAAGTAGATTTTATCATTACTATTAGATGATTATGAGCAATACTGAGTCATACAAGGTGATTCAGGTGAGAGCATGAAAAAAAATTCACATAAAAAAAAAAAACTGCTTAGCACCTGACTCAACTCTTGCAGAAAAGACTCAAGTCAGTTAGTCAACCAAAGTCATCGTAAGCTGAGAAATCTTTAGATGACGAGTCGTTAATCATCATTTGCAGAAGATACAACATTACTGATTTCCAAAGAGTTTCCTGTGATTTCCAACAAACTCTTAAAAATTCTTCCTGCCTGATTGAATTCAACCAGGAAATGAAAAACATTCTGATCTCATGGCGTCATTTTCTCACCTGGTTGACAACGAAACAACTTCATTCATCTTTTTTATAGTAAATGATCAATTTCATAGTTACTCAAAATGTTGTTGTTCTAACCAAGACAGAGAAGAACTTCATGAAGGGCGTTGACGGTGCAGCGGACTCCTCATCAGGTGTGACACACATGAACATACGTCTTGTTGAGAGAAGCATGATCATTATCATTCCTTCCCGTCAGTCACCAGATGGATCCACGACTGGACACACACACAAAAATGCCATAACCCTCAATGTTTCTCGCAGCCTTGAGGCGTTTCTTTCCAAAGTTCTAGTTCTGACCCCATTATTCACCTAAGAAAACATCTCAAAAGAGAATGAAACAAAGAGAGAAATCGACTTTTGTCTTTTTGTCTCTCTCTGTTTTTTTCCATCACCTCGGTGACAACTTCTGTTGGAGCAGATGTGACATAACAAACTGGGAGATATCCATCCTGTTAATGGCTTTTGTGTCTTCAGTGTCTTCAGAGAGCAGAGCAGGTCACAACAAGCCATTTTGTTCCCTGCACAGTTCACACACACACACACACACACACACACACAAGCCCACCCTCAACACACACACAAACCTGATCTACAATTTCCAAAACAGGATTTTTACTGTCATGAAGAGCAGGATTCATTGTCACTGATCTTTGCTCTTCCTTTTAACCTCAAGTTTAAAAAAGAGAGAGGTCACAGGGTGCAGAGGTTTGGAAAAAAAAAATGCAAAAAGCCTGAATGCAATTACAGAAAAAAAATGAATAAATAAAAAATAGAAATGAGAAATTATTCATTGAGGAGTCAGAGACATGAAATCAGGTGGAGATCCCAAACTGGACCTTGTAGCTACTCACACAAACAAACAAACCCAACTGATAAAAACCTTGAATCACGTTTTAATCACCGCTTCTGTATATCACCACTGATAGTGACAGTTACTGATTTCAGTGAGGAAATCACAGATCAACAGTCCCAGCAGTTTTTTTTCCTGAGTCGGTGTTGGGAAACAGCACAGTTTGACCTGTTTGAACAAGATAGGTAACGTGCTGAATGATGACTTTTACTTTAATTTAACTGCAGAATATACAACTACTGGCAAGTGACGCAGTCACTGTGGGAAATGTGTGAAAGACGCGTTTTAATCGTAGTTGTTTTCCCTGTTTGAACAGAGTTAGAACCTGGTAACGACATGTGAAGCAACATGTGTTATCTGTGATTGATCTATAACTCATGCGTCCGCTTTAAAATCCAGGCGTCACCGCCATAAACAACTGTGCTTTTTAAATAATTATATTTACATATAAGTTTATTATAACTTTGATTCAGTCGCATTAAATCCAAACCTCAACGCGCAGTAGTTGCACAATTCATGTGGAGCCTGAAATCTGATCATATTTTCAGCCATGTTGTCATGAGAAGAGGAGAACAAGGGTTGAAACTCACCAACAAAGACACAGAGAATATCCACCACGACCAGAAGCAACTTCTTTCCTTGCTCGGGCATGTTTCTTCCCGATGTCGCTTTACTTTCATAAATTAATCGCGTTGCTTTTTTCTTTTTTTTTCTAAAGCAAAGTATTCATTTAAGAAACACCTGGAGGAACTGTTAGAGAAAAAAAAACACACACACACATACAATCAGGACCTGCTCGTTCTTCCGGCTGCTCTGTGTACCTGCCCGTCAGTCTGTCTGCTCCAGGTGAGCCGCAGCGGCAGAGCAGCGTCGTGGGTGTTGCTGTTTTTACGCACAGGAGGAAGGGAGCGGGCGCGGGGGCGCGCACACACGAGGCTTCCTTATATCATAACTCTCCAAAAGTATTTAACACTCACATCCTCTCAGCTCATTTTAATGTTCAGATTTATTTTATTTTGACCAGTTTAATTTTCAAACTTTGCCAAAAAAAGAAAAAAACAAAACAAAAAACAGATAGTTAGGTTATTTAATGGATGAATTAGAGGTTAGAAAATTAGGAATTCATTGTTTTTTTTGTTTTTTTTAAAAAAACTCCTAATTTTGATTTAGGGCTCAAAACACTTGTGATTTTTCTGGACATTTTTGCACCAATCACTCAAATTTGGTTTAAAAACATGATGAAGAAAATGTACACTTGAGCTAACAGTCATTAACAGACACATGTTACCCCAACAATTCCTGAACTGGCTCCCTTGATCTACCGACATTCAACTCCCCCTCTTCCCCCACCTGGTCTGGGAGCCACCACCCAATGCTGAGGTGTACCATAAGGTGAACAATACCTTTTGTTTCATTTACATAATATCTGGTCAACACCCTCTCTGCCTTTATAAACTACATCCCCTCATGGTCATTGCTGCATCAGTCAGCTCACTGTTTCCCAGAATCCTATTAAAGACACATCACTTACTGCGAACTCTGAACTGGGCTTCTGAAGAATTTCTTCTACAGTTTGGTGCCGTGATGTGACCCGGATTGCAACATGTTTCGGAGGAGGCTCTTTTTCCAGACCAAGTCCAAATTCAACCCAGTGGTGAAGGATCCTTTTGAAAACCCAATTACCATCACTGTGTGTTGTTGGAAGCCCAAAAGAAGCTGACGCCATCCAGAGTTGAGAGTTTGCTGTAAGTGTTTTGTTTTTTTGTTTGTTTAGAGAAGTTTTATACCTGTTTAGAGGACACTTGAATATTCATAACCTCGGTTTTGAGGCTGCTTGTTTCTTCTGGCCGTGGAATCTGACTCGCTCTCCTAATGGTGCAACAGTCCAGATGGACTTTCCAGGACTGGACTTCAATGGACTTGTGACTTCAATCTGAAAAGATCAGTCCCTCTGAGTCTTTTTGCATTGGAGACCGGGTGTTTGTGAGTCCTGTGATTCTATTGGAGACAAGAAAAGACCAGAGAGTTGAACCCTGCAACTTTAATCCAAGAAAAACAGTTTCTGAAAAAAATCCTGTCTTCTCCGATTGGAAACCATCAGGTATTATCAGGATTATAGCCTAATAGATAGCAAATAGAAGCATTTATTCTCTGACAGACGTGTCAACGTGGAAAGAATTGACTAACATGTTAATTATTTGCAATTAATCTTTGTTGATAACTTGGTTAAAGGTGATGCTGTTAATTTTTATCTGTAACTCAATGACGCTCACACAAAGTTTCTTGAAATTTACTTTTTATGGATGAATAGTTAGTTAGAAAACAATGCTATGGCTGACCACACAACAAGAGCACATAGTTAAATTGATATATCTGCTGGGGTAAAATTCAGTCAGTCCACACCAGCTGATAACCTTGCTTCTCCTAAAACAGATGGCTTTATAGCAAGAGACTGTTGATGTGAAGGAACATGAGTTGTGGCTTTGTTGTGGATGATAATATGTAAACGGTGGGTCCACAGCGACGGTTGCGTTGTGGCCTTCCATTTCTGTTTGTATCTGTAAAGTAGCACCGATGTCCCCTGATTTGGTACACATGGTCAGAGGAAGATGTTAACGGTCTAAAGAACTGGTGCGCTCCCAGATTATTATGCTAAGTGTGAACGATGTCTGTCCACAGCCCAACAAACAACATCAACGAGCCCCTCAGCGACCCTGAGACACACATAACAATGAATAATTATAAAATTGATATGATTAGTGAAAAGAACAGGTGGTAGAGCGGTGCAGAGGTTAACACCGTCTCCTCCCACAGTCCAAAGACATAAAAGGTTTGAATATGAACATGTCTAGTTGTGTGACTACACATCAGCACAGTGATAGACTGACGACCTGACTCCAGCTGTAGATGATGGACGGATGGATTGATAATAAGTATATATGCATATATATGAATTAGATGATCAAATCAATGAACATGATCGTAAAAATTGGACAAGAAATAAAAAAATCAACTGACATGTTGATTAAACTTGTTTGGTTTAATAAGTCACATTTTATCTGTGTTTCTTGGTGTTGAAGTTAATATTGTGGAGATAATTTAACAATTTATCGGTAGTATTGTTATTGTCAGTTATTTAGGCCACAATAACTTCATTTTTTTTTTTTTTTCAGGTGCCGTATTGAACGTGTAAAACTGCTCAGTGGGACAATAAAACAGAACATAAAGATTAATTATTGATGTTATTAGAGATACATGTTCTTTTTTCTGCTGTGAGAAACTTTTACAAAGATGTGAAAAAAGTGATCCATACGGCTGAAAACACAACTTCAACCACATACATTTTAATAAGGAAATGAGTCCAAACGCTGAATTGTGACATTGTTTATACGATGCTTTAATTTTGACGTAGTTCCTTGTGCATTGAAGGGCATATTTTAATGCTAAGACATACGAGTAATGTATATTGAAAAGACTGTCACAGTTACAACCACTGCTGCAGACTTGGCTCATTGTAAAAAATAAAATAAAAACAAAAAATAGAAAGATCCTGAAATAGCAGCATTTTGGCAACAAAAGAAATGTGGCTCTGAGGTATATGAGTTTTCAAATGATCATGAGAAAACTAACTAAAGCATTATAGAGGTCGGTAAGTGGCCCAGTCCAAACTGCTGCAAGCACATAACAGAAAGAATATGTAATGTATTAAGGAGCATGCAGGAGGATCAGGCTTTTAACTGAGACACAGTCGTCATCATCAGCTTCCAGTAATATCTATTAGTCTCTTGTACATCAGTGCAAACAGTATTTACAAGTTTCATCTGCCATTTTTGTGTTAATATTTACTGTACAACGTCAAAAACAAAGCATGTAACCTTCACGATGGCTCACACATGCAAAAATATAACAACTCAATGATAATCAAAATACTATGTTACAACAAATATTTATCTCCTGTAGACTTTTCCATGTTTGATCCAGTGCAACTGGATCTGTGTGTAGCTTTGACGAAACATGATCCTAAATATTCAAGTCTTTTGAAGACAAAAGGAAAGTGAATATCTTTTTATAGACAGTGTAAAAAAAATAAGCAAATATTGTCATGAAACTAAGCATCACAGGAGGAGATGTAAGGATCACACGTCACGGGACAGTAGGAGAAATCCACAAAAATAGGAAGAGAAGGTGAGTTTGGATGAGAGAAGGTGTCGGGTTGCAACGACGACTCAAAATTACTTTGAGAGAAAAGATGTTTGGGTGAGTTGAGCTCAGCTGGGAGAGGAAAGACCTGGAAGGAAACAGGTGAAGGAGATCTTGTGTCGCCACCCAGCTGCAGCTGGTGGTCACTGGTGCTAACGGTGATTTGCTGCCTCTTGTCATGTTGGCGTTGAGAAGGAGACGGAGGATTTTCATGAGTCTGAGTGAAGACAACGTTGGAGTAAATGGAGGCGCCGGGGAAGAGATCAGTGCTGGATGTCGTTGTGTTTATTATTGAAGTCCTGGTGAATTTCTCTCCTGATGCTCTGGTATTTTGAAGTGTCTGAGACCCTGAAGCTGGGAGTGGAGAGTAGCAGTGATAATGATATATGTGGAGATTACAGACGCTCTGATAGCTGCTGGCACGATGCAGGTCAGAGCTCTGCAGCTCATCATCACAAAACAGAATAGTTTCACTGTATTTAATCTCAGGCTTCTCTGGTCCTGGTGTCGGCTTCGTATTCTGCAGAAAACAAAGAAAAAAATGAAAAACTAAAAGAAAAAAACACATTTGCACCATTTTAGAGAACTTTTGAATATGTTTAGCACAAATACAACATCTGTAAATACTTAGAGCTAAAACCTTTTGGACAAAAATTACAGGAACCAAGAAATGTGAAGCTTCACAGTGTACATTCACTGTAAAGCTTCACATAAGTTATTCAGTGTATATTTGGCTATATCAATAACTTCACCACTTCATGTTTATGTGCTATTTTGTTGACATTCTAAGTTTAATAGAGTCATTAAATATAACATAGACTTTGTACAAGAAGGTCCAGTTGTGTTGCAGAAAGAAAGGTAATGTTGCTTTTGCTGCCATCTAGTGGTGTAATGTGTGATACAAGAAAGAAGAAGTAATAAAAGTAGCAGAAGGTGAAGTGATAAAGTCCTGATTTATTACAGTTCATAAAGCCACTAGGCCTTGACGCTGTGAAAAATGAATTAAAAAGCTGATCACAAATCACTTTTAACAAGACTCTGAATGTTTACAGATATTAAGATCTGACTTCTTTGAGGAGATGTGCTGAAGGGAAAGGACTCGTTTACCTTTAGATTTCGTTTTGGGCTCCACTGGGCCAGACTGCTGTTAGAGGGATCAGGAACGAACTGACACAGCTTCTGTTTGACTCTACAAAACGTTGTTTGTAGGGATAAATTAAAGGTTAAAGGTTAAAGTTGGTGTGTGTGTGTGTGTGTGTGTGTGTGTATTAATGTTGACGTGTGGTGTCACTGGAGCAGACGGAGATCTTACATGTTACACTGTGTCAGACAGACCATCAGCACCAGCCCCAGCGACGTCAGCATCAGAGGGAGGATGATATACACTGCTACTGAGGCTTCTTCTGAACCTTCACACACATTGAATGTATATATTTTTTTTAATATTAAAGCTACAGAGAGTCTATGGTTGTGAATGTGTGGGTCTGTTATTCACCTATGTGCACGTTGGCGGTGGGTCCAGCTGCTCCAGTGCCGGCGTCTGTGTTGGCCCGAATGCAGATGGTGTAGGCACCGGGCGACAGGTTCGTCAGAGAGTAACGATGAATGTGACCGAGCACAAACACGTCTGAACACACAAGGAGAAGTACATCAGTGATCACTTTATCACCACTTTGCCAAAACACTGGAAATGTGTAATTAAGATGTAAATCAAGGACGATGCATCTTCTGCAGATACAATAGTCTGTGCACTAACGCAGCCCTGAGGAGGTGACTTAATGAATACTCTACTTAATATGTTGAACATCACTATCAGTGGTTATATTAGTTGTTGACGAGTAATTAAAGAGGTCTGAAAGCAGCTTGTAACATGGGAAAGTGTTTGATCGTAGATTTACTCTATTCAAAGGCATTTTCAGGCAACCTGTTAACCTTTTAACGGTGCAATATGTAAAATGTTTAAGTTAATGAAGCAGCTTTGTAGTCACTGTGATGGTTGAATGACTAAAGGGTTTCTTTGTGAAAAAAACAACCAGAAGGGGGAGTCCATCTGCACAATGTTGTCCAACAATTTTCAACAACAGGGTTTCAAGGTAGTTTTCTCCCATCTATGTTCGATAGACGTGTTCAAGGAGTTACCCAATCAGTGCCAACATGTTTAAACTCTGCTGATTTAAAAAGTTGTTGTAGGTAGTCATAAGACTTGCATCATGCAACACCTCTGTTTCTGTTGAATTAAATGTTTTGTTACGTATCATGTATCTTGAACTAAGCCTTAAACCCTGAGACTGTAGGAGCTTTGTAGAGAAGAAGCGACCAGATTTTAACGTTTCTGTGTTTGTGTCTGGTTGTGTGCGTCCGCTCACTCCTGCTCGGTTGGTTTACGGTGCCGTAGTGGATCGAGTAGTTGCGGATGAAACCATGAAGCAGCTCCACGGGTACAGGCCTCCAGCTGAGCTTCACTGTCCCACCGGAGATCTGCTGCACCTCCACCTTAGGACCAGCTGATGGCGCTGTGCAGACAAGAACAGAGAGAGATAAGGAGGCGATGATGATGATGATGACCTGCACAACATTTTGTGAGAATAAGGCATGGTGGCTTATTCTCTCTTGATCTCTGTTTCACAACAACTGGTCTGACTCAATAATGTTGGCTTGTAGATTATTTATCAAGGGGATTTCTCTTTTACAGTGAAACATGATTGATATTATTTCCTCACAAATATGCGGCCCTGGGCTCTGTAAACTCTCCTCCAGATAATTTAGACCTTTAAATACAGTTAAGACCTGATCAGTTATTTGTTATGATTTGATTTTTCTTGGATGATTGTATCTTGACGATCTCACCATCGTATTGCAACCAGAGTTGTATCTCTGTATCACCTTGTACATCAACACTTCTTCATTATATCTATTGAGAAAACAAACTATCTCTGTCAGTAAATCAATCCACTGCTCTGACAACGGCTCCAGACGATTTTAAAACCAGCTTGAAAGATGCAAAAGAATCTAAACTTGTTCCAAATGCTCAACAATCTTATCTACGTAGCTCTGGATTAATGCCATGACTTCATCAGCACACTAGTGCAAAAGTTAAGTCAACAGAGTTACTAAGAAAACATTGACTGGGAGTGATTTTCAACAAGTTGCTGCTTGTTTTTTTCCAGTTCCATTACAGTGCAACAAAACCAAAAACACATGTAATTTATAAGACTTGGGAAATCTGCAGCCTTAATATCAATGAGTAAGATAAAACCATTGAACAACTTAGTCAGTTTGTCACTGCGTGAATCGCAGCACATCAAGAAAGTCATTGGCTTTCACTCCAGTCTAACATGCTCTGTCAGACTGCACCATTTACAAGTGACTTTCACTTTTCAAGTCCATATAAAAAGTCTTTAAAAGAGCAGTAAAAAACTTTCCTACACTAATCTAAGTTTTACTGGAAAAATGAGTCAGTAATATGGACAAGATGTTCTCCAGTAAAAGATATGGAAATTGCCATGAATGCCAAAAGCTGACAGAAAGCTATTTGTGATATTTGTGAACACCTCCACACCTTTACAGCTGTGGTGTGTGTGTGTGTGTGTGTGGTATCCTGTTTGTGTACTAGTCACAGATCTCTGATACAGAAGCTCTGAAAACCTCCACCCCCCATCACCCAAAAAAAACAAGTGATTTGGTCTCACCATCACTGATACAACATTCAAACCAATGGTTGCTGATCTTATTGATATTTCTCAGGGTATCGGACTGAAGGTTTGTCTCAGTTTCATACATTTATCACTTGTGTGCTCACGCCAGGATTTGCTCTGTTTGTGGTGCATGGCACTTATCGCTCTGTGCAACACAGATACAGTAATTTAATTAAAATGATTAGATATGTACTTAATTTAATGATGTGGCGAAATTAACAAAATTTCACAAAGCTACAGACACGACTGTAGTTTATTTTCAATCCTACACAGTCTGTTCTGCCGTCGTAGATCTGTTCACTGTTGTGTGTATTAAATGTGTATTAACCCACCACTAAAAATAATCCCTAGCAAATGCACTGTTTACATCTATTTGAGTAACAATTCACAGCGGCCTGTTGATTCAGGAAATTGTGGGAAATTAAAGTATTTAAGACCTGTTTTTTGTTTCCGGATTAAACAAACAAAGGCCGAAGGCAACTGACAGTTAAATGAAGAATGTAGTTAGATATCCAGTTTAACTAGATGTCGTACCTCCTTGACGTGTATAAATGTGACGGCCTGCGCTGTTTCCTGCTCCTCTCTCACCATACAGAGCTCTGACGGCGACAGAATAAAGCTCCATCGGTTTTATCCCTTCTAAAGATCACACAAAGAAAAAAAACAAAAAATGAGCAAATCAAAAAAATGTTTTTTTTCTGTTTCTGTTCAGCTCTAAAAGAGCATTTACATGGTCGTATTACCTGTGATGACGAGTGTCGTACAGGAGCTGTTCAACACTTCCCAGTGCAGGACACTGACGTTTTTCTCTCTGACGGCAAACCACTCCACAACAAATCCGCTCATCGATCGATCGACTGGAGGCGTCCAACTAACGTCTATGTTGTTGTCATCCAGGGGCCGTGTAGTAATTTGACCTGGAGCCAGTGGCTCTGAACAGAAACAGAGGAAAAAGAGGACAAAGTCTTGTCAGATTCTTAACTGACGATTTGAGATTTCAGTATTTCTTCTACTAAGTACAAGACTTTTACTTTTCAGCTGTTACTTTACTAATCTGACCAGTGAGCATCTAGACACAAGATAAATTAAACAAACCAGAAACAAACTTGTTGCTACTTTACAAGTCTCATCTTATTATATGTAAAGACCACATTGCTGAAGGTGAGCACCTCACACACCTTTCTGTTTGCCTTTGTTATCTGCTATTAGACATTTGTTGCTGCCTATGACCTATTTTTTTTGGGCATTTTTTGCCTTTAATCAGAGATAGTGTAGAGAGACAGGAAACATGGAGGAGAGGGGGGAAGGACACGCAGGAAAGATCGACTCTGTCGGGACTCGAATCGGCGAACAACTGCACGGCACATACGCCAACGTGGTGCACCTTAGCCACTTAGCCATCCAGGCGCCCACCTGTGACCTATTTTAAGCTACTTCATTGTGTGTCATGATGAGATGACACTGGATAGATAACAGCAGCCAGCAGCAGTTTTATACACGTTGGTAGAACTGACAGTGACTTGACAGTTTGAAAGAAAACAATGTCTACAAACTGTTGTCTGTCTGAAAGGTGCTATTCAAATTGCTCCAGTCTATTATCCTGTGCACAATAAAAAGTGACAGCTATGTACGTACAAAATGATAAAAGACACCTTGAGGAAAAATTGGCTGTGAACACCTGATCTCAGAAGCTGAGGCCCTACCTGTTTCAGAGGCTCCCAGGAGCCATATCCGGGCTTCTGGCGAGGTCCCGGCAGAAGTGGAGGCCGTTAGGTCACAGGAGCAACGTTCAGCAGGGAGGGGAAAGGTACAGGAAGTACTCAGATGATTCAGATCTCTGCAGCTCCCATGATTGTTTGGAATTTGAGCACTTTCTGTTTGACATGTCACATTATAATAGAGAACTCTGCCATTGGCCAAGAAGTGAGGCAGCGGCTGAGAGAAGAGAGAAAACATGAAAAAAAGAGTGAGCTGTGAGACGATGGAGGGTTTAATCACACAATTCTGTTACATAAACCGACTGTATGACATTTTGTTCGAACTGTCTCATCTCAGCAGAAGGAGACAAGTAGCACAATAAATAAGTAACTTAAGGGAGGTATAAAAAAACAATTAGGGACAGTTCAGGAGTAGATGGTGATTAAAAACTAATCAGATCTAAAAGTTATTGAAATGTAAATCTGTAAAGCTCAAAGTGATAGTGAGGGAATATTACATGAAAGCTCATGACTCAAATCAACATGCATGTACCTTCCAGAGGAGTGAGAGCAGCCTCCGACCGTTGCTGTCCACTGGTTTCACTTTCCTCCATAATGTTGGTGCTGCAGATGGAGCTGGTAAACACGTGAGAGATGAAGGAAATAAAAAAGTGAAGATAATACATGCACAACATTCAAAGACAAACATAAGGGGCCGGTATACATCCTTTAATTCCCACCATAGCAGCTGTAATTAAAATTAAAGAACGGTGTGTGTGCTTGATTGGTTGATAAACTGGATATTATTGGGCTGATTTAGATGACTCGACCTCTCTTTAAACATCTTTTTACATCTAACATCGAGCTGTTTATAAAAGTATCTTCACATGAACAAACATGCACTTTGGTTTGACTGGTTACACTTTTCATCACCTTGTTTATTTCACGACGACTGCGATAAATCAGCGATGGTTTCATTATTTACTACAACAAAAACTAAATCCAGTGTCTGTGTCCTCTCACCGTCCTCTGCTGTCCTTCCCTGCCGTGAGTCGCTCCACAGGCTCCAGGGGCTTTCTGGACCTTGGTAACGGTGACGGAGACTGATGGTGTATAAAGTGTCGGGTCTGAAGAGACAAACCACGGCGCTGTAGCCTTTCACCGTCCAGTTTTTGACCAGGACATCAAGCTGCAATGGAGAAGGAGTAACATTATGATGATTATTTTGGGCAGAAACAGCACATTTTCTTGATTCTGTCTTGGTTAGTCTTTGTTTTTCGAGAGGCACTATGTGAAACATTAATATCAAAAATTCTTCACAGTGATTTATTATCCAGTAGAGAGAAGCCTGGTAGCTGTCTTTAAGCTTTTATGTGTGACACACTATGCAAATATGCATGCAGCCTCCAACTATGCAGCTATGCAGCCTTAGTTTTTGTGAGACATGTTTGATCTTGCTGACAAATTTAAAACATGAAAGTGCAGCTTCTGTCAAACAGAAAGATATTTGATGATTTAAAATGTCTGTTTCATAAAGTTTCCTTTTGAAACAAACATATTCCTTCATGTGTATGGTGTAAATGTGGTTTTGTGCACTTTTTGTGAGTAGCAGACCTGCTCCTGTGCTGTGAACTTAATTTGGGAATTCAGAAGTCCAGCCTTGATTTCAGAATCTGACACAGGAACGTTTGTGGTGCGGCTCCAGGTTATTTCCAGACACTGAGGTCTCCCATGGACCATCTTCACACTGTGCAGCATCACAGGAGGCAACATCACTGCGAAAGATGAGGACAGAAGAATAAGTTGAAAAAAACAAAGGTAGGCGAAAACTAAGCACAACAGCCTCACCTTCAATCCGACCAGACTGACACCGAGGACGTGACGATACGTCCCCGCTGCGACCGTGTGCTATGACAGAGATGCAAAAGGTGAACCTCACATCTGAGCCACTGAGTTTCGCCGTGCAGTTGGTGTCAGACGTGTTGCAGGTCATAATGTTCACGATTGATGAATGATTCAACCTAAACACACCCCAACACACATAGAAACAAATATCACAAATATCCATAAATACATCAACATGAAAACAATTCTTATCTGAGTCCTACTCTGAAAAAAACAAAAAAAACAGTCGAGAAGCAGATTAGAAAGACAAACAGACACGAAACCACAAGCCAAATTAGATACATACATGCCCTGTCATGCAAAATGTGTGGGCACATTTGAAAGTGAACCACACGCCACCTTGAACAGAAATGACTCCTAAGACTGTTCACAGACACCATCTGAAGAAGTGTCTGAAATTGCATTTCCATTGAAACACTATGTTGCAATTAATGATGAGTAAACAGGCAAACAGTAGCAGATATTGGTCAGATTTTTAACTTTCTATTCGAGTGGTAATTTTTAAACACAGACAGACAGATTGTAAAGTAAATGCAACATGTTCTCTGGTCGCATTCAGGTAATTACAAAAAATATGTGTTTTCTTTTGTGTTTGATAAAAAGTAGAAGACTAACTCAGAATGAACAAGTGAAAATGCTTCACTTTACAAACCATATTCAATATCAAAGATACATCTAAGACAATAACACACAACTCGCTTCCTGTGTACCCAACCACTTGATGGAAAATGCTTATTTCAGCTCTATTTAAAGTCTGATCTTTAGTGTTGATTTGTCCCTCAGGCTGCAGACAAGTAGTGATCACAGTTTTAACACTTTGTGATCCTCTTTATAATAAATGGTAATAAATGATCTGCAACTTTTGAGACAAACTTTGACAGCACACGTCTTTAAACATCCAGCGGTCGTGTTTGTAACATATGTAACTCCAGTGCTCTCTAATATTCTCTCTTATCTCTGTCTTTTGGTCTCTGTGTTCACCAGTGTGGGTTTTCAGAGTTTTCTCACACAATCAGATGCGTACAGTCGCTGAAATACGAAGGTTATGCAGTAACCAGTAGGAATGAGGGACAAAAACGAAGTTGCACCTATGGGCAACAAAATGAAAGTCTCACATTGATTAAATGTGGATTTGTATGATATATAGGCCTAATTAACTCCTCTTCTGTGATTATTAACAATGTTTTTGTTTTTCACAAAATGTGAACATATGAAATGATGAGGCTGACAAAACTCTAGTATTTTTTTTTTTTTTGAAAACCGACGCCTGATTCCCGTAAAGCTTTGATTGCATGCAATGACTGCAATTTCCTTTACTTCCTTAAAAAAAGAAATGCTTACTGGCACTACATTTCATTCAGTATGCGTCCAACATCCTCTGACCCTGCTGCTGTAAATACTCAGTAGTGCTCCAAACTCCTTCATAAATACACATTTTACTCTACTCTGAGTGACTTTTAGAAAAACAAGTAGCAGTTTGACTGGAATTAAATGACAGACTTGTGATATGTTTTTAAAGAATTACACCCTCTGTAGTAATGAATTGACTTGAGGTTTCATGATACAGACGTGGAAGGGAAGTCAGAAATGACAAGACAGATTTGTCTCACCCAGATCTTTTCTCAATTAGTAGGGTGTAGTGTGTGGTCGGAGTGTTTCCAGCCTCCCAGCGGCAGGTGACATTGGCTCGGTTCAGGAACACACAGTTAATAAGCCGCGGAGGTTGGGGGGTGACCTTGGAGCTTGTAACGGTCACGGCCGTCGGTAGGACTGAAAAAGGACAGAGGCTGCAGTTAACATCATGAGGGGGCAGATACTGAACAATTCATCTATAAGATATGTTGATTTTTTTCAGTAACAATAACTTGTTGTAATCGATTGTGGGAATTGTTCATTTTATATTAATTTACAAAACATCAGCAATGCTTTTGGGTCAGGTTTCTGACTAATATGTTCAACATTCACTCTGCATTTAGCCCTGTTTTGCTTCACATCTACTCCTGAGGAAATACATCAAGGTTTTTGCTGCTCAGTGCTAAACTACATTTAATGTTGTGGCTGATGAGTGTATATAATCATTTGATCCATTGATTAAGGAGAAGGTTGATGATTATTAATGTTGTTTCTATTGTGAGAAAATCCCACGAAAACACCAAAACAACAATAAATGTATCCTAGTCACAGCTGTTGCATCCCAAAAACCTAATTAAACTTCATTTGTCTGTGCCACAGAGCTCCATCATTATTCAAAAACGACCCAGAGTAAGAGTGTAGCTCACTGTTACCCTGGGTGATATGTTTAAAGAGTTGAACAAACAAGACAGCAGTCACTTTTACACAATCTGGAGAAGGATTTCCTGTGAAAAGAAAAAAAAGCATCTAAACCATGCCCTGCTTTGTTGTGGTATTAACCTTCCTCTTATTTATCTTTCACTGTGTCACAGCAAGAGAACATTAAACATTACCCAGGACGAGTTGAATCCCCAGCAGGCAGGTCCACACCACGGCCGTGCTCAGCTCCATGAACAACCTGGTCCAACCTGGTCTGTCCTTGTAGCCCCGCAGTTTTTTCACTTTCCTCCACCCCACCTGGAACTGATGTCTGAAGTCTCTGAGCACTGAAAAACAACAACAACAGAAATAATAATAATAAAAAAAACAGTAAATCATACTTGTTTGTCAAAACAGGTTTACAGAGCACGAGCAGGATTCCCAAAGAGTGACTCAACTCATCAGTTGAAAAAATCGGAAGTGACATAAACTGCAGGTTCCTCAGGACAAGGTTCTGCATGTTATTGCTAAATTGCATATTTCATGTGAAAAGTCAGCAATACATTTCTGTCATTGTAAAGCTTATGATGTTCAGATTGAGACATGTTAACCAATAAAATCTGTATTACATGCTATAATGCAATTGCAGGCAGCTCTAAGTGAGTCATCAGTCAGAAACTATTATATTTAATGTGGATCATAGAAGCTGGTACATAAACATATGAATGACAATGTAGTAAAACAGTTGTAATACTATAAAACATAAATCTATCTGCACCAACCTTAAAGAGTTAATAAATAATGATAAATAATCACAATATATTGAACAACATTTCACTTAATACTGTTGCTCTGTACACAAATGTTAATTGAGTAATATCAACCACAAATTTTAATCAGCTCTTTTACCCAAAGTGTAACATTTTACAACAGAGTCCTGCTCTCATTGCTGCACATAAGACAATATTTATTATGTCTGAATAGCTTCAGTTACAAACATGACAGATAATTAAAATGCAAAAATCACAGTTGACAAAAAGAAGAGTTAGACATTTTAAGTTTTTCTTTAAAAAAAAAAAAAGAAGCATCTTTGAATTAAGATCTGATTTTACCTGTTGAAGAGTTAATCCACATCCGTCACATTCACCATCTGCAGGTAGTTTCTCTTAGTTCATGTCACATGTTGCTGTTCAGTTACTATAATGCAAACATGAGTCAAAAACCTGTGAACTTACCAGTGTGAGGTTGTCCAACATATGTGCGTCTCTCTCTCTATTACACAAGAGCAGCGACTTCCCTCCGCTTCGGTAAATGCATCTGTGCCGCCCCTGTGTCTACGTGTGTGTGTGTGTGTGTGTGTGTGTGTGTGTAAGAGAGAGATCCTCAAAAAGAGGATTTGATTTACACTTATTAAAAAAGACTTTCTCACACTCTGAGCGTTGCACACTGTTACACAGACAAACTGTCTCAAGTGACAGTTCATAAAACAACATTAAACATGTGGAGCTGACGTCCGTCTCATATTAACAATAAGGGAAAAATAATTAGAAAGTGAGGCATACGGCTACAGGATGTCTCAAAGCAATCTCAGCTGCTGCAATAAACAACACTGTTTATTTTTATTTTTATGATACAACTCTGACGTAACTGCAGTTAGTTCAGTTGTCTTATTTTCTAATGGAACATATGAGGACAATGCTAGCCGTTAAAAATCCATTATTCATACACACAACATTCATGTCAGTAGCATCAGTTCTGCACTGAACTTATTGTTTAACTCTGTTGGCTTCTTTCTTCCTTCTAACTCAGTTATGAATTTTAGAAAGGATGTAAAATTTTACTTTGCTTGGAGATAATTTCATAACATATAAGAGAGACCTTCTGTCATGAAAGAGCTTCTTATTATTCTTTTAATGTAAATACGAACAACTCCAGTTTTCCTTTTCAGCACTTTCAGCTTTTTTACAAATAAAATTGTTTCCACCAGAGAAAACAAGTTGTTGTGGTGTTGTTGTGGTGTAAATGAGAAACTGTATCAGCAGCCAAAAATAGACCTTTGTGAGGATTTCATGAGGAACATTTTTGAGGAAAAGGGGAACAATCAACATTTCCCGCACGGAAAACAATCAGTGTCTACTTTGAGCTACATTTACGAGGCAGAGGCAAACAGAGTTGTTGTATCCGAGGTGAGGGGCTGGCAGAGCGTGCTGCCCGACTAACAACATACGGATCATATCCCTCAAACAGAGCTTTCCTCTCTTTAGGACCGGACAGTTCAAGAACCCTCTGACTGGCCACGTAGCTTCTGGCTGCTCTTGAGACGGGCCAACGCACAGAGCGCTCTCCTTCAAACTTGGGGTGCTCGTGTTTAGGGACTGAAAAGAAAAAGAAACTGAGGTCAAACAACAATAAAAAAAGAATTATTTGGAAAAATCATTACCCATTAGAAAGAATCACTTACTAGAAAGTAGCTCTATGTGTGCTGATGCCTTGCAGGGTAAGTGGATCATGGGTACTGGTTTTGATTTAAGACCAGATCCCTCCGCAGCCCGTTTTCTCTTTGGTTGGGCAAGCTGGCAAATCCGTGGAGTGGCGACTGCTGTTTGCGTTGCTCTGCTCAACTGCAGTCACATATTAGGTCACGAATGAGAAAAAAAAACACACAAAATCCCACATGAACCTGTAGTCTTGACCCAGCCACAATATAAACACATCTACGTGTCTCATGGTCCAGTGCTTTGGCTGTAGACTTGTTGAATTGTGGGAAACCTTTGAAACCTTCAAAAAAAAAGGTACAAACCTTGTTTACAGTCTGACTGTTCTTCAGAAACAGAGATAACAACAACAAACCAACCGTCTCTGCCCTCTAACAGAAATGGGTGTAATCATATATCCTGTGTTCCTTTTTAGTTAAAAAAAAAAACTTCATACCTACTTCAAAGTTGTGGTTTTACCGTTTGTTTTCATACATATCATATCTGAAAGCAAAATTTCAAACTTTTAAGATATACTCTGTGTTAAAAGGATATGTGCAAAATTAATACCACTGTAACCTGGAAACTAACCACAAGTTTTAATCACCTGTGCTATCAGAAAAGTAGAAAAACACTGAAACCACTGAGGGCAAGGAAGCAAAAACATACCACTTACTGCACGAAAAAAAAAAAAACCAACACCTTGACCTGGCACATCAGCAAACTAACACACACACAACATGTTTGCAGGCAACGGTGTGTGTGTTACTCACAGGAGCCAGCGGTGGGCGGTCTGGCTGCCAGCCAACCGCAGGAACCCGAGGCTGAGCCAGGCTACACAGCCGCTGGGAGGGAACGGCCTTGAGAGCCCATTCAGTCACCTGCCATATGGGAGAAAGTCTGAAGAAAGAAAGAGAGGCATGTAGAACAGGAAGTGGAGGAGAACACAGGAAGAGGGCACATTAAAGGAAGGGTTTGATGAGTTGTGGTGGAAAAAAGAGGAAGATGAAGAAACAAGATATTGGATAAGAGCAACAGATGTAAGAGGAGGATGTACATATATCTACCCAACCGTCTTATCCATATACATATATATGGATATACGTATCTATAGATGCTCTGTGGAGACAGAGAGTGTTTATCTGACACAGTGGAATGTGTTTCCTTCCTTATAAAACATCTGTGAAACTGAATTAGGAGTTAGAATTAGATATTGAATGGTGCATTGTTTACATGGATGGTTTCACTCATAAAAACATTGCTCTTGAGTGCTGCTGATGGTCAAACACTAAAGTACAAGCTACAGTTTTATTAAGTATTTTTATGTTCAGTGTTCTTTTGTTTTTTTAAGTGGTTTATCTTATCAATAATGATGTATCTTTCCTCATCTGGTGTAGCCAGGGTCAATAAATAAATTGTGCTGTGTTTCTCTGACAGTAACAAAAGCTAGACGTTGGCAGTATTTTGCACGTGTAATAATAGAAGTCAGTATATTTACGTGACTTGAGGAGTGTAGTGTTTTTTAGGTTTACAAAGCTCCGACCAACGAGGCGTTAACTCTGTGAAGAAAAGAAACAAAAAACAAGGATGCAGAGAATCACAAAATAGATGCTGTCAAAAAAAAAAAAAAGAGTGAGAAAGTGTGAGAGATATACCAGCTGTGGTGGTGGATCTGGTCTTCTCAGGTGGCAGCGCATCCAGCCAGTAAACAGAGCGACTGAGGAGTAAAGAAGAGGCCTGATGAGGGAAAACAGACGATGGAGAGACAGAGAGAGACAGAAGAGGAGGAGGAGCAGCTCATCACACGTACCGGTCCGGATATCTGAGTCGGTTGGGTTTGGGTTGAGACAGATTTTGCGTCCGAGTTGCCATGGAAACAAACTAATAGAGAAACAGAGCACAATGACAAAAACAACATCCCATTATATAACTGCTGTTTATCACAGTGTCATCCACCTTCACGGATACAGAAGAACAAAAATGTTTATTTTGAAACATCAAGTGACACATTTATTTATATCACAATACAGCTGACTCTCTGTGACATTTGACATTTGTGGAAAGAAATTAATTAGAAATTAGTACAAGTGTGATTTGTTAAGACAAAACTAAAAGTCAAGTTTGATCTAATATCCAATATTTTTTTAATGTAAAGTTATATTATTAAAAATCCACATCAGACATACATTAACTGTATTTTTCTGTAGTTTTAGTAGCATTTTATTTTTCTTCTTATAAATAAATGTCTTCAATAATCAATAACTCGCCTAAAATGGACCCATGTACCGCTGCTGGTAATAATACCACCTGACTAATGTCTAATTATTTTTTATTCTTTAATCAAACACGTTTCCTTCTAAACGCAACATAAATCACCATTTAATCTCTGACGTTAATTTCTAGCTGCAGAAATTAACAACGATCATAACGGTCCCGTTTTCTCTGTTGGTGTAAATTTTATTTACCTGCAGCCGCTTGGTAACACCTGCCCGTTGCTAGGAGACACTTCCGGGTAACAGGATATGAAAGATCGTCTATTGTCGTCAAGATGGAGGACTCGATCCTTCTTTACTTAAACTTTATTAGTAATTAGGACCAGAAGGAAATAAAACATTAGATATGAACCAAACAGTCTGTAGAAAACAGGGCAGTGATATTTATTGTTTTAAAACTTGTATCTACCTTGTGTAAGAAGAAGAATGACTGATGAGTGAATCCACTGAACATGTTTTTATTAATATTATTATACAGTGGATATGTTTTGATTCGCCACCAATAAATTAGCCTAATTATACTCGTGACTACACCTATGATGTGATGTTTGGCTGCAGCAGAGCAGGCACAGCAGCTTGTCACAATAGTGACACATATTTGGAAATATTTGTTCAAATTACATCTGTAGGCTACAACATGAAACAGGATCATAAATCCAACAGGAGTCATTCAATCCGCTGATGACAACAGCTTTCTGTGGCTGTGGGGCGATAACTGTAAAATCTTCAGCTACTTCAGCCTCCACTGTTATTTGTTGTGTAATTTTGAAGCCATTAAAGAAAAGTGGATGGTGCAGACATGTTCAAGCTTGGAATTATTAACTCCCCACAAACATGCAAAAAACAGAACCTGCGTCTTGTCTTAAAACAAATTGTATGTCTATATTTAACACTACTGCACCTTTTATGATCCATTAGTTTTTATTACTAAACCCAAACCAAAACTAATTAATCTGGTCTCAGGTTTTATAGTTGTTATGTGACATTCATCATGAAGCTCACAAATATCTTACGATAAATCTAGAATTTAATTCAATAACATTAATAACAATAACATGAGGATCACCGACTAGTGATTGTACCTGTAGGAGGGTGGGACATGTGATGCAACAAAAGAACATTTTGTGCATGAAGCTGATGTGTTGAAAGGTGGAAAAATGGGCAGCATGTGGGTGTGACCAACTTTGACAAGGGATGGATTGTGATGTTTCCAAAACTACAGCTATTGTGGTTCTGTAATGTCTGTCAATTATCCTTATCCACCAACAAAGGCGCCCGCTATGGGCACAAGACAGAACTGGACCACCGGACGTTTTCTTTTACATCAGAGGCGTCCAAACTATTCCACAAAGAACCATGTGTCTGCAGGTTTTTATTCCAACCAGCAGCAGCAGCAGCAGCAGCAGACTTGACTCATTTAATGAACTGATCTCAGTCTCCAGACAGTCGACTGGTCAAACTGATCTTGACTGGTTGGAACAAAAACTTGCAGACACACTGTGTTTTGTGGAATAGTTTGGACAAACCTGTTTTACATCACTTACCTGGGGAAGACACGGGACCAGGATGCACTGAAGAGAGAAGGAAAGCTGAGAGGTGTGATGGGTTGGGTCCTTCCATTCAGGTTGATGTTAGTCTGACACACTCAACCTAAACATTGCTGCAGACAAAGTTCACTCCTAATAAATAATGTTCTGCTACACTGCGGAAATTATTCAGGCTGGTTTGAGTTCAAGGTGTCGACAGCAGTTACGTACAGTTTAGTGGCGGTCGTAATATTACGCTGATGTGTCATGAAATTATGCAGCAAACAAACAATTTAAAAACAGGCAACACCTTTATTTTCAACAGACATTTCAAACTTTTATAAAACGGCACAGTAAATAATCTACCAAAGCTTCTTTAATAATCATGATCACAAAGCCACAAGCTTTCAATATAATACTGTAGTTATTACTCTCTAAACTAGTATTGCAGGAGCCTGTTATTGTGTGACGTGAACAAGTCACGTCTGTGGTGACACGTTGTCACTGTCTTGTTTTTTCACACGTTACCATGATGAAGTGAGAACAGCGCGGGGTTAACAGTTTCATCATTTAACATTCACAGGACTCGGGTTGTGTATGTAGCGTTTGGCTGCTTTTGTAACCGACAATAAAAGGATAATAACAGTGTTGCTTGTGGAAACAGCACATTTTACTGCATTTTCTACTGACTATATCTAAATTAACTGTCCACACAACACACCCGGTAATTTGCTTGATTACTTTGTCAATATAAAATAGAAGATTTGCATATATATTACTGATGTCTTCTCTGGAAAAAAAAACTGGATTATTGACACAAGGTTAAGCCAAAAGCAAACACCACTATTATCCTTTAAGTCACCAGGAAGTGCAGCTTCTTACTGCACTGTTGTAAAAGAGACACGTCTCCATGCAATAGTCTGGATTTCCTACTGTCTTGAGTCAACTCAAGGCTATAGTTTGTCTTTTTCTGTTCTAAAAGTACTCAACTACAAATCTTAACTTATTTTCAAGAGTCTGTGGTATTAAAATACAGAGATTTCAGTGATCATACCAGTTCACAGGCATTGACTTATGAGGCACTGAGCTCTGTTGTTAAACTGCCAGTGTAGTAACTGGGGTTATGATAAAAAAAGATGGGGGACGGGGAAATGGCACCAAAGAGTCCACTCTCTTGAGAAGTGCAGGTAAAATGGCAGGTGAGAAAACGGAACAGAAATAGATGATGTTGAGTATATGTTGTATTCAGTAGCACCAGGAGGGAGAGTCTGTGTTCGTCAGTGTCAGAGGGTTTGCACTATGACAGGATATAGCAGCGACATTTGTTCAGCACCTCTGATTGGCAGCTTGTGTGTAGTGTAGTAGTGGATGACCTCAGGGATGGTGGAGAAGGGGGGGCTGTTCTCCCCCAGAACATAACGTCCGTCCGCACACTGAGTGAACTTCATATGCATGAAACCTTTGCAGCTCCTGAGAGAGAGAGAGAGAGAAAATAAAAGAAGAACAGGAGATGTGATTGTTCACTGCACAGACTCATCTGGACTTATTAAAAATGCATCAACGGGAATCAAACAACGACCACTTCTCAGTATCACGCAGATAAATTTCAGTGGCTCACTGACAACGTCTGGAAGACATATGTTGAAGTGCATTTTCTGAAAACATTCAACAATTTCCTGATGTGATCCAGCACTGAGACGTCCTGGCAAATAAGTCAGAGTAACTTCCAAAGGAAGGAGCATTTTGGAAAACACAGAAATGATATGGCTGAATAAAATGATATTACAAAAAATTATGGACATGCATTGTTTTTTTTTGTTTTTTTACATTAAAGACAAGTCACTTTTACTTCCTGCAGAGAGATTTCTAAGATGTTTTGTTATGAAACATCGTAACATTGTTACGATCTCAGACAGAATTAAAGTGTTTATGCTGCAGATAGAAAGTCCACCTGATTCATCAGATTGATCTTTATGAAGAATAAATGATCACAAACATGCTGGTATATTTCTGAAAGTGACAGGTGTTTTCACTGCTTTTGTTGTGATCTTACTGCAACATGTCTTTTGTGTCTGTACTTGCTATTTTACATGAGTCATTTACGCGGCGTTTGTTATTTTTGATCTTGAGAATTTCCCATGCCAGCAGAAGTCAGGTTTCTCAGAAATCTGATAAGTGGATAGATAAATGTGAATACATAGAAATTTTAATAACATCTTTCATTGGTAATTTACTATTATTATTACTTTTCTACAACATAATTAAATGACTCATCCACTCCGTGGTTACAGATGAGAGGTTAATGATAATACCCAGTGTGCAGTTTATTTTTTATTTAGCTATAAAGACAGTTTCACATTTCTACCACATCTGGAGAAATTCCCTCAAGGCCACACTGACATATCGTACACGTGGATGAAACAAAACGCTTCTCGTTGATGCTGAGGCATAATAAAGGGGGATGGGAGGAAAGTGAGCAAAACAGAAAGAGAGAGAATGAGGAAATGATGAACAATTAAAATTTGCCTCAAGGCTCAAACTGGAGAATATTCTCTAACCACCTGCAAGACTAAAACAATATCTGAAATGAGGCAAAAACCGATGAGATAAATTTGTGTAAACGTGTAGAACATTTCAGTACATGTTTCTTTGGATCCAGTAAAGCTTAATGTTGAACACAGATATAAATCAAACACTAAACTGTTACAACTGACACAGACAGGAGGCAACCAGGTATAAATGAGTCAACAACCTACCTGAGTGAGAGCGAGTAGTCTTTGCTGCAGGTCTGGCTGTTCCTCACCAGGTAGGAGCTCTCTTTGCACAGAGTCAGTAAACTTTCTGCGTCCGAGCGGCTCAGAGATCCATGGTACCATCTGTAGATAACCAGGGAGAAACATAACAACAGAGGACAGGTTCAGATATCATCATCGACCGTCTTCTCATGCTGTGACAAACAGCAGCAGTGAAACATCCTTAACTAAATTTCTTCGTGTTTCTTCGTGCGAGGAGGAAAATCTGAAAATTAAAAGTTTTTATCTTCTGATTCGTTCAGTATTTCAAAGAAATCTTTTATTGTGCCCATTCAAGCCAATTTATTTAACCCCAAGAGAACATGGTGATGAGAGTGTGAAATGAAATCATGTGTATTCCCTCCATGAAGCAGGTTTTCTGTCTCAAACTAATCATTTCAGTGATGCTCACAGTGGATTTCTTTAGTGATGAAAATGTCTCAAAAATGTCACTGGATGTAGTCAGTGAGGATGATAGCAGCCTAAAAGGTAACTGCCGACACAAAAATCCGTCTATGCAGATTTTTAGTAATAAACTCGAGCCCAGGGACACGTGTAATTTGCTGCAACTAAAGGAAATGGAAGAAAATTAAGTTATGGCTTCATATGTGCAAATGTGCAGCACAATAAACCAGACACTTTGATTTGATCAATATCAAAGTAATGAGTAATTTCTGCTGTATTCTCAACGGTCAAAATGTAAAATCGGTACATTCAGTTTGTCTGGAACAAGGGTGGAAAATAATCTTTCTTATGCACAAAAAAAAAAAAAAAAAAAAAAAAAAAACACAGGAAGAAAATCAAAGACAATAACGACTGTGCATGTGGAGCAGATGATGACTTACACTTGTCTCTCCAGAGGCAGTAATGGATCCACTCTCTCTCCGAGGAGAGGAGGCGTATCACCGACCAAACGGAGCGTTGTTGAGTCTGCTGTGGTTGACGAGCTGCTGGTCTTAGTGAGCCGGTTCTGATCTGTCTGAGCTCGTGAGCGCTCCCTCTCTGCGCCTTCAAACTGAACTGTGATCGCAAAGACAGATACAGACACTTAGTTTTTAAAATAATAAATAATCCAGGATATATTTAAAAGAGAAAAGAAACTGAACAAACCTGCTAGAGCTTTAGAGATGTTGTCCTTCTTCCACTCCCAGGGCTGATCGTATTCATCAGCCGGCCTCTCGTCGTCCTGTGGGAGCCTGCTCTCCCTGCTGTCTACCAAGCCGAGTCCGCTCTCAACCTTCTGACTTTGCTGTTGTGTTGGTGGGCCAGCTCGGTGGTGGTGGTGGAGACGAGTCCTCTCCTCATATGGGTTGTCATATAACTGGCCGGGATCTCCGCCCCCAGATCTGTTACTCATCCCGCTGTGCTGCAGTTCTGCATAGAAAACATAGTAAATGAGTCACGGCCAGGAAAAATGTGCCCAAATAGGGGAAAACATAAGCTTATAAACTTGAAATCTGGATTACTCTAAAATACTTCCAGGGAACACACTGATAGGATTACCCCTTAGAAACCAGTTTGTTCTGACTTCAGAGTACATGTTACCGTTTGACCCTAAATTGACTAGTGACATATGTAGATTTTATAATAAACCTGAAATGATCCGCTGGGCTTCAAATGGCTCCATGTAGCTGCAGCAGTCCGTTGGTGCAGGTTTGGGCTCCCAGGTTTGTCTGGCTCTCGGGTCTGGACGTGCATCAAATGGGTCAGAGTAGTCTGTGTCAGCGTCTGGCACTGCTGGGGCCGAGGGAACAACCTTGGGAGGGAAAGAAACACAAGGATGTTTAACGATTAAATGGGACAAGCAAGGGGAAAAAAAATGAGGAAGAAGACAAAGAAGAAAAAACAATACTTACTGGTTCTTCTTGAACAGTCACGGGACTCAGGGGTACTTTACAACGACCAAACTCCTGAGAGTCCACTTTAATTAATCTGTGTTTGGGAGATACGACTTTCACCTATAACGCAGAAACAATATACTCTCAATAATAATCTAAACATTTCCTTGAATCTAGTCTTACGAAATATATATATATACACACAATATTTGATACTGAAATCACACCAATCATACCTCTACACCATTAGGCAGCACTGAACCAAATGCAGGGAAAGAGGGAAGGCTCACTGTGGCGTTACAAGGGCTGAAACCGCCATTCTGGTGCTCCTTGTTAGAGTGTTGGTACGGGTCCTCAAAATCTAACTCCTTCTGAGCTCTGTAAGCCCTCAAAATCTCACTCTCACTGTAATCTGGCCTCGGGGGCTGCGGAGGATCACGCCTGCTGCCAAAGTTTAGGTAGTCCTTCAGCCACTTTGCCATGGATCTGTGCAGGAAATATTAAGCAATATTAATTATTTACCCTGCCTTGATTTTAATATCTTATTCAATCATTATTATACATTATTTCAGCCCTTAATGGTGCATGTTAAAACAGATATCACTTGAGTCTGGTGTTTTAATCACTAACCAACTTAACACTGTAAGTTATTATAAGGTTGAGGTTTTTGTTTGCATTAGTTGTAGCACATGAACTTGGCTGTAGCTCCTGACTGCCCCTCCCCTTCAAACAAAACAAAACCAAAAACAAACCAAAAACAAAAAAAAATAATGAATGCACACTGAAGAAAGAAGTGAATTTACGTTATAAAATAATCAACAGGTCCTTAACATAATTAACTATTAAAAGCACGAATAAAAAAAAACGTCAGCTCTGCAGTAAAGCAGAGAATAGGGTTTAATAAATGCTAGCCAGCTAAGCTAACAAAGTCTGCAAATCACACTAACCGTAGACAATTGCTAGTTAGCATTTAATCAAAAGGTTTCATTCAATTACTTAGTCATACCTATGAATAAAAGACAGCGTTTACCTCCAAAACATCCGCACCGAGTTTAACTGTCGTCTAATATTGCTACTGTGTTATTAGGTTATTGTGTTGTTTTTTAAAAATGAGGGTTTAAAGGAATAAAAGTCACAGAGTTAATGATCGGCGATCTGTAAATATGACAAAGCTAAGTTAGCTAAGTCCAGCTAGCATCACCCGCTAACGCTGGTTCTTAAAGCTCACCCTCTTCTTTAGCATTGACGCTTCACTTCCACTTCCAGTTATGAATTCCTGGTTTCCATCCGGCTTTTAGGGATTTTAAAGTCACCGGGTCTAAAAATAAAACATTGTTATCCGTGAAATCCTCGTCCTGCTGTCGAGCCAATGCAGGTCAGTCAGCTAACGTTAGCTGGACCAGACCTAGACCAGACCAGACCAGACCAGACCGTCTCCGACACAACTCACTGGCACGACGGACGCGCTTAAAGGGGAGTAGCTGGGGTAAATATTATGTGGGTCGACTTTTAAAGCTTCACACGTGTGGTCAACCAAAACCTTTTGTTTCACATATTTTACTCCAGGAATTTGCATATTATCACAATCAAACCTGCTGCTGAATATATATATTTTTAAAATCTTCCTTTAAAACTGTGTTTTCTTCTCATCAAAGCTGAGAAATACTTTATTCCCAATATTAAATACCAGGTTTTGACCTAATGTATTTTAAAATAAACAAGATATTATCATAATCACCTACATCACATTGAAACATTTTAATACATAAATGTGCATTATTAACTCATGCAACATGTCACACAGCTACTGTAATGTTAATATTTTAATTTCACATTGGAGAGCAAGAATATCAAGGTCATGTGCTGCAAAAATATTTCAAAAACAAAGAGTTGAAGTTTAGCAGATTTTAATAAACTCATAATAAATTCAAACACGGCCGTTAAATTCTTAAGAACAACATATTCTGATAAAATAAGATTATTTTGGACAATTTCTACCAACTGTCCACCAACACAATGACTCTCATCAGTCATTTCTTTTCATCAGATAGATTCACAAACACATTTGAAAGGTTTAGATCTTTACAAAAAGGCCCATACAATTATAATCTTTTCAGCATCATTCATACAATTGTGTATCTGTCAGTCAAGTCGTCCTCTTCTCATTCGCTGTCGCTGTCGCTGTCTGAATACGCCCCCAGCAGGCTGAGAGATGACGATTCGTTTTGTGTGGTGATGGGATTCGGAGCATGTGTGGAGTCAGCAGTCTCTGACGCCTTTGAATCTGTAAAACAAAAAAGAAAAACACACAATGACTTTGCTTTCCAAATTATGTGCAAACTTTCTGTGATCTAGACACAAAAGATGTGAAGTTTTTGTCCTAAAAACTAGAAATCTGTTAACTTCTGTGCTATCATTTGTCTTGTGATTTCTTCACAAGACAAATATCTTGTTAAGAAATAAATGTAATTAATTAAAGATGCAGCTGGCAACATTATTTTAGTCAAATTTGCTCGAACAGTCATTATATTCTAGAAGTAGTAAACGAAAAGAACACAACACCCACAACACTGGCCGCCACAAAGTAATTCATTTATTTTTTCCAACGTGAAACAACATTAAAAACAAACGGACGGGTCCGTTCTCTTGCTCTCTCCCCTCCTGCATACACACAGACACAGACTGCAGTGTGTAGTTTATTAATAATAACACGATGAAGCGACGGCAGAGAAGACGATCTGCAGAGTCAGTCCCACCCCCGTCCTGTCAGTGATCGGGGTCTTACCCTCGGTGGAGACACAGATGATACAAGGGGCAGGGTGAGACACATTCCTGAAAAGGTCCTGGCCCCTTTACATTACGCAGAACTTTTTAGTGGAAACACAGCTACTGCTTATGTGCATGCGGTTGCTTTGGATACTGTACGCCTGCTCCCTGGCTTGTGTGCCCATGCACTACCTTTGAATTTTCAGACTCAGAAGGTCTCGAAGTCTTGGAATTCTGTAGATTTGCCGACCGCAGCCTCAACTAATATTTAAGATTTCATATCAATCAGGTAATAAACTACATAAGACACTGACCTGTTTGTGAAGAGGTAGCAGCGGTGACCGTCACTGCAGTGGGTTTGTTGTTGACAGTTGTTGTTGGTTTCTTTCGCACCACCAGAGACCCGAGTCCTTTTCCAGCAGAGTTCCCCAGAGTCCCCACACTCTTCTCCCAGCTCTCTGTCTTGGCTTTCTTCACTCCTCCAGCTGTGGCTCCCTGTAGAAACAAAACACCCACATTAATCTTTAAAATTAATATTTAGTAACATTATTATTGTTGTGTATTTTTTAGTTAAACATACTGCCGGGACTTCCACACTAATAACACATCTAAACACACACAAAACTAGTAATGATCCACACAGGAAATTAATAATCAAAACAAACATTGATTTAAGTGAGGTAAAAAATAAAACAAAAAACTAAGTAAATCATTAAACATGTTGAAAGTGACTGATCATACATACCTGTATCTCCATAGTTTTGTCAGTGGTGAGAATGTCTGTCGGTTTGTCTGAGCTTGACTTATTGGACTGTGACCTGCTGCTCTCCTCCTCTTTCTCTGAATCGGAGTCAGAGTCTCTTAGTCGTTTCACGAGGGCACGCTCCAACATCTCCCTGTAAAACAATTCAGCATTAACAAGGTTTTTAATGACCATTACTCAGACTCCACACTGATTATCAGAGGAACACAAACATATGAAACTACTAACGATGAAAACTAATTTAGCTCATATGTAATCTCTGAAGTTGGGCAATCAACTTTATTTATAATTTATTGTGTATTTAATATATTTAAGTTTTACATTTGCTTCACATCCATTGTTAATTTGAATCTTACTCACTTTGTTTCTCGTTCATCTTCTTCTTTCTCCCGTTCCCTCTCTCTCTTCTCCATCTCTCTGTACGTTTCAATCATTCCCTCAAAGTCCACCTGAGCCTGCCTCTGGTTCAGCTCCTTCAGCTCCTGGAGGTTTTCCAAAACCTCCATCTCCATCTTGGAATCTTTCGTACGGTTCTCCAACACCTGACAGAGAAATGGGAAACCATTTCACTCCACATGTCTAATGCCTGTACACTGCTCAATAACACAACAGGAGATGATGTTTTGACACTGACCTTCATTGGGTTGTTCAGTTCCTCCTCTTCTCTCTCCTGCTGGATCCTCTTCTCCTCCTCCTCAATTAGTTTCTCTGCCTGGAAGTTTCGTGTTGCACCGTGCTCCATCGCGTAGTCTGTGTTCTCTGGGTCAGTCTAAGATCACAAGATGAAAATAAGATTAACTTTTTTTTATGTTTAATGCTGAAGAAGTTTCTTTCAGCAAATACCATGGACACTTGTCTATATTTACCATAAGATCACCTTATGCTAATCACAGTATTTAATACTCACCTTAAATGTTATCTCAGCAAGACATCGAGTGCATTTGATGTAGAAACGGAAGATAGGCAGCCCCATGTACAGTTCATTCTGAACAGTCTCTTTCCGTGCATTGAACTTCTTTCCCTTGTAGATGTATTCACCACATGTTTTACACCTGTAAACAACCAAAGAGGCAGTATTAAAACAACTACAGTCACATAGTTATATTCATTTGTATACACAGGCCGGAGGGTACTAATTACTAGGAGATAACCCTGGTGGAAGTGTAAATACAACATTTCTTTAACATGTTTTGTGTTGATGTGTCTTAACAAACAAAGATCAGCTCAACAGAATCCATGTCATTGTGGTGTATGGGCACTATAAAACTCAGAAAAGATTACTGTATATAACAGTGTTGGGGTATGAAAATATTAATGATAACAACAGTAACCTCTCTTCAGTCTGGGATGTTCTTAAAACTAGAACCAAAATCTACACACTGGCCAATAAACAACATGACAACGTGACATAAAACCACAGAGACTGTGTGGTTTGTGTGACATGTTCATATCAAGTTGTGTGTTGAGTAAAACTGACAATGAAACATCCACGGAAGTGACAGACATACCTCATGTTAAACGGAGCCATCAATCTGACCACATACTGTCGATCTTTGGGAAGTTTGAGTTTTGGGATTTTAGACGGATCGAAATCCGGAGGATAGTATTTCTGTAGAAGACAAAGCGCAAATGTGAGTTAATAAAAAACCTGAACTTAAGACAAAATCGGAAATAAATAAAACAGGATAATAGTATTTTGATTTACATGCTAAAAAAAAATGTGGCTACACCACAATTAGCTTCAAGGCTAACATTAGCACGATTAGTTTCTTCTACAGATCAACCGCTACAGCTGGCTGCGTTTTAAAATCTAAACAAAAGAAAAACACGGTTGGTTGTTTACTTACGTTCAATACTTTTCTTTCAGACATTGTCGCTTTAGGTGAAAATCCAACGGAAAGAAGAAAACGATGGTGAAACTAATATGGCAGCTGCTGTTAGACTGCACGTAAACTTCCGGTTGACCGTTCTACAACTTCCGGTCTCAGAAGTGATTCGATGCGCTTTAGCGCCCCCTGCAGGAGAGGCGTTAACATACAACAACAACAACAACAACAGCAGTAGCAGTAAAATATCGAATAAAAGCGAATATTTACCCTTTAATACAACATTTTGTTCTCGGGACACAATGTAAAATTGTATGCGGGTGAGGAAAATGTTTAACAGTAAAACTTAAAAAGCTATAAAAATGCTATTACATGACGGTTAAAGTAACTATATGTAAGAAAGATTTAGTTTTTTTTTCATCAGATGCATCATCGGTGTCTGTCTCTATTTTTGTAGGTTTATTTTAATTGTAGATTTATATTTCCCCTCTGATAAATATCTGGCAGCTTCTTCCTAAATCAATAAAGGATTAATGTTTACATGTTGGCCTTTTGCTCCGAGAATTAATGAAGAGAAACAACTCATTGTTTGTCAAACTCATTTGTCTGTTTATTGGATTAAAGCAGTCGTAGCAAATCAAATTACACAGAAATCACATGTGTGCAACAATGTGTAATATATATATATATATATATATATATATATATATATATATATATATATATATATATATATATATATTAACCTATTGTTAGATTATATCCTCCTTACACATCATATATATGACATATGATGTCACTGAAAAAGCAAAAGAGTGATCAGTCAAAAAGTTCTGGTAAACTGCTGTAACGACGTCTCAATGCATCTGTCATTACAGTTCGATATAATGTGGTGAAAGTCACATAAACAAACACACATTTCAGAATATTAATGTATCTGCAAGTGTATGAATACACTGAAATATCTTCCCATTATATTTACAAAACCTTAATGATTATTAGGTTTTTTATTCCGACAGCTAGAGACAACAATAAAGGAGATGATGATCAAAATGGGTAACATGAATTATCAGTGATGTTAGGGTCTGACGTGGTTGGTAGGTAAACTCAAACTTGCAACACACACACACACACACACACACACACACACACACACACACACTGCTTAGAGCAGGGTGGTTAAGGTTATTCCAATAAAAGGAAATTGCATCCCGATTACAGATTGGTGTCACTGTGGGTTAACCTGAGGTCTGATTTCAACTTAATTGAACAGAGGTGACACAAGAAGATGGGCAGGATGTATTAGCAGCAAAACACAGGAGGAGGAAAAAGTCTGTGTCTATCTGTGGTCCTCTGCTTCAGGTTTATGTAAATGGACTAGATTATATTTAAGATTCAACATTTCAACAGTTATAGATTTGTTGAGTGATGCTTTTATTTATGCTCTGATTTTGGTGAGCTCTTGGCAAATAAAAATGACTCATCAGAGAATCAGAAATATATTCAACTCCAACTCCAGTTGGCCAGAAAAAAAAAGAAAAGAAAAGATAAAGAAATAATGTTACTAAATGGATTTAAGCCACAACTGAAATCGACTCCACATGATGTGAAGGAAAGCAGATCTCTTTGTCAAACACGTTTTTTTTTTTTTTTTTTAATAAAATGTAAACTCACCTTAATCCATCCTTGATTTCATCTGGTCTCTTCCTGTTAAACATACAAAGGTGCTGAGCAGTGTCACCCATGTCAAAGTTGCCATGAATATTTCAGAGGCTGGCTGATGTTGACAGCAACAGATATAAAGAGGGCGACTCTTTGCACAGAAGACCTCAAACCCATCCTAGACGTCCACCTGAAGAAACCTGAAGACACCGCTCTGTTTCAGCAACATGGTCAGCACACGGGCTCTCCTCCTCGCAGCCACCTGCTGCTGCTCCTACCTGTGGCTCGCTCAAGCAGACGACTCCTCACTGGAGACGCGCTCGTTGGATTTCCCGCTGAAAACCCAACAGGAGAAAGAGCTGGTGAGAGATTTTATAAGACATATGTGAAACGTGTCAACTGGATTAATGTTTATATAGTACAGTTTAACTTTTTTGTGCATTTTTCTTGTGCAGATTGATGCGTTGCAAGAAGTCCTGGAGAAGCTGAGGAGCAAAGAGATGCCCTCTGAGAAAAAACATGGCTGGCTGCCTTCGGTAAGCAAACAAAATAAAAATTATGATTTTGTAAAAGATATTTTACAATAAGCTTAACTTGGACATGAAGGCATGTGCATGTAAATATCTTGTCTTCTACATTAGACTTGTTTATGAACATACAGTATACAGTACAGTCAACAACTTACACTTGCAATTTCTTGAATCTGTGTTATTTTTTTCTCTCCAGTGTGACGCAGGAGAACCATGTGCTGTGCGTAAAGGCGCCCGTATTGGCACCCTGTGCAGCTGTCCCCGGGGGACGTCCTGTAACTTTTATGTTCTGAAATGTCTGTGAAAGAAGAAAAAGCAAAACCGAGGCACAAGAAATGACAGGAGAGAGTTCAGGGGTTCAGAGTGACAAGTATATGCCCCTTCCTGACTGTGAGACATGGTAGGAAAGGCTTCCACTGTTGTCATTCTCTTTGTGATAAAAATAGAAAATGTGATGTAATATGTGGGAGGTTTTTCTTTTGTAAACTTGCACTGGAATGTTAGAATGTGTTTTGAACAGGTTTGATGGTCCATGTGAGTCTCACTCTGTCTTTTTAGTCAATGTTCAGGATTGTGGCACAGGGGGAAGTTATTTTGTGGTATTTTGTGACAGACTTTATGTTTTTCATCATAATCTCTTATTCTGTATGTTCTTGTTTGTGGTTCTGCTTTTAGAGGAAGACAGTCTATGGTTTCTGAAAAACGTTTGTAAGAAGATGAGCTCAATAAATTAACTTTTGATTCATGATTCATAAGTGTTTGTTCTGCGTGCACACGAGAAAGAGAAACTCTGCAAATTGATTGTTTGTTGTAACTGGAGTTGAAGGTGGTCGTTACATGATTGGTTGCAGACACATAATAAACACACCAGCCTGCAGCCATTGGTTGTTGCTTGCGTTTCTGAATTGGTTTGGTACTAACAGAACAAACCTACAACAAAATAACAATAACACACACACACACACACACACACACACACACCTGCACGTGCACACGTACGGTCCAGTCATAACACCTACAACTACAAGAAGCACCACCACCACAGAACAGCTTTATATTGGAAACAACAACAACCAATCAGCCAATCAATTAACAACCAACAATCAACTAACAACCAACCAGCAAACCAACTGATCAACAAATGACCATCCAACCAAAAAAACCAACCAACCAACAACAATCAACCAAAAAAACACCATCCAAACAAAAACTAACCAACAACCATCAATGAACCAATGACCAACCATTTACCAATAACCAACCACCAACTAAACGTCAAACAACAACCAACCAACAACCACATCCTGTTGTGACCAGAACCTTGTTTGGAGCCAGTCAGGCTCCAGCCGGCTCCTCCTCCCTACTTGTTGTGTTTTATAATAATGATTCATCCAATTCTGAATCACTCAGACAACAATAAAAAAAAACATATATCGATTTGTTTTTCCATGTGTCATCAATAATTCAGCTTCTTCCGACACATCCGCTGATGCGCGGCTGCATTCCAGCACATCAGCTGTCGTCTCTCAGTAATAAAAGGCGCCGTCAGGCGTTTTTCTTTTTTTTCTTCTTTTTTTCAATGACATCACATCTAAGTGCAAGTTTCCAACATGGCGTCCAGCCGGGTGCTGGAGAGGCAGGTCCAGGAGGAGCAGAGGCGCTCTGCGACCGCAAACCGCGACTTCTGCCTCCACAAATACTCCCTGCTCATTATCACCGGACGGACCGGACACCGCACACAGACGGGACACATCAGCAGGGACATTGAACGAGGTACGTTTATTTCAACGTCGCCTCATAACAGCTGCTGGATCACATTTTTCTTCTTGCCCTCTCCAGTCTTTATTCAGCGTGCACATTCAGATGCATGTCTAAAATCATCACCGAGGACGTTGACACATACTGACACTATGTTGCGGTGTTTTATGTAATTTCATCCACGCTACTGATGCAGCATCTGGCGATGCTCCACCATCAGCACCACCTCCACCCTCCGGGCACATTGTTATTACAAGCAGTCTGCGGCGGCTGGTTCGTCTTTTCCTTATGAAGCCTGAGGAGAAGCTTTGGGGAAAATGATGCAGGGCGGATTCTCAGTCAACACATAGTCACTTGTAAACGATGTGCCATTTACTTATGTACATTTATATTCAGTAGAGACTCTGTTTGACAGGACACGCTATAATAACGCATTATACTGTGAGAAGAGGCAGAGTCGCATAAGGAAAGAAAATTTGAGTGTATAATTTATGTAAAGCGACTGTAGACAGATAGGGAAGCAAAAAAAGGAAACATAAAGACAGATAGTGAGAAGAACGATATTTATCACTGTCACTGGCCATGTTATGATTGCATCACTGTCAAATGAAAAACCACATCACAGAAAAAAAAATATATATCAACAACTTTGAGCTTTAAGCAAGTAAAATAGTGTAGATTAAAACATAAAAGAACACTGAGCTCTCTAGTTTATCTGCAACATTTAAAATCACCAAACAAATGCATTTTAATCTATTAAAAATGAAGAAACATGGTATTTTTTAAAACACAAAATACAGAAAATCATTTAAGAATCAGAAATTTCAGTTTATCAAAATGGCACAACATCACTGATATAATGTTTTTTAGCAGCAAAACTTGGATACAGTACAGAAATACAGAAATACAATACAGAAAAATGCCCACATAGACAGGCAGGATAATGTCATATATGGTTATAATCTTCTTTATCTTGTTAAATAGGTCATGTAAAAATATTTTCACTAAAGGAGGAGAGATGGTGAAAACATAAAGTGACTTATCAGGATATCTATAATATTAAAATGTATATATCAAAACTAACTTGTACAATTATGTGCATGTAAGACAGAGTAAAACCAACTGTTGCACCATGTGACCAAACGCCTCTCATGTCTCCAGGTATTCGGTCTTGGGACATTGACTTAAAATCCTGTAACCTGAACCTGTGTCTCCAAGAGTTCCTGTCCCATCACACAGCATCGTTCAAGGGTGCAGGTAAGAAACCATGTGTTCATTAAAGTGAAGTTTTATGCCTTAACTTTAAGACTTCACACAGAGCTCAGTCTCCAAGGTAACCCGTCATCTTGGCAGGGTCACAGGTCAACGAGGAAGGAAGGAAGGAAGGAAGGAAGGAAGGAAGGAAAGTGGTGGAGCAGTCATATGATTGTTAAACGTGGGTGGGACCTTTTGGACAGAAAACAATAGAGAAGTGCATCCAAGCTGTGCCACCCCTCTCTCTCGCTCTCTCTCTCCCTTCTCTCTGTGTACGTGTTAACAGCCTGTTAGTATGCAGAGCCAAGGACGAGCAGGGAAAACGGTGAAAAGGCAGACAAACATCAGAGTCAGGCAGCTGTGTCACAGCCGAGCTGTGGGGTAAGGTGGCGGAGACGCAGGAGAGAACAGTCACGTCTCTGTTGTTTGGACAGTACGTGGTAAATTTGACTGTGGTGGATTCTGCTTTGAGAAGCTGTAGAGGCTTTTTTTGCATCTGGGTTTCAGTAAAATGGAGGTGACTTAAAGGAATATGTCCACATTTTGGTGACTGTGCTTTTGTGCTGTAAGAGTTAGAGGAGGAGATCAGGTGCGTTAGTAGATAAGTTGAATATGGCTGCTTGTTATCTTAGCTTTATTCAGTGGTGTTAACAACAGTACCAGTAGGTAGATTTTGTTAAGGGGCTCTGTTTTTAGGCTATATGCTAAGCTATGCTAACTGATTCTCAGCAAGAAAAAAACAAAATGTCAAACAATTAATTTAAACTTTGAGGTAGAACAAATGTTTCACATTTCAGTCTGTGCATGCCACAGTTTCACAAGGCCAAAAATATAAAGCACAAAAGTGTGAAAAATGTCATCCAGAGTGAAAACAAGTGAGCTATGTCAGTTCTCTTCAGTTGCTTTTAGCTTCAAATAGAGATAAAGGTTCATTTGTTCTCATTTGGGTCGATCATTTCCACTTGGCCGTGTTCACCTCCGTTTCCTCACACGTTTATCCAGTTCCCTTCAGACTGGATGTTCACTGCAGACTGAGCAAACCTGGCACATCATCCTCAGATGATCTCTCTGACTCAGCTCTTCCACTCTTCTTCCTTCCTTTTTTTCGCTCATTGAGTCAATCACCTGCCCAGTTGTCCAAGTTCATTTTTTTTAAGTTTCTTTCTGGCAAATCCCTTCAACTCCCACACTTATTGACAGCTGGTCTCTCGTTCTCACTGCTCGAATCAGACGGTTTATTTCTCCCTGTCTCTCATCCTCTTTATATCTATATTGTGTTTCTGTTTCTGTCTCCTCAGGTCAGAGGTGTCTGCGCCACAGTACCAGAGTGTTGGACACTCAGGTGTTGATCAGTCCATCACAGGAACAGGTTCAATCTGAGGTGAGCTGAAATGATTCTGACCACTTTTTAATAATAAATGAATGTAGTCTCTTTCTAAATTAGATCTGAAACAAAGTAGGGAACATTATTCTGTTTGCATGTTTAGAAATACTCTTCTTGTACTTTGTATTTAATGTGATTTTTCACAAAAACACAGAAAGTTTTGTTAGAATTTTGTCAGGTATTCAAATTGTGTAAGTGAACTTATGTCTATGATTAATTGTACATGGACCTTATATTAAAAATATTTTGAGATTTAAAAAGCCTGTTAGGTTCTGAAGTACACTATGTGTTATTTGTTGATTTTTCTCTTTTCCTGCATTATTTAATTTTGCTCTACTGTTCCCCTTTTGATTGTAAAATGGTGTAAAATGGCATCACAAAACAACCCATCTTACCACGTCTGTCTCCTGGTCAGGTCTTTGCTCTGCTGTCAAAGGAATCAGCTCATAAGCTGTTGATCTTGGCTGGTCAGAGCGAGGAGGAAAGTGGTGACCTGCTGTTTCACAAAGGACTGTTCTCACCACACCAGCTGAGACAAATACTAAAGGAGCAGGTAACGCCTAATCCCTTTCCTATTTTTCCTAGTTCTTTCCTATAAAGCAGCAAATCCTCCTTTTTTCTATAAAACATATGCTATGGAGGCATTTTAACTAAGCATCATTTGAATAATTATTATGGAGCTACCATAAACATATCTTTGTTGGGTCAGGAAGATAGAAGATGTTGTCTGTGTCTTCAGTTTATAGATCAAGAGAGCTCTGCCTCGTCCTCCAAGCTCAGCCTGACCCTCAGCTGTCCCAACATCGGTGAGTGGAGGAAGACTCTCCTGGGGAACCAGCCTCTGCAGGGTCCGTTCACGCTTCACATCAATCCCCCAGAGTTGCTGCCTGCCATGGAAGCCCTGGGGGAATTCACCTCCCTCATCTCCAGCACCCTCTGCCCTCCATCCACCTTTGACCTCCTGCCTCCTCCCACCACCGTTGGTTTCCTCAAGTTGTCCCGTCCCTGCTGCTACGTGTTCCCCGCCGGCCGCGGAGACTGTGCCTTCTTTGCTGTTAATGGGTTCACCGTGTTGGTGGATGGAGGCTCAGACACTCAAGCCTGTTTCTGGAAGCTGGTCCGCCACCTTGACCGCGTTGATGCAATTTTGTTGACGCACATTGGAACAGAAAACCTGCCGGGGGTCAACACTTTCCTGGAGAGGAAGGTGGCAGAGCTGGAGCTGAGCTCTGATGTCAAAGGTTAGATTAAAATATTTTTGATGATTCTGAAGTAATTTAATGAGTCTTCTTTACTTGCTTGACCTTAAAATTTCTCCCTGCTTGTCTGTTTCCTTTTTATTCTTTAATTTGAGCAGATGACTTGTCTAAGAGGCTGATCTCCCCAGAACTTGGAGTTGTGTTTTTTAACGCCCCCAGCAGGTTGCAGATGGAACAACAGCCCTGTGAGTACATTAAAAACTACTCTATTTAAGTGTTGAAGTAAATAACATACTTCTATTCATCTGGAAGTTTCTTTAAATGTTGTGGCAGATCAGGATATAGCTAAACTCAGAACAGAGGTGACAAATCATACATTTGTAAAGTAAGATCTTATTTTGATGATTTTTTTTTTTTTTTTTTAAAGATTTCTGATTTTCAGAGGTAAAAAATCCAGTATTTATTGTTTATAGATACCAAACAAGTATGTATTTTACTTTTGTTTTTGCAAAATTTAACACAAAAATTTATTCTTGACCTCCGACCTGCTGTGTTTACTAGGTTTTTAATAACTTTTCAAAAATATTCCAAACATATTTTGAATCCGACTATATTTTACATTTAGGGTTAATATCTGCAGATTATTGTTGTCACATTACCACAAGCTAAACAATGAAACTATAACTTAATTTAGTTTTACATTATTGATACAGTCTGATAATCTTAATAGTCTCTTGATAGCAATCAGTTAATCAATCAATTTCATGCCTATTGCTAAGTGGCTACCGAGCTATAACGTAAAGTCATCTCCAGATGATGAAAACAAATGGTCATGGGCACAATGCCAGGCTTAGAGGTCTGCTAACAGGCTGTGTAACCACCACCACCAGCATTATGTAAAAAGATTTCTGAATGCTAATGTGATTCTCCTCCTGTCAGGTGTGGACAATGTCCTGAAAAGCACACACCAGGCAGCACTAACCCTACAGTTACTGCAGAAGTTAGACATCAGACCACAACCAATGTTTCGGCCTCAAGGAGTTCCCATTGAGCCACTGACCCTGTTTCAGAAAATGGGAGTGGGGCAGCTGGATCTGTACATCCTTAGTCCCAGCAAAAACAGCCAGGAGTACCAGACACTAATGCAAAACTGGCCTGATGCAGTGTCATCAGCATCCAAGTCCCAAACGGTCCCTCTCACTGCGTTGGCCTCGGTGTCTGCTCTGCTTGTGTGGCATCCAGCGTGCCCTCAAGAAAAGGTGGTCAGGGTGCTGTTCCCCGGTGCTACCCCACAGGTGAAGTTGCTGCAGGGCCTGGAGAAGCTGAAGGGTCTGGCCTTCCTCCAAAAACCAACAGTGACAACAGGGGACCTGGAGAAACTTGGGGAAGACAGTAAGACAAAGAGGACCGAGAGTCAAGATAGCAGCAGGTCACAAGGGAAGGAAACAATAACAAAACATGGGAAAGAAAGAGGTGTTAGAGAAGAGGTTAAGGAGGTGTCAATGAAGGAAAAGGGGAAAGGATTAAATGGAACTGGTGCAAAGGACACTGATAAAAGCAAAATCAAAGAGGTAGGTACTAAGCAAAAAACAGCAACTTCAGAGAAGAATGTATCAAAGAAAGGAGGAGGGAAGGATGGGAAAAAGGAGGAGAATGGTCAAGTGAAAAAGGAGAGTCTCCCTTCTAAACCAAAGACTGAAAATAAAACTAAGATTAAGAAAGAAGCAAAAAATGACTCTAAAATGGGAGTGAAGAAAACAAGAAAGCCATCAGGAAAGGATGCAAATGATGGCAAGAAGGCACAAGTAAGCAGTGAACTGTCAAATAACTCATCAAAACCTGATGCTGAGGCAGACTGCCCTGCTACAGAGCAGCACAGTCAAAAACTGGACAAAGAACCTGACGAGAACGCTTGTGGTTCCAAAATGTCCACCCCTGAGGATATGACGACTGATTTTCTCAGGCTGCGGGAAGAAACTGAACGAGAAAAGGTGCAGGTGGAAACAGCAGAGGAAACAATGCAGAAAATCAGTGAGTCAGGAAATGGAAAGAGTCTTGGAGGTCTGATCAACGAGCCAAGTAATGAAGCTGCTGAGGCACCAGGGGACGAGGCATCAGGTGGCGCAGAGATAATGGGAGGAAAGAGTGGTGATAATGACGAGCGAAAGGAGGTTGGAGCTGGAGAGAAAGCTGGTGTTGACATTCAGGGAGGATCTGTGGACCAGCCTGGAAATTCTACCAAACCAGCAAAGGTTGTGGGATTTCCATCTCCTTTGAACAAGGTGCCAAAGAACGAACGCACAGTCCAGTTAGACTTAACTCCGACTGAGTACACTCTCTTAGACGGGGCATTGAAACACAGCCCTCCATCAAGATCCTCCCCAGAAAACCAGGCCCCAGTCAGCCCTGATGAGGAGACGGTAGAACCGGCCTCTCCTGACTCACGGCCCAACAGCGCAGGCCACACTCCTTATTGTCTTTCCCCTGATGATGTTTGGTGCAATAGGGCCACTCTTAGCAGATTACAGGCCCAGATGACTGAGTCAGACTCTACTGATGTCAACCAGCAAAATGGATCATCCAAACAAAGTGAGGGGCAACTATACCAACCCAAGAACAACCCAGAGAGCCACACAAATCCCAGGGAGAAGCATCTAAGTTTCCTTTCTCTTGGTACATTTAAAGATGGATCTTCAGACCCTTCTCCTTCTGTGGCAACAACCACCACTACACACTCCATGCCAGCAGAGGTGAGCTCACCTCAGTCCACGGAAGTAGATGAATCACTGTCCATGTCCTTCGAGCAGGGACCAACCAACGTGAGCCAGAGAGAGGCCGATGACAGCGGTCATCACTCCCACTCCAATGGAGGACATTTCACAGGGATGTCTCTACCGATGAAGAAGCCTCCCAGATCTTTAGGTCTAGGATCAGAGATGGGGCGACCTCCAGCTCCTAACACACTTCAGTTTGAGGCGTCGCCTCATGATGTGGATCTTTGTCTGGTTTCTCCTTGTGAGTTCAAACATTTCAAACCTCCTGATTCGAGCTCAGGTCCCAGCGAACCGTCCAGAGGAGCCTTTGCTCCACATCATCACGGTGGCAACAATAACAACCCAAAGGACACGTCACCCAGTGAATCAAACGCTCCAGTTTGTACAGAGGACTGCCCATCCACTACAGCAGATGGAGTTCTGGACTCAGATGAGGATGAATCATGTAGTGAGCCAACTCACTCCCCTCACGACCACTGCACCAGTCAGGCTCTGCCCCCAGACCCTCTGCCTGCCCCACTTAGGGACAGTCCACCTCTGCCACCACATCCTGACACTTTGATGCCTGTTCCTCAGTCTGAAACTGACCTCCTCATGAAGAGAACTAAAACCAGCGGCATGCGAGGGAAGAAAACACCAGGGGTGAGTTTGTCTTGTTAGCAAAGAAGAAAAGTGCATTTAGGATACATTTGCTGGAACCTAACCTGAATTGTCTTGTGTACAATTATGCTTATTTTATGTTATCAGGTTATTGAAGGGTCCCAAAGATCAGGCTCAGGGAAAAACAAGACAGGGAGCCAAACTGGAGTCACAAAAGGGAACGTCTCTTTAACTCGTACGCCTTCGTCCAACACCCGCTCAGCACCAGCAAAATCCTCCCCCAGCCCAAGTATGGATCTTTTCTTCTCTGTCCACAGACCCCTTTCGCTTGGTGTTTTCATTTTCATACAGGAGTTTCTCTCTTTCCCTTCTGTCACAGGTTCTAAGTCTACCTCCGTTGGTGAAGTCAGTGTGTATGTGGACTTGGCCTACATCCCTTCAGGAGCCTCCTCACCAACGGTCAACGTAGATTTCTTCAGGTGTGTTCGCTCCTCTTGCTACATCATCAGCGGTGACAGTCCGGAGAGAGAGGAGCTCATGAAGCACACACTGGACGCTTTAATGGATGGAAAGATATTCTGGCCTGAAACTATGCAGGTAGACTCATGTAAAACATATAAATGTAATACATGATCTTGAGTTGCAGTCTGAACAATGAACTGTTCACCAGAGCCATTTCATCAAAAACTGTAAGCAAATTAAAGACAACTTACTTACTCATCTTTCCTTCTTCGGTGTATCTCCAGGTGACAGTGATCCCCACCTTTGAGTCGGTGTCGATGCAGGCGTGGTACCAGCAGACACTGGACAGACAGAGAGAACTGAGCATCACTGTCCTGGGATCCAACAGCACCGTCGCCATGCAGGACGAGACCTTTCCTGCTTGCAAGATAGAGTTCTGAGGCATGTTGTGAGATGCAGATGTGGAGAGTGAACATGATCTTAAGCAAGGAAATGTGTGTGTGTGTGTGATAGAGAAAAAATGAGTCTGGAGTAAAGAGTGACAGAAATAGAGAGGTAGGAAACATAAGGCCCATTACTGCACGAAAATGACTGAATGTGTAATAAAATGGGGTCGTCTTCACCCCTTAATTCTCTTTATCCGTGGAGAAGGACACATCCCTGTTGGGAACACTGCATGTTTTTTTTTTTTTTTTTTGTTTTTACCAATGACCCTGTGCCAAACAGGAGAGGAGATCACAATATCACCAAACAGGTAGATCCACATGAAAGCTGATGTTGTAGATTAGTTAAACTAGTTAGCATACATGGAGTTAACGCCACTGTGTGTTGGATGTTTTCTCAATAATTTAAGCACTGATGTTTGGCAGCAGCCTGTGCCGTGTTTCTGAGCCTGTTTAGCTGCTTTTAACGCAACATTTAACATTCAACCTGAGAGGAATTCAAGGATTATACAGCTCGAGAGGTTCCCCAAATGGTAAACGTATGTAAACCTTTGTTTGTAAAAGCATTGTTTGCTTTGTATTTATTATATTTGACTACATTTGACAGCGTGCAGTCAAGTGTTTGTTGTGAGCACACATGAGCTGAACTGTGCTTTAACAAGTATCTGCTGAACAAACACTGATGACGCTGATGTATCCGCTGTTAGTGAGTGATAATCACCCGCTGGATCTGAGATTACAAGGATTAAGAGTACCACATTAAATTTAATAGCATTGCAGCAATCATCTCCTTAAGGATGGTACCATAATTGTAATCCATTACAAATGCTTATAGTCACGCTAATCAGGAACTGCACCGCAAATGCTTTTGTAGAATTATATGTTCACTTGTTATCTCACTAAAAAAAAAAAAAAACAAACATTAGAAGTAACGATGTGTTTTAATTGTGAATATGATGGATATGATCATACAGTGTATCGCAGAAACTATTTTGCACTGCATTAAATCAAAATTTAGTCCCAGCGGGTGGTGATGAGAACTTTCTTAGTTGTAATGAGTAAATAAGAATAAATGAAAAAACAAAGTTTAGTCCTAATTAGAGGCAAGGTAATCCTGAAAGTGAGAGTAATCTAAATTATATAATATAATACACATTTGGGTAATTCACACGTAATTTGGAACTAGATATGTGGAAAGTATATATCCTTGTGGTAAATTCCTCTGTGAATCTAATCCCACACTCTATTTTTCCTGTAATTAATAGATTTAAAATGACCTTAAATGCAAATTAGAGGTAGTTATTGGAAATATTGAATGTAAAGGAATATACTTAAACCTCTCAAAACCTGCCTATCTGTTGTCTTGCCTTTTTCTATCCTTTCATCCAAGTTTTCAAGAATAGATGTCATGCTAAGAAAACTCTGATTACCTGTCTGGCTTTTTAAGTCCTTAAAAAGGATTAGTTCACACAATGTGGGAAACGGTTTCCATTACCAAAGCATGAGCTCAGAAAGAAACCACTGACCTTTCTCCTCTCCATCTGAATGCTGCCTCCAAATATTAAAAAAAGATGTCACTTTCACTCAGCATTTGAATCCTCTGAAGGATATTTTGTAATTATATAAATGCACTATTGTATAATTTTATCATAAACCTATATTGTCCTTGAGAAAAAATCTAATTTGTTTTATTTTGTGCACTCAGTTTATTATTTTTTATGATATGTCAAATGGTGTATATCAAGTTTAACCTTTCACATGTTCAATGTTTAAAAATCCAATGATTCCCCTCAAATTTTATACACACTTTTCTGCAAAACCTCTGCCAGATTGAATAATTTATTGGGATTGGACGTTTAGATTGAAATTATAGCCAACAATTATTTGATCCCCACAGTAGCCAAGTGAAATGTAACTATACCTGTAAATGTCCCGCATGTATGAAATACTGTATGTACTGTATGTTGTTTCATTCATGATATTCATGAGGACGGAGAGCTGTGAGAAAGCGATGGCAGAGCAGGTTGTTGGATGAAAAACTTCATTGTGGGGATAAACATTGTGAAACTTTCACTTTGTAATTGTCTGTAAGTACATGCAATGTCAAAATGTGTGGATTATGGGGTTGGGAGTAATGTACGAATAAAGAATGTGCATCACCATAAAAAAAGATCTGTTGAGATTTAAAACAAATACATGCAACCTTGAGGATACTCAATCAAATATAATGAATGTGCTGCAACTCAAAACCAACCAGTGATGAAGTTCTTGTTTTGTAATTTCAACCTAAAGAGTCATAACGACAGTGTGAGGGACATAGAGTTGAGTGGAGACAAATCTTTATGTTTTAAACCAGTGTCAAACTCAAAATAACATGTGACTTGTGGTAGTGAGGAGACGGTTCCTACAGACAAACCAACGTGTCCTGAACTTTATAAATGTCCACACAGATTCTTTAGAAGATTGTTGATCAAGTCACTACGTTACCTGAAGTTGTTTTACTGTCGACATCGTCTTAAAGAAAAGTCTGTAAAGTTGATTGTTGAATGCAGGTTGAGTTACTGTTAGAGCAATCTCCAAACAGTTAGACTGTGTTGTTTTCTGCAGCTCATTTCATTTTCTCTTCAATACCAGTCTACACTGTCACAATCAACTTTTAAGGACTTTCAAGATGGTGTCAACAGGAAAACAACTTCAGGTAATTTACTTTAAACTCAAGTTACTTAAACTAAATTTAAACTCTAAACATATGAAGATATGAATAAATACCTTGTGTGGTTTTTGAATATTTGCACTTTATTATTACTTTATTGTTAACTGCATGATCTAAATCAACTTATCTTTATTTGTGTGAATGAATAAATGTTGAGCCACAGTCTGCTCAGGTGAACAACAGCACCACCAAGAGGACTCCTCCGACATTAGACTATTTGTGAGACTTTTAGCCAAAACAAAGTGAAATGTAAAGAAAGGAGCAGCATCCAACAGCAAACCTCTCTGGTTATTTAAATAACTTTAATGCCCAAAACACACAGCCTCTTTAAAGTAGAATAAAGTCTGAGAATAGTTGTTTCCCCCTTTCCCCATCGATTATCTCTCAATTAGATGTCAACTGTCAACAAACTTCTGTTCTTCTCTGACAGCATTTAAAGAAAGAAGCAGAGGTGTTACTTTAATAGCTTCAAACTTTCACAATCCTGACTTATGTTTGTGCTCCACCCTTAAGAGATTCATCGTGCACAGTGATAACTCAGTTTCATTTCTGCTTTGGCATCAAAGGGGAAACACACACAGACACCAGACCACAGCAGCCTGCTGCTGTTTACATCTTCACTTTTTTGTTCTAGCACAGGTGAGTTTGATGGACATCCACATATATGTTCAGACAGAACAACTTGCAGCCGTAGCAGATGAAATTTGAATCACTTTATTTCACAAACATAGTTTGTTATGGAGGATTGGCATCAGGTTTCACTTTTGCTTTTTTTGTGAGGGTATTTTTCCTTCATGTGAAATAACTTCTAAGCTTTGAACTTAACTGTGTTACTTTGTTACATGGTGTAAATACAAACTTTTATTAGTGAGTGTGAAAACCGCACCTCATTATTTGGCATGAATAACAATTAGAGAATATTATGGCATAGAAAATAGAAAATGAAACTAACCCTTCATTCATGTGTGTGTGTGTGTGTGTGTGTGTGTGTGAGAGAGAGAGAGGAGGTATTGGTAGTAGCTCTACAACAAAAAAGTCATAAAGGATGTAGATGAGGCTTGATAAAACACAGTAATTAACAACAAAAATAAACACAAATAAAAATACAGTTTCATAGTGTTTTGTAATAATTTAACAGTAACATATCTTCTAATTTACTGAAGTTTTTCAAATTCATTCTCTGCATCCTCAGGTGTGTTTAGACCTCTAGCCTCCATCATGCCTGTGGTCACATCCAGCCTGTCTAAAGTTCAGGAGAAGAAGCTACACTCTCTCATGGATCATGTCAAACTCCACCTCCTCTACAAAGCCAGCGTTCACAGTTTCACTGCTGCTGCTTTCCATAAGTACTGTGACAACCAGGGGCCCACAATTACCATCGCCTACAACGCTGCTGGGTTTGCTTTTGGTGCTTACACCTCTAAGGATTACACCCAGAGTGGAGGCGACGTCAATGATGAGAAGGCTTTTCTCTACAGCATCAGAGCAGAGGGAAATCAGGTGCTGAGGGTGCAAGGTATCAGGGGAAGGTGTGCTTTCACAGATGGTGATACTGGTCCAAATTATGGTGCTTTGCTGTTCCTGGTTAACAATGAACCTCAGGTCCAGTCAAACCCAGGGACGAACTTCCATTTTGAGGCAGAAGCAATGCACGGAAATGACTTAAAACTGACTGAGTTTGAAGTGTATCGAGTTGAAGGTGAGTGACAATAAGCACTTTGAGTTATAAACTATGGACAGTGTCCTAGATATACTAAGTCTATTTTACTAGTGACAATGAATCTGTCTCTGTGAGTGAATGAAAGTTAGAATAAAATGAGTCAACATGTCACAATGAATTTATTTCCCACAGATATGGGAAGTCTTCTGGCAAAACCCTGGAGAAACATCCAGTGGACTGCTGAGTATGTAGAAACCCAACCAACTTTTTCCTTTGTCTCCTCCTAAATGTGGTGTATTAACATTTGTATTGTCTGTAGGAGAAGGCAGAAGTTGATGAAGACTATTCAAAACTATGAGTCAGGCATCAAAACAGTTCATCAAGCCCGGGTTTTATTGGTCGGTCCAGTTGGTGCTGGCAAGTCCAGCTTCTTCAACTCCATAAATTCAGCCTTTCGAGGCCACATGACGTCTCAGGCCATCGCTGGTACAGCAGGGACGAGCGTGACCACTCAGGTACCAGAAAAGAGTTACACTTGTTAAAGTAGTGACAGTTCAACTGACTGCACATGCTCCCACCTAAACAGACAGTTATGTTGAATGAAATGTTAATGTTTCTTCTGTAGTTTCGCACCTATACGATCAAGACAGGGAAAGGTGGTAGCGCTGTTCCTCTGGTCCTGTGTGACACAATGGGGCTGGAGGAAAACCCTGGTGCTGGTTTGGACTTGGAGGACTTGGTCAACATCTACAAGGGTCACATCAAGGATCGCTACCAGGTCTCCTTTATAACCAGCTAGCTACTTTCCTATGACTGATTTAACAGTTCTCATGGGAACTGTTGAGATTATTAAGTCTTCTCTTTCTCTTTCTCTTTCTCTTTCAGTTTAGTCCCTCTGCTCCACTCATGGAGACTGCTCCTGGTTTCAAGAAACAAGTGACTCTGAATGATGCGATTCACTGTGTGGTTTATGTGGTCGACACCTGCAAGGTTTCTCTCCTTACCCAGAAAATGCTGGACAAGTTTGCTGCCATCCGTAAAAAGACCAACCAGCTGGGTTAGTTATACAAATCTTCTGTTCATACTCTCAACAAATACCTTCATTTGTTTTCACTCTCTGTTGTTGTGATTTCTTTCCTCTTCTGATTCTTTGCAGGGATTCCTCAGCTGCTTCTGATGACCAAAGTAGATGAAGCTTGTCCACTTGTGGCAGAAGACTTGAAGAACGTTTATCGCAGCGTTTACATCCAGAAAAAGGTTTTTACAGTTATAAATTAAATAAGACAGGAATGTATTGTGTTGGTATTTGGAAATTAACCTGTGTATATTTGTCTGCTGTTTTTAGGCAAGGGATTTAAGTGAGTCTCTGGGCATCCCCGTGACCTGTGTAATGCCAGTGAAGAACTACAGTGAGGAGCTGGAGCTGGACCAGGACACCGACATATTGCTCTTCTCTGCTGTGGAGCAGATGCTGAACTACGCAGACAGCTTCTTTGAGAACCAGGAGATGGAGGAGGTGAACGAAAACCTGGAGCTCTACAGATCCAGTGATTGTTCACGCCTCAACCCAACAATGCGTAAAGAGCAGAACATCGTTTGAAAGACAAAAAACTGTCATTCATTCAAGATTGTGGATAAAATATAACAATTAAAATGCTGGATATTGGTTGGACAAGAGTTAATCGGTTTCTATGGTTGTTTTTCTGTTTTATGACCTGCAGAAGAAAAACATTATATATGGTGGGTTGATGGATGGTAACTATAGCTTAAGACTAAAGAATCAACTGTTATATATTAGATTCAGCTGAGGTATGGAAGTCTGTTACCCTTTGAAAAGTGTTTGTGTTTCTTTTATTTTATCTTGGAGCAGAAAACTGTATGACTTAAAAGTCTTGCTATTTGTTTTCTAGAGAGATAACAGATTACAGACGACCAATAGACGGCATCATTTTATTTTCATAATCACTGCCGTTCAGTCATGCACATGCTGCACTAGTGTTTCTGATGGTAGAACATAATCAAGAACTTCAATCTTTTTAATCAGCTGAATTTGAATCGCTTGCTTTTTAAAATAAATAATCATTTCTGTTTATTACTGTTCTTGCACTGTAATGTCACAAAGCAATACAGAATTATAAAGCAGTTGTGTGCCTGTGTTGTGAAATATCATCACTCACTGTAACAAATATAAATAAAGTCTCAATCATGCACACGATAAACACTGGAGTTTCTGTCTCTGTTTCTCAGATTAAGGGCAGTTTTACAATTTGGTTGGTCCCTGTGTTGGAACCAGGGGTGAATAGTAACAGTAAATCAGGAATTAGTGATTCGTTGTTAACGTCAGTCTTAAACACAAGTCTCAACAAGGTTGTTTTCATGCCACTGAAATGTTCACCCATTCATTTGGGTGAATAAAGCTGTGGAGCCCAGTAGGTGCAAAAATAAATGTGATGATGTTAACATAAGGTTAGGTCAAGAGGTCACAATGTGGAAAAAGCTGCAGCAGGAGGTGGAGGAGATGTTGAGACTCCATGTGGTTGAGCTTCTAACTCAGAGTGCTACAGTCCCGTTGTCATCATCCTCAAGATGGATGATTGTTAATTGTGGATATGTATTGACTTCAGGAAGCTCAATATCTTCACAAGTTTGTCAACAGGTTAACATGTCAACAAGTTTAAAGCCTATGCTATGCTGAGGACTGATAACCTGTTGGAGAAGACTGGCGTTTCCAGATACATCAGCACCTTGAATCTGTGTAGGGGACACTGCCAAGTGCCACTGGAGAAGTCTTCCTGGCCATGCATGGCATTCAGAACACCAGCTGGACTTTTCCAGTTTCCAGTGATGCCCGTTGGCCTCAATGAAGCCTCATCTGCCCTCTGGAGACTGATGGACAATGTCCCCCAGGATTGTGAGACTGCAATGCAGTTTACCTGAATTATGATGTGATCTACTGCAACACCTGGGAGGGGCATGTTCAACATCTGACACTAGTCCTTGGAAAAATCCAAGCAGCTTGATTGACACTAAATTTTTGCAAGTATGAGTGGACACGGCAGGGGACTGGTTACCTTGGTTACTAACTAGGACAAGGAGAGGTACAACTGCAAGTGGATGAGGTAAAAACTATCCCAAAGTGCGTAAGAGGCATGGTGCTTCCTAGGTTTAGTTGGTTGGTAGCAAACATTTGTCCCCCAGTTTGTAACCATTGCACCCCCACTCAAACCACTTACCTGCAAGGACAAGAAAAACTCAGTGGTATAGACAAATAAATGTGAAACAGCCTTCAACACCAGCTGTGTTACTCCTGTTTTCAAGAGTCCAGAGTTCAGGTAGATGGGTGGATGGATGCCTCAGCAGTCAGCTTTGGAGCAGTCCTGGTGCAAGGATACCCTGGGGTGCAGCCACGGGAAACCTGGTATTTCAAGGTATAAAAAGAGGCCTTAGGTTGCCTCACTTCAGCCTTTCACAATCCTGGGTTGTATTTGTGCTCCACCCCTACAAGATACATCATACACAGTAATAATTCAGTTTCACTTCTGGTTCGACTCTGAAGGGAAAACACACACACTGGACTTTTATCACTTCACATACTTTTTTCTACCTCAGGTAAGTTTGATGGACATCCACATATATGTTCAGATAGAACAACTGTAGCAGGTGAAATGTGAATCACTTTAGGTTTCGTTTATTATTGTGGATTGGCGTCAGTTTTACTTGTCCATTTGTCCTCTATCTGAAAGCACTTGTATGCTTTCACTATTGCACCAAACACTGTGTAGAATGTTTGAACGACATTTGCTGCATTGTTATCATGATACAGTCTTGTAAAATGTTGCAGCTAAGAAAAAGGTTTCTTCTTTAGTGTTGGAAACACATATTCATTGAGGCAAAAATAAAATTGTGTTGCTGCATCACATGGTAAAAATCCAAACCTTTTATCAGTGTATGTAAATGCTGTAAAAACTATACTTAATATCATTTACCATAGATAAAAATTCGAGAATATTAGACCATACAAAATGAGACTATCGGCATTTAAAATGAAACTAGCACTTGAATCACAGAGCAAAGTCCCATTGTTTGTAGCCCTACAATAAAAAAAGCAGTCATAAAGAATGAAAATAAGCCTTGACACAATACAAGACAACACAATAATTAAAACACAAAAATCATACTCATTTTGTGTTGTAGTAAGTTAAAGGTATACTATACAAGTTGCATTGTGTTTTTCTCTACTAAGTTCCCCCTACTGTCTGGAAGATAGCCGAATTCAACATGCACAATACATCGCCAAACGTTTAATTTAATAAAAACAGTGTTGCATGACGCAAACCTCATGACTACCTACTCATTGAACATGTCTACAAAACAGGAGAAAACTACCTTGAAAGATTGTTTCAAATTGTTGCACAACGTTGTGCCGCTGAACTCACCCTTAGTGAACCCAACATCACTGGGTCAAAGACCCTGATCTTGCAAGTGTGTTTTTTCGCCAAGAGTCGGTGAGGGACAGTCGAGAGACTCTTCATTAAAGAGTAAGGAGTCGTCTAACAATCACAGTGACCACGAAGCTGCTACATTAACTTAATATTGCATCTTAAATTTGACTTAATTCTAAGTTTTATTTTCTCAACTTTTCTTTATTTCAAGCTAGTCATACTTGAATGTTGAGTCAATAAATTTGAAATTATTTTCATATTAATAATCTATCAAATTCATTCTCTGCATCCTCAGGTGTGTTTAGACCTCTAGCCTCCATCATGCCTGTGGTCACATCCAGCCTGTCTAAAGTTCAGGAGAAGAAGCTACACTCTCTCATGGATCATGTCAAACTCCACCTCCTCTACAAAGCCAGCGTTCACAGTTTCACTGCTGCTGCTTTCCATAAGTACTGTGACAACCAGGGGCCCACAATTACCATCGCCTACAACGCTGCTGGGTTTGTTTTTGGTGCTTACACCTCTAAGGATTACACCCAGAGTGGAGGCGACGTCAATGATGAGAAGGCTTTTCTCTACAGCATCAGAGCAGAGGGAAATCAGGTGCTGAGGGTGCAAGGTATCAGTGGAAGGTGTGCTTTCACAGATGGTGATACTGGTCCAAATTATGGTGCTTTGCTGTTCCTGGTTAACAATGAACCTCAGGTCCAGTCAAACCCAGGGACGAACTTCCATTTTGAGGCAGAAGCAATGCACGGAAATGACTTAAAACTGACTGAGTTTGAAGTGTATCGAGTTGAAGGTGAGTGACAATAAGCACTTTGAGTTATAAACTATGGACAGTGTCCTAGATATACTAAGTCTATTTTACTAGTGACAATGAATCTGTCTCTGTGAGTGAATGAAAGTTAGAATAAAATGAGTCAACATGTCACAATGAATTTATTTCCCACAGATATGGGAAGTCTTCTGGCAAAACCCTGGAGAAACATCCAGTGGACTGCTGAGTATGTAGAAACCCAACCAACTTTTTCCTTTGTCTCCTCCTAAATGTGGTGTATTAACATTTGTGTTGTCTGTAGGAGAAGGCAGAAGTTGATGAAGACTATTCAAAACTATGAGTCGGACATCAAAACAGTTCATCAAGCCCGGGTTTTATTGGTCGGTCCAGTTGGTGCTGGCAAGTCCAGCTTCTTCAACTCCATAAATTCAGCCTTTCGAGGCCACATGACATCTCAGGCCATCGCTGGTACAGCAGGGACGAGCGTGACCACTCAGGTACCAGAAAAGAGTTACACTTGTTAAAGTAGTGACAGTTCAACTGACCGCACATGCTCCAACCTATACAGACAGTTATGTTGAATGAAATGTTAATGTTTCTTCTGTAGTTTCGCACCTATACGATCAAGACAGGGAAAGGTGGTAGCGCTGTTCCTCTGGTCCTGTGTGACACAATGGGGCTGGAGGAAAACCCTGGTGCTGGTTTGGACTTGGAGGACTTGGTCAACATCTACAAGGGTCACATCAAGGATCGCTACCAGGTCTCCTTTATAACCAGCTAGCTACTTTCCTATGACTGATTTAACAGTTCTCATGGGAACTGTTGAGATTATTAAGTCTTCTCTTTCTCTTTCTCTTTCAGTTTAGTCCCTCTGCTCCACTCATGGAGACTGCTCCTGGTTTCAAGAAACAAGTGACTCTGAATGATGCGATTCACTGTGTGGTTTATGTGGTCGACACCTGCAAGGTTTCTCTCCTTACTCAGAAAATGCTGGACAAGTTTGCTGCCATCCGTAAAAAGACCAACCAGCTGGGTTAGTTATACAAATCTTCTGTTCATACTCTCAACAAATACCTTCATTTGTTTTCACTCTCTGTTGTTGTGATTTCTTTCCTCTTCTGATTCTTTGCAGGGATTCCTCAGCTACTTCTGATGACCAAAGTAGATGAAGCTTGTCCACTTGTGGCAGAAGACTTGAAGAACGTTTATCGCAGCGTTTACATCCAGAGAAAGGTTTTTACAGTCATCAACTAAATAAGGCAGGGACATATTATATCGGGTTTTGAACCTTGAGCTGTGTATATATATTTGTCTGCTGTTTTTAGGCAAGGGAGGCAAGTGAGTCTCTGGGCATCCCCGTGACCTGTGTAATGCCAGTGAAGAACTACAGTGAGGAGCTGGAGCTGGACCAGGACACCGACATATTGCTCTTCTCTGCTGTGGAGCAGATGCTGAACTACGCAGACAGCTTCTTTGAGAACCAGGAGATGGAGGAGGTGAACGAAAACCTGGAGCTCTACAGATCTAGTGATTGTCAACACCTAAACACAAAGACTCGTAGAGAAGAGAACATTGTTTGAAAGTAATTTATCCAAGATGATCAAATATAACAAATAAAATGCAAGATTGGACAAGAATGAATGATGATTCGAATGATTTATTTGCCAGCAGACTAACTCCAACCAGAGTGGTGAGTTTGCAGGTTCTACCCACCTCTGTGTTGGTTTTCTGTTTTATGACCTGCAGCAGATAAACATTATAGGCAGTAGATTGATTGATGGTTGCTAAAGACTAAAGAATCGACGTTTGTATATAGTAATAATATGTTAACTTTTGTGCATATATTTTTCCTTTTTCTTTGAAACAGAATGTTTATCTGTATCTGTAATTTAATCTGTCAGAAAACTAAATTTCCCTTTCCTTTTTCCAGTGAGATTGCAACTTGTTTTTTTTTTTCTCTCTCTCTGTCTGCCACTAGATGGCATCATTTTATTTTCATAATCACTGGTGATCGGTCATAGAAACTTGGGGTCTTGTGAAAACATGTTGCACAAGTGTTTTTCATGGTAGAACATGATCAAGAACTTTAATCATTTGAATTTGAGTTTCATCATTTCAGTTTGTTCACTCTAATCACAAAGCAGTTGTGCATCTGTCTCATGAAACATCATCACTCAATGTAACGAAAACAAATAAAGTTTCCATCACGCACCAGATAAAACCACATGCTGGATTTCTTGATTTGAGCCAATGGCAACACTCTGGTGGTTTCGGTCCCGCCCTCCTCTCAGCTCCGGTATAAAGACTGTGACGCAACGTTGCCACTAACAAACACTGTAAACGCGACTCTGTCTCGAGCCGGATGCATTGACTGAGGGAATATTCAAATTAACCGGATTATTTCTACGATTTAATTTACACGGATTAATTTTTGACTTGTAAACATGATTCCAGAGGAGAGCTTCGGATCCACCGAGAACAGGTGAGGATTTTTCTTTTGCGCTTTAATGTCAGATATAGTGATGAGTTTGTTTTCTGTCTGTGCCATGTGGAGTTGGAGTCTTGTGTTGGACTCTTCTCTCATGGATTTGTCAGGACTCATGTAGCTGAAGTGCAGTAGTGGAATTTGACAACACAAAAATCTCTGCACTAGAATATAATCACACATATTTTACTCAGAGTTGACAATGTAAAGAATAAAATAAAGTAAATACCCACTTTATTTTTTGTGTTTGCACAGTTCTGTCCGTGCACATTGCACAACCTGCAGTTTATAAAGTCCATGCAACTTGTATTTAAAGTCTGAAAGTAACTCTTTATTCTGCAACAGTCATCAACATGCAACATCAAAACTACAAGTCATGTGACTGTACATGGCTTTTTGTTGGTAACATGTTCTTAAACTGATGAAATAGTTCGTCCAGTTAAGGATAAACTAAAGTTTTATTGCAGAATGCAAATTACAAATTTCCCCCTTCCTCCCTCTTTCAGGATGCATGCAGTCGGTCTGGCTCTGGAGGAGTTGCTGCTTACAGCTCAAAAACAAGACTGTCTCACCATTGGCATCTATGAATCAGCTAAACTTCTGAATGTGTAAGTTATAATTATCACCTGCTTCACAATGCCTCTAATTGTTTTTTTAATCAGAGACAAGCACAAATATGTGCATTCCTTTCTTTCAAAGGATTACTTTCGCCCAACCCATTTCAGCATTCCAGTCTTGCACATGAGGGCAAGTGTCTGCTTTTGAACTTCATCATTTCCTCCTGTTCTGTCCCCCCACCGTACCCCCCCAGAGATCCAGACAACGTGGTCCTATGCGTCCTGGCAGCTGACGACGAGGACGATGTGGCGCTGCAGATCCACTTCACCCTGCTGCAGTCATTCTGCTGCGACAGCGGCATCACCATCCTGAGAGTCTCCGGGGTTCAGCGGCTCCAGCAGCTGCTGGGGGCAGTGGATGCCAACAGAAACCAGGAAGACCACGGAGACCTTCACTGCATACTGGTAACGGTATGTTGACTCAGCACAACAGTTGGCTCTTATGTAACAAGGATTGCAGATTATTTTCATGCTCACCCTATCTGAAATATTGCTTTCCAATAGTAAGAGAACACTGTTTTTATTGCATTTGATGAAACTGTTTCTGTGGTTTTTAGTTTTCTTTGCAGATTGCAAATGCTGCTTAGAGCTAAAAAAAACAACCACAAATTTGATGTTCTACATATTGGCTTTACAGAACCCACAGGCCGACCACTGCAGGCTTCAAGAGGTGGGGACCTACTGCCGGGAGAGCCGACGCCTCAACCAGTGGGTGCCTGAACTAGTCCTGCAAGAACGCTGAAGGGTCTGTCACCCAAGTGCACCAAGAAACACAAGTGCCCTTTTTGAGAGGGGTTCACATTCTGATGAACTGAAGGATCTGATGTAGGTCAAGTCGGGATGGCCGGCAGGAGACTGAGACGGGCCAATCCTGACTGATGACAAGGAGAAACCAAGGACCCCCTTTCAGTGACTAGATACTGTGTTGGAGTGGGGACTGGTTTTCATGATCTGTTTTGTGCAAAAAGGAAGAGGACAGAAAAGCTGACTGCCATGCAGGTCACAGTGTTTTACATTGTCAGTAAAACAAAATGTCAGTTTCTATTTAGTGCTCCTGTTTGACTTCTTGTAATTGTTTATGGGTGGTGGCATTAATCATTACAGGAGTAGCAGCTTTGAGAACAAAACTTCCACGCCCGAACTTGTTCCTGGTATATTTGTGTATTTCTATGGACTGAACAGGAATGCTGTAATGCAGAAACTATGCCCAACATTCCTGAGAGAGGCGCTTGGAGAGAAGTCATGTTGTATTACTCATCTTATGGGTTCCCAAATACTTAACACTGTCATGCAAACTCAGTGTCATTATATTTTAAGGTAAAGACGGTCAAGGGTAAAGTCAGGTTTAGGCAAACAGTCATCATGGTGAAGGTCAGAGTAATTCTCCAGGAATTCAACTCAAGCAAATGCAAAGCAATGTCCTCTGAAGTTATGGAAACACAAATGTGTGTGTGTGTGTGTGTGTGTATGAGAGAGAGAGAGGGAGAGAGAGAGAATGTGTGGTATGCATGTATTATACTTGAGTCTTTCTTTAGAAAAAGACTGGGTGTGCAGTGTGTGCGTTCTTGAAATGAGCAACTGAACCTGCGGAGGAATGGTCACCATGGAAACTTAAACGAAAGTGATGTTTGTGTTAAAGTTACACCAGGTTTTGCTGTCGTTGGGGAACATGATGTGTTTTGGTCAGAGGGTGATACAGACTGAAGTGTGTCTGATTAATTTTTATTGTTGTACAGAAAGAAAGAGGAACAAGTTGAAATCTTTGTGCCTTTTTGATAAAATTCTCTTAAACCAATATTAATTTATTAAATGTACAAAGTAGCTATTTATTGTCTGATGTTATTTTTGTGCTCTGTTGCCAATTTCAATAAATTATTGTGTTTATAACTGACTGCTTTATCTAAAGGTTTCTGCTCTGATTTCACAACAAAAGCCAAAGTGTGCGTCATAGAACCAGCGGAGTCACGGAACTGTAGTTTATAATTTGCATAAAAGTCATGGAAAAACATACACGCTTGGGGCAAAGTCTATTCACTGACTCTATGAATTAGTTGGCACAAATCACAGAATTACAGAGAGGAAACTGGAGTGGAGACCAACACTCACAAAACAAGCAAAACAAACAAGATGCAGACCCTCTTTACTGTAAGAAACAAAAACTTACGATGTGATTTATCACACACCTTTTGTCTTCTTTCGTTGTGTGCATGTTTTAGTTGATATTGTGCAGCAAAACCTGCAGATGCATGTGCAAAAATGACCTAAGTTGTAACCCCACCCACGGTGGTATCTATTCATGATCAAGTATCAAGATGTTCCTGCAACACGGTACAAGCTGTGTGTCCTCCACTCTGCCCTGCCTCCACTCTGTTTTGCTCCTCACCCCACCCTCCCCTCTCACATGTCTGTTCACAGAGCAGACGAGAGAGGGAACACTCAGGCACATGGACCTCCCATTTGTTTACTATCAGCTGGAGAGGGGAGTGACTTCTGATTGGCTTTGGTTCACCCGCCCTAAACCTGATTGGCTTTGACATTCAGAGAGATCTGGAGAAAATATGGTTTGAAACTTGGAGGAAACTCGTGACTGCTGAGGCACAACTTCAAAGGGCACACAGACGGCCTGAGAGGAAGGACTTGTAACAATGGCATTCTTGTGAAATGACCCAACCAGGAGGCTTTAGCTATTCATGCCCTTTGTTTACTATGTTTAGTAGACTGCACACCATGTAGTCACTGGTCTGACGAACATGTGTGTCCATGTGCATGTGCACTGCAGCTAATGATTAACAACATTTACGAGTCACAACCATTCTAATGACCATAATAATCATGATATGGCACTTTATTTAAGCTCATGTCTAATAATAATTTTAACACGCTGGTATTACGGGAAACTTACAGATTAAGTTTGCAATGTTCATCACTTAACTTTAGTATATTAGCATGCTAAAATTAGCTAATTAACACTAAAGATAAAAGCTGATGAGTGTGCCCTTAGTTTTGCAAGTACTGGATGAATTCAAATTAAAAGTTAGCTGACCCATTTCATGTTAGTTAATCAAACAGATGGCTTTTAATTTAAAACGACAAATGTCAACCTGGTGGTTGAGCATCTGGGAACATCGATGTCTCAGGTATCTGTATGAAACTAAAATATTTACAAAGACAAGTGCACTCAAGTCCACCTGTTGGTGGTGCTAAAGGAACAGGTTGAGTATTTTTATGTGTTTTAAAGATATATTTATTTGGTAATTTTGCCTCTATTGATGGGTTGGTGGAGATAGACAGGAAGGTGGGGGAGTGACATGCAGAGATGATTGGCACAACTGGGATTCAAAGTGCAGATCACTGTGTGTCTTATGAGGCAAGGTGGTTCGCCCTAACCACTCGACTATCTGGGCAGAAATTGATCTACAAGTTGTTGACATGTTTCACTCTGGACCAACATAATGAACTGACAGATCCATGCAGCTTTTGTAGCTGAAAGTAAAACTTCCTCAAAAACACGTGTTATTATATCATCTTTTTATTAATGTTATCTACTTCTCAATATCGTCTTTTTTAACAGCAATATCCACAAAATATTAACAGTGTGCAAGAAAACATGAGTTATGGCACATCAGAGAACAGTTACAAAAAATAGATATATTTTCTTCATAATCAATCAAGGCAAAAAGTTACATATACTGTATGCATACACGGGAGATCAGAACACAAAAGATGAGTCTCGGGAAGGGCTCAGAGCCGATTCAGTGATGTTTGATATGAAAGTCCACCAGTGAGGAGCCTCAGCTCTCCCCACTTGACCAGATATGAACTTCACTGGGCTCAGGTTGTGTCACAACACCAGTGGATTTCCATCTTTGAGCCGCATGTTTTACTTTAAGACTGTTCGTTCTGTTGATCTGATAACCCCAACATCAGCATTAACACAATATACGCCACTATAAGGCAAACTAACAACCAAACAATCAGACAAACTGTCAGCCAAAACCAGCAATTTAGGCCAGTTGTTTCTGATTGCAAGTTCAACCAGCTGTGGAATGATTGAAAAACAATGATGATTAAAAAAACAGCATCTGTCAGACACCATCAGGACAACATCAGTGTGTGTGTGTGTGTGTGTGCTGATATGATACGTGTGTATTTGTCTTTGAGTTTAGCCGTAAAAAATAACAGGAAACTTCATTTCCTTTCCTAAAAATACCTCAGCGACTTCTTCAATATTACAAAAGATCATCAAGGTCACAGAAAAGTAAACTCATCTCAGTTGAGTAATTTCACACCAGTCACTTCAGTTTGCTCTCAGGTTTCTGTTTGCACGTTAATTATATTACTTCTGTGCAGATACAGATAAGATAAAGGAATTTATCAAACTGAAAGGAATAGTTTAATTCGTTTGCTTTCTTGCCCAGAGTTCAATTCAAAGAACATGTACGTTAGCGTAGCTTAGCATGAAGACTGAAAATTGGGAGAAATAATTAACCAAGTGCTATATGAAGATAAAACAATTAGCCTGTCAGCACCTCAAAAGCTCATTAAATCATTTGTTATATCTCATTTTTAAAGATTTGTACCAAAGCCAAAGTGTGTAAAATAAAAGTGTTGTTTTTATGTGGTGTTATGAGTTTTCTTTTCTTGGCTAAGTCAGGTGATATTGTGGCATCTCTGCAGCTTCTTGATGAAAACAAAAGTCCAGCGAGATACAACATGTCCTTTAGTGAACTTTAGAGGTGCTGGTTGAGCCAGGTGTTTCCTCCTGTTCACATCATGTTACATCAGTCTCCTAATTCAGATCTTGGCGAGAAACCAAATAAGCTAATTTTCCCAAAATGTCAAACTAATCTGAGAGAAATAACCTGCAGCTCATATAATATAGCTGCATTAGACAGCAATATAGTCAAAGTCATTAAATAAATGAACTTGCCATCGTTGTAGCCAAATTACATTTGTATGCTTCAACTGAACATTTTTAATCCTAATTTATGCGTCTTTAAAAATGTACACACCGGCCTGTGACTGATAAAAGAGCGAGTGGAGGCCGTACATGCTGTTCTCATCCACACCGCATCACGTGACCTCCCCTCTGGTGTGAATCACCCTGACCTGGAATTGCAGGACTGCAGTACAGTAACATTACTATGTGACACTTTGCACAGCCCTGTGTCTTCTTATACACTGTGTCTCTATGGCAAATGCACAAAAATACCCCCCCCTTCTACTCACACACACACACACACACACACGCATGCACCTCTGTTTTCACTCCCCTGCCTACCGTGCTGCCAAATCATCCTTTCAGCTCCCAAATGCTCGCCTCCCCCACATGCACACACATCCACACAAACACACCCGCAGCTCTCACTATGGCCTTTCTCCAGCTCCTGCTCTCTCTGTACTTTGGGTACGGCCTGCTCTGTCTGTTAGGAACAAAGGCAAATGAAAGATGAAGCAGGGCTTTGTATCAGAAGCCAAAGCCTAAAGTTAAAAAAAACTGATGTTAATTACTGATTTAACCTTGCAACGTATCATTTAAGTTGAATTTTTTTCAAAGGATTACTGTTATGTACTTTCTTTTCCACAGTTGATCAGCTCAGCAGATGGTTAGCTTAGCTTAGCATAAAACTTGTATATGGGTGAGAAAATCAGCTTACTAGCGCCTCCAAAACTCAAAACTACAAACTGACATTTAAAAAAGTTAAATAAATTAAAATTTATGTATAAATTAGCAAGTTTTAAAGATGCTAGTTGCCAGATTTCATTATCCTCCCAAGACATTCCCTGTGTTTGGTCTTTATGCTAAGCTAGGCTAATGTACTGCTGGTGATAGCTTCACCTTTACTGTACAAACATCGATGTTCTTCTCTAAGTCTCAGCAAGAGAGCGAATAATGACAAAACTCACAAATCTGCGGAGCAGACGCTATATTTCAAAATTTCACTACTTTTTAAGGTGGATATTTTTGGCCTTTAACACACACATATACACACACTCATAGTTGAGTAGGTGTGGAACCATTAACGCTCTAAAAACTGCAACCTCTCACCACCTCCAATAAACTTCTGACTCCCAACAGTTAGTGTAGTAGGTGGGTCATATTGACCTAGTGATTACACAACAGAAGAGCAGTGGGCTAAACCCGTGTGACGGTCTGTCAGCAGCGGTAAGTCCTGTTCGAGTGACCCCACCCTGCTCTGTCACAGTAGGCTATGTAGCCCCTGACAAAAGCCTCGGCTAAAGGCTGAAGTGTAAATACGATGGCATAAAGCTCTTTTCTTTCAGCAATTAACCGTCAAAACCAGCTCTCAATGCCAAGCCTTAACAGCTCCTTTAACTTTTCACCTCTGACAAACATCACTTGAACCAAAAAAAGCAACAGCAAAGAGACTGTAGGTGTGTGGGTGTGTATGTGTGTGTTGTCCTCGTTGTCTGTCGCCCACTAAAACCAACGCTTGAGAAAAACTCAAAATCTGTGGGCTGCTCTGGTGATAAAGGAATAGACCAGGAGGTTGGTTTTCACCACTGGAATGAGGTCTGATGTTGATTCATCCTCTAACAGGATATAATCCTAAACCTACCAGGGTTTACGTTTCTATCTTTTTATCCTCATCAGGTGGTTGTATTTGTATCTGTGGTTAAAACCAACCCCTGTTATCACAAGCCTCTAAAACCTGAATGGAAAGAAAAATGAAGACAGACATGATCCTGATTGACAAAACAGAATTAGTACTAAAAAAATCCAACATCCATAGAGGGGGAGTCTGTGTAGATTTTGTATCTTACAAACACTGTACAGGGTAATACTCAACTGACCAGGTTCCATGGACTCCATAGAAAGAAGAAAACTCAAAAATAAACCCAAAACAGCTACTCTTCAACTTATCACTTCTGCACATGTCTGAAAGAAAGTTTATACATTTAGTTTGTTTCTCCTAACTTCATTTTTTTTTCACTTCATCTTCAGTTTTTACAATCAAGTTTGGTTTTTCAGAGAGGAGGAGCGCTGTGGAGGAGAGGAGGAAAGATGAAACTGCTGGCCTGGCTCTTACCGATCGAGTCCCTGACTAGTTTTAACTCTCATGACAGAGAGACGTTAACACTGGGGAGACAGGAACATTTACTGTCTGGTAAAGCCAGGGAGTATCTCTACTATCTGATTTATAGACAGAATCATTCTCCATTAAAACAAAACCCTCCTTCTCTGCGGTCTATCTCTTAATTTTCCTTCCTTTAATATTCAAAAAAAACCTCCCATAGAAAATGATCCAACATGAGCAGAGAAGGTGGGGAACAGAAAGACTTGTTTTTCTTTTTATTTCGGGGCAGCTGTGTTTTTCATTTTTAACTTTGGGCTTTATCCTCCAGCTTCTCAGTCCCTGCAGACTCATTCTCAGGTGTGATCAGTCTGCAACCTCGCCCTCTCTCGGGGTAAAGCACAGGGAGATTTGACGTACAGTAGAAACCTTTGTTTGAGATTCTAGCAGGTATCTGGTTAGGTACCCTCCGCCCCACCCCACCTCCCCCGGCTTACAGATCAGATCCCCTGTTGTTTCATTAATACTAGCAGGAAAAGAAACCTGATTGGCCAGGGGAAACACCTATTTCAAAGCAAAAACAATAATAATAAAAAAAATACAGTATTACCTTATCTGTTAAGTAATGCTTCAACAAAATATCAAAATGTACATTGAGTTCACAAACAAGTATTAAGAAAAATGCAGTAAACGTCTGGGGTTAATAGCTTGAGTTCTGTGTGGAGCTGTGTTTCCCTCATAGGTGCAGATCTGAGGTCGGGTTAGACATCGATTTAAACCAGCAGTCGTGATAAACTGCTGCAGTATCAGTGACAGCAGATCAGCATCTAGTGACCACTTTCTGTACAGGTTGGCACAGCTGGAGGTTTTGGCCACAGGCTGCAGGCGGCCATGTTGAGGCCACAGGCAGAGAAGGTCTGTTGATACAGGTTTGGGTGGGAACATGCTATAGCCTGATAAAGGCAAAGGCTTTAGCCACTTTAGCTCCAAAAGTCCAAACCATGATTTATAGCACAGGCAGGTTTGAGGACAAAGCTCTCATACCTTTTTATTATTATTATTTTTTTAAAACTCCAACCAAAAGAAGAAGCATTTATTGAGCTTTTAATGAGACACTGTTGTTGTGTTTGGCACGGTTGGTAGAAGCATCAACCGCCCGTCGCTGTTGCCGACTTGCATCTTCCCACTCCCTGCCTATGGCACAGCTGTCTATCCTTTACCCAGCCCCTCATTTCATGACAAAAGACGGAGAAAAAAAATCCCAGTTTCCTACTGATTATTATTGTCCAAATCCCTTTTCAAGTTAAGCTGACACTTGTAGTTAATTTACCAGCATATATGAATATTACCAAAGCACCTTGGATCATACTCAGTGATATACTGATCTCACTGCCACTGTGAGCACATGATACCTGCCCATTAGCTGTCGCTCTAGGGTATGGCGCTTTTCCAGAGTGGCTATTTTGGGAGAGTGTGTGTTTCAAAGTATGTGTGTGTATGTGCGTGTGTGTGTGTTTGTTAGACGTAGCCCTGTAAGACTGGATAGGGCTGCTTGAAGTTATGTGTTTGCATGTGTGTGTCTGGGGAAGTCTGGGGTCAATTTAGATAACGGATGTGCACATTAATTGTGTGAGTGTGTGTGTGTGTGTATGGATGTGTGTTTATGTGTGTGTGTTTGTGTGTGAGGGTAGGAGGAGTAGGGTGGAGCGCAGCTATAGGATGATACAGGGTTTCTTGTCCTTGAAGGGGTTTTCGGAGGTGGGAACCCCAACCAGCAGAGGGTCGCTACGAGCGTGTTGCTCACAGTAGCTCATTAGGTCGGCCGCTGCTTTTGACACCTGAGAAGAGAGAGGCCAGAGGGGGAGAGATGAGAGGGTGACAGATTAAGATAAACATGTAGACGGAAACTGGACAAGTGTGGAGAAAGAAAAAGAAGATGGCAGGTGCAGAATTATACACACAAACAATAGACATGTGGGAGTGAAGCGCTTATCGTACCTTAATACGTTCAATCCCTGCTTCAATCCTCAGCTGTTCTACCAGTTTCCTGGCCTGGGCGATATTATTAGTGGTGGACATACTGATCCATCAGAATACACCAACACAGGAGAAAACTGAACGAGAAGAGAGAGCGAGATGAAAACACGTTCATGTTATTCAGACAGTGATGGATGATTTCATCAAATATGCTGGCACACCTTAGGACACACAGGGAGAGGAATGTGCCAACGGAAAACATCCTGACGGTAAAGTCTCCACCAAAACTGGACTTTGGAACATGTTGTGGTTTGACAGGTACAGACATACACACAAGCTTTTACTACATTTTGATTAATGTCTTGTAATGTGTAACCAAGACAACACTGAGTGAAATATAAAGATGAAATGTCGACTCTCGTTTGGACATTTCTATTTGTAAATACAAAATATTGTTTAAACATTTATTAAATGGTTTTTTGTTCATTGTTACATCAAAATTATTGAAGTAATAATATATGATTAAATATTCTCAAAAGGGCCATTTTTTTTTCTGCATAACAAGTGTTTGTTTCTTTTTAATAACAATCTATGGAAGACATTTGTGCTTTTACTAAATGCAGGATTCTTATCTCTTAACTTAACTACCACTGTTTGTTGCAGATTTAAAAAAAAACATATACTCTAAGTATTTCTTTATGAAGCAAACAACATATAAATCTTAAACTTGCACCAACTAATGCACTAGTGGTCTAACAGTGTTTTTATGAAGCCTCTGGGTTTGCACTGACATTGTACTGATTTTAAAAAGTGACTCAACCATCCAAGTCATTCAGTCAGCTCCATTCATGAGCCCATGTGGCCTCAGTAGATTTATAGCACCACCGTGTGGTGAAGTCATGAAGGTGCAGTGCTAATAATTCAGAAAATTTAAAAACGTGTCAGTTTCTTCATACAAAATACAGTTTATGGAGATGTTGTACACGAACAAAGCTCATTGGACCAGTGCTAATCATTTATACTGAATACTACACATACTATAAATACAGGTATAAACACAGATCACAAAGGCCCCATAAAGGGTTGTATCAAGGCAGTAATGGACCAGGCTGAGATGTATCTTTTGGATAAACACATCCTGTGATATAAACTGTTATCCAGTCCTTTGCCTGGCGACAGGACTTTGGCTGGATTCAGTTCAATGAAAAACAAGTCAAACCAAACTCATTGTGCAGCTTCAGTGGGAACAAATAGTGTTACCTGACTGATGGTGTGCAGACGGGACTGTCTCCCTTCTTTCTGAGCACTAATGAGACTGGATGAAGACGTGGACGTGAGCGCTGCAGGGACGGACGCACAAAACAGTTGCCAAGTCAAAGCGACAGAGTTGGGTGATGGATGAGCTCACATTGGCTTGACTCTGAGAAGAAGAAGAAGAAAGACAACATGGTGACGTGAACAGATGATTTGACAGCTGATTTATAAAACAAAACTAAAAACAACTTACATTTGATAAGTTTAAGTCAATTAGTTTTCCTCCATTTTATTTTTGGACCAATGAAATGAAATTGCAATTCAAGTTTTCATGTGTCAAAGATAAATGACTAATTCTGAGATCCTGACAGTGGAATTTGCTTTATTACCAAACTGTCAACATTGGGCTTATCGTCCATATTTAAATATCTGTCATCACAGCTTCATTTTTCTTCAAAAAAGCATCAGTAATAGCACTTAATTGATCAGATGGTGGGAAATTCCTGCATTGCAGAGCCAAAACAAAGACCTTTCAAGTTCTTTTTCATACCATTAGCGGCTAAATATTATTAAAAACTCTGTAACTTCTTTCTTTTCTGCGTCTTTGAACACGGGGTGGAAAGTTTCCTCACTGAGTACATATGATCAGGACACACCTCGCTGTTCACCTACATCACTGTGAGTGTGTTACAACTGTCTCTCACTCTGTGTCTCTGTCTGTCGCCCTGTCTCCTGGTGAGAGAGTCCTGCTTTAATTACTCCTGCTGTGGAGTAGCTCAGAGATTTATGTCTGTAATTAGGGCTTTTTTGTGTGTGTGTGTGTGTGTGTGTGTGTGTGTGAGAGAGAGAAAGAAATGAGGGAGTGAATAGTCTCATAACACCTGATGAAATTATTTGTCTTTCTCCCTCCATCTCTGTCTCTGTACACTCATTTATATCATTATACTTGTGAGGACATTCACATTCATTCATTCATTGTTCCCTGAAGCCTAACCTTGATTCTAATCCTAACCTTAATCCTAATCTTAACCCAGAGCCCAAATCCTAATCCCAAACAGACCCTTAGTGACAAAACCTGCACTGAGGTTTTATTCTTTCTTTATTGTTTGTTACTTCTTTAATTCTGTGAACATAAATGGTGGATAAAGCAAATCAACAAAAGACTTAAAAAACAAACAAACAAACATCAGTGTTACATCACATTGTCTTCAGCACATTGACGACTTTAGTGCTTTTATTTCATTTATCCTAATTTAACTTCAGTCACCACTTGCCTGACATTATAATCTTATAATCTTAAGAGAAAAAAAAACACAAAACCAAAAACAATAAACAAAAGGTTCTGATGTAACTTTTAAACCTGAAAGGTAAAAGTTCACCTGGTGGGTTCAGACTCTTGGTCCCATAGAGGGAATTAAGACTTCATACTGTGACTGTGTGAACAGATTTATTTATTTCACTAAAATATGTTTACAACACACACACGCGCGCGTCACATTATACAACATCCTTGTCATTCTCCGTCAGGGTTTGTGAACTGTCCCTAAACCACCTCATAAGCTGCATCACTGACAGACAACACATGACTCAACTGTACATATACAAATATAAATAACACCTTTTAAAACACAACAACATCATTTACTATGGACTCTGAACTGAAAAGACTTTCTCCCAAAAACATAAACACAACATAACCAGGACGAGTTTTTTCATCTAAATGTGAATGAAACGAATGTTTCAGTGTTTTCTGGTGAAGAGAAGCAACAAACGTGGCAACTCAGTGACACACCTTTCAGGAATGAATGAGCTCCGGTTTAACACTTTGATTATTTGATTTTACTTCACATTTTTTCATGAGCTTTTCTTCAGCCTGTTGATTTGTCAAACTTTTTGCTAATGCGCATTTCGCTCTGCTCCCCGAAAGAAAGAAAACAACATGAATTTTCTTCGTATAATCGCATCTCTGCTTTTCCTCTACGCCCCCAAAAACTGAACACGTTTTCTTAAGAAGCCGATGCACAGAAGCAAAGAAAACAAAAAAAAAAAACCTATATCGCCTACAGTAAGCTGCTTATTTGTCTTGGGCCTGGACCACAAAACATCACCACCAGAGCTGGAAAGCCCCCCCCTCCTCCTCCTCCTCATCACCCCCCTCACCCCACTCCGGCCCAGCCAAGCGAGCCCACGGCCGCTCTCAAGACGCGCAAAAATGCATCAATCCTTATTGATCCTAGCAGCTCCTGCGCGCTGATCGGGCCTACAGTACGGAGCCATGTCCTCCACTATAGACCCAGCTACCGCGTGAAAACACAATGCGGGCATTTTGATGGATAGAACAGCATGTCCTCTCTCTCCCATGGCCAACAACACACATATACACGCGCGCGCAAACACGAATACATACACACGCACACGCAAAGGCGCGCAGTCACTGGCAGACCTTGTGCACATATCAAAGCCAGAGGTATTTTCCCTAGTGAAGACCAGACTAGACCGCTTCGGGTTTGCATAAAAAGGCCCTGACTGTGAGCCGTGGGAGCAGGGTGGTGACATGTTTGGAAGGAGGCAGGCTCCGGCAGCCAATATAAACCCATCCAACGACAATAGGCACAAGACTGGAGCGCATGCCTTTATGTTCCGCTATTATGCAAATTGATCGGCATACGGCCTACTTCAGCATCTAAGATCCAGAGGTTGTTGTTTTTTAAAGAAATATTTTGGATACAGTGGCTTCTGCGTCCTCACGAGTCCAGCCGAGCTCTAGGAAATCTTCCACTGACCCTGTCCCCGGTCCTCCCCACCCTCTCTGCCGGCAAAGGGCTGGGGAAATCCGGATTCGTGACACTGATGAAGCCCCTCTCTCCGCTGCAGCCGCCCTCGGTGACGAGAAGACGAGGGTTGGTTGCAGAGGCGCACGGACGCGGTACAATTATTATACACGAGAAGGAAAAAAATACCCGAATATCTCCAAACTCACCTTCGAATGCGCTGTATTGGTGATTTAAAGGGCCAGATCCGCTGCTTTCTCACCCTCTCTGCTCGTTCACTCCCCGTCTTCACCGAGCCAAACGCCTCCCCTCCGATACCAGTGTCTGTCCACTCCTCTACCCCCCACCACCTCCCCCCTTCTCTTCCTCCCTTCTTTCCTCTCTCCTTCTCCCTCCCTCCATCCGATCCGGTGACAGCAGCTTTAACCCAGGGGCTCCCAAAAATTTCAAAATCTACATCACCGAATACATCGTCCAAACAAGATCACATTTAAATAAACTACATCCTCTTAAAGCAGCAAATATCAGCAGGTTATAATCTAAATCATTGATTTTGTTGAGGATCTTTGCTGCCTTAGACTGAAAGTTGGTGAATATTTTGACGTATTGTGCAACACATGCATGAATGGGACCCCCCCCCCATTCAAAATTATTTAAGAAAATCTTCTTACCTCCATTTTTGCTGAATGTGTGAATCTTTATTTAATGAAGAAGATAAACATGTAAACATGTTGAGGAGCTGAGTAGCTATTTTTCTACTGTTTTAGACTTAATTCCACCGGAAGAAAAAAATCAGTGCATATAAAATTATTTATCTTTTAAAGAGTATGAAGGTAAATCTATTTACTGTCCAAATAGAAACAGTTTGTTCACATTTCATGTTCTTTATGTGCTTTACACAGTAGTATGTCCTTTAAATGTGCAAAGACACATTTTTAAATGTTCAAGTTACTTTCTCTCTCTATTTTGTAGATTATACAAAGCCTTAATTCATCTCCTGTATTGCCTACATTGGCTGTAATAAAGTGCAAAATTAAAGTTTGACATACATGACATTTCTTTCCAACCTACAAGTCTGTTTTCTCCCCTCTCCTCCGAGTTACACATCTGGATGAATGTACCACTCAGTAAAAAACGACCCTTCTTGACACGCCTCCATTAATCTGTGCTTCCACAAGGTGGCGCCATTGATCCAACCGTAGCTCCTGCTCCTCCAGGGAGGTGTAGGCCGCTCCTTCTATTCCTGGCAGGCCCAGCGCAAAAAAAAAAACAAGCATCCTCCGTTTTCCAACGAGCCGTGAGTCCACTCCTCCACACGGAGCTGACGGTGCTGCGTGATTATTGGCTGAACGCGGACGGTTTGCTCTGCGCTGAGGGAGGGGTTACTGTGTAAAAATAACATCTTATTTTTTTTGGCACAAAATCTTTGTGTTGGAGCTTTAAAGCCTTGTTGTGCTGACTGACTGAGATGCAGATAAAGGGACGTTGAGGTTTGAAACAATGCTGCTTTCATGCGCTCACACTCCTACAGCCTTTTCCTCCTCATGGATGTATGGAAAACCATTTCAAGCTGCTTATTATAACCACAGGAGAAGCTATTTATAACCCACACAGAATACCGCATTGGCCTCATTTCTACTGATGTGTGAAATTAAGCTGATGCCTATACATTTCCTCTCACATCTCCTCACCTTTTAGCTTTTCTGTCTCACTTCCTTCCTCCATTTCTGTCTCCTCCTCCCTCCCTCCCTGTGTGTGCTGTTGAGGAGGCAGTAGGTTACAGTGGATTACAGCAGGGCTCTTTATTTTCTAAGAAATAAGCGGTGGAAGCCCATGAGTCACGATTCAAAGATGCTCTCAGGCTGACAGAGACGGCCCTTTGAATTCACACACATATTCTTTTTTTTTGTTGTTGTTATTTGTTCTTTGTTTCCTGCTTCCAAGCCTGGATTACATGGACTCTCTTTCAAATGTTAAAAACATTTGTTTTATCATGTTTTTTTTCCGTGTTGCAGAACAACTATTGCAGACTAATTCAGCTCTAGAGAACTGGCAGGTTTCTGAGTGCCTCCCCTAGGAGGTTAATGCCCTGGTTAATGCTTTGAGCTGTGGTGTGTGTGTGTGCTGCAGATGTATATCTTCTAGTCAATATGTAGTTTCTCATCAGCGTCTAGGAGCATGTGTGTGTGTGTGTGTGTGTGTGTGTGTGTGTGTGAACAAGAGGATTATCTCATTAAGATCTAGAGGAGGGGTGGTCACAATGGGGTGAGAGTTTTCCTTCTTTTTGCTTTGTTGTGTGTTACATCCCAGCAGTAGCAGCCTGGGAGACCTCTGTCTGTCGTAACGCATCTCAGTCCCCACCAGGGTCACACCACGCTCTGATGCGACAACCGTTGTCAACGTCACTCTGTCTCCATAGCAACCGCACTGGGCACAGCATCCCCAAGCAGCTGTTGGAGGGTTAAGGGAGAAGAGAGAGTGGAAGGAGGAGGAGGAGGAGGAGGAGGAGTGGGAGGCTGTGAACTCAGCATCTCTCTCTCTCTGCTGTGTGTTTGTGTGATTAGTGTTATATGTGCAGTGTGAATTCAACAAGGTCAAAACAAAAGCCTGTGGCCATGCTGGCAGCTTCGCTTTGAGCTAAATATATCATGTTTACTATACATTTACTCAAGTACAGTATTTAAATACAGACACTTCTACTCTACTTGAGTATTTCCAAGTCTCTCCCTCTACTCAAATTCTGTTCTTATTGTTACACTGAATTCATTTAACATCTGAAGTCTGTAGTTACTTTGCAGAGTAAGATTGGTCTGCAAAGTAAAAAGACTTAACAGATTCACATAGAGAAATGTATAAACCACCAAAGAGTATATAAAATCAAATAAAACGAACAACATTGTTACCAGCGTTAACATTCATAACTTATACACATTATTATTATAAACCATTAATTTAAAGTGATAGGTGCTTTTACTTTTATGTAAAGTATATTCCTATGCTAATACTTTTATACTTTTACTTAGATGTCATGTCAGTGACATTTATAAAGATTTTTATAAACTAGGACTCTTAATTAAACCATTAATGTTGTTGTAAACAATTAGACAAATCAAAAAACACTCCTCAGTTCACATTTTTATTAGGAAAATCATTTTGCAGTTTTTGATTATTATTATCATATGTATATATATCTATATCTACATATATTATATATATATATATAGATATATATAGATATAGAGAGATATTTACTTATTCAGAGGATGCATCAGCACAGTATATCTTAATAGGAAGACTATTGCTAGAATAAATATCTATACATCATAATTAGATAAATAAAAAAGTTCCAACAGAAGAAAAAAAAAAACAAAAACGAATCATTTACAAAAAACAATAAGTGCTCAAAAGAAATAAACCATTTGCAAAACTGAAGCTGTAAATGCTGCTGAGGAATTTATTTAAAAAATACAAAGATGATTCACAGTTTGTGTCCTTGTTCTCATGCTGGCTGGAACACCGATAGGGACCATGCAGGAATGAAGCGCCAGAGTGACAGGATTGTACCAAACTACATTACCCACAATGCCCCCACTTCATCACACGCCCGCACCCCCACCTCCCTCCCTCGTCCACAAAAACAGCTTGTGGGGATCTGAGGCGACCAGATGAGAAGTAAAGGGCTGAGCCGGGGAGGTCAACGGGGTCAGTGGGAGCATTTTTTTTTAAATGTCTATTTCCTTCAGATGCTCTGCCGGGATTGTTGCCTTGTTGGCAGAAATGAGACAGCCGATCTAGAAACCCACAGCTTTTATTGTGTATTCATGTTCTACCGACTGTTCTCTGTTTCAGCGTCACATGGTCATGTTTCCCATCCTGCTATGGAAGAACACACGTGAACCTCTGCTGCACGAGCCTCTTCAGCAACATGAGCGCCGAGTACCCGGTTACCTCACTGACGCAAACAACGGAGGTGAACTTTGCCTGCGACTGTTTTATTAAATCTTGTTCTATCCTGCTTCTATTCTCAATAACATTAATTTTTATTTCTGATTTCCCAGTGTCTTGATTTTCCCCATAAATATTTGATGTATTTATTTCACACAACACAATTTTTTTAAATTCAACTTTTGATTAAAAAGCAACCTGGGGATATCCTGTCAGTCACATAACTGGCTCCGCCCTGTTTGAGTGACGGGCAAAGACTTTGTGATGAAAAGTTGCATTAATTAAAAAACAGTTGGGGAAAATAACACTGTGAAATAGAAAAATGATGTTATTGTAAAAGCAAGAAGGATACATTTGATGTTTACATTATAAATATTCATCTGTATTTAGCCAGATGATGAATCATTTTATTTATTCATCTAATTTTGGGCACTTCGGGTCTCCATACATGTCCTGCTTTTAAAGTCAATTGGAGAAAATCATAACATACTTTGGACACAACGTACAGTTTGAACGACTTCATGGCAGCTGGTGAGTTTGTCATGAAGTCATCAAACAGATCTCTTCTGAAATAAAATAAATTCTGTGTTGCTTCATAAACAGTTGCTTTGACTATAAGAAAGAAACGCAGGCACCTTCCTACCACGGCGGCTTCCTCTCCTCTCTCATCTCTGAAATATTAAGTCCTTTTAACACTATTTACAACTATCTACAGTCGGATGTGAGCAGTGTCGGCCTTCGGTCTGTTCAAGTGCAACCGACTCACAAACATACACTCACAGAAGAAAAGAAAATGGGATGGATGGATGGATGTGAAAGAAACTCAGAGGGAATTTAAGGGGGTGGACAGTTGCCTTATGGAGAAGCAGAGGTGACAGCAGCGCCTGTACAGCAGCGTGGAGCAGAAAGACAGCCAGAGACAAGGCCTGTGTGAATGTGTGTGTGTGACTAAAGACATGCAGTCTGTCTTTGTACCTCTCTATATGTCTTATATGCCGTGTGTGTGTGTGTGTGTGTGTGTGTGTGTGTGTGTTGAGCAGTGTGTGATGACTCATGCAGAATGTGTGGGCATTCTCCACAACCATCCTTTTCCTCCAACAGCATCAGCAGCACACAAACATGCACACGTACACACTCATGCAAACCCGAGTGAGGAAATGCAAATAGGTGGCTGAATGCACACATACATGAACGCAACTTACAGTCACACACACATCAACAACTGACAGAGCAACAGTGAATATGCCTCAGATAAATGAGATGAGACAAGCGATGCGATGACGCGGGCAGGGAGTGTCTGTCCTGATTCATGCCATCGTTTAAACTCACACAGCCCAGAAACTCAACGGACGCTCACACACTCTCCTGCACGCCATCGAGACGCATGCGAGGCACATTTGAGTCCTATGGGGGCTACACTCCATATTTTTCCACACAGTTTCTATTAATAGCACAGCTCAGCTCCCATCCCTCGCTCCAGCTTGCTGTCCATACTGCTCTCGAACACTGCCTCATTGTTTTGTTTTTTGTTTTTCCTCCCCGTTGTATCATGTTCCAAGCAGGAACACGAACAGCGACAGTCTCCTGTAGACGTCAGCGGATCGACAGATTGCACAAACATGCGCTTTGCAATCTGGCATTTGGGGCTAAGTGATCAAATGAGTTGAGCTGATATTTATGCAACGTGAGCGACGCTGCTTACAGATTATTCCCAGCTCTTTTTTGCTGTTGTTGTTGTTGTTTTTGACTTTAGCTTTAGTGCCTCAGATGGCCACATCAAGTAGGCTGAACTCCATCCATCTGGCATGTTAACATGATAAAAAAAATCCCCAAAACAAACACAACAGATACAGAACTTAACCCAGATCTGTTTCACACATCTTGTTGAAAATAGAAAATGTAAAAGTCTGAATGAGCATCCCTGGTGTCTAACAGGTAAAGGGTATGTTTACAATGCAAATTTTTGAGTTTAACAGGACCTCACGTTAGTGCAAAATACAACACACCGATAACAACGGATTCATTCAACTTTCAAAATAAAAAAGTAACAGCCATGGAGTGAACCTTTAGTTACATATTCACATTTTGCTAGTATAATCCGATTGATAGATCTGAAGAGAGGATGTCTCAAGTACAATATATCATCATTATTAAGCTGTATATTACAGTACATAGCAACATCAAAGCTCCTACTGTAACAATATCTCCTGGTTACATGGGACTTTTGTTTTCCCAAATACAGTATTTGTTACATGGGTAACATCTTACTTGAAGCTCTTTTAAACATCTCATCAAACTACAATATGTTTATTTACAATAACTACACGTCTGAAATAGTTTTATGCGGTTATGACTAATGCAGGAGGGGGCATTTTACATCGTGCTTATAAATGAGGTGTTGCTGATTAATAAGCAAGTCTTCAAGTAAAATGTCACCCTAAAGTGCCCAGTTGTTGATTCTGCTGCACACGTAAAGACAGAGAAGGAGACAGACGAGAACAGTTGCTGTGCTTTTCTTTTCATTTTTTTTTTTGTTTGTTTGTTTTAGTTTGTTTTTGTTTTCCAGAGAGATGGACACACAGTTAAAAGGGGCATCGTCAGTATCTTTGGGTTTAACAGTACAAGAGCAGATTAACTGCCGAATTGTTAAAACCGCCTGAGAGATGGAGAAAAGTTGACAAAATAATCTGACCCTCCTCTGCGTCCCACACGACCCTCGATTACATCACAGACACACACTCGTCACGACGACCACAGCTAACGGTGGAGGGGGTGGGGTCACATCACTATACCCTGTTGCTCAGCAGAACCGCAACCTCATTGTGCCATGTACCGGACAAAATATAACGTTTTAACAATCTACATAGAGACCGAGAGTTACCTATGATCATGACGGTGAAGATCGTTTTCTCCGTGTTCAGGACTTGTGAGCTAATGTTAGAAGATGGAAATCACAAAGAAGACAAAAAGAAAATATACATTTAACAAAAAAAAACACAAAAAATGTACAAATAGATATGTAGGTAAAAAAGTATTGTGCTTTTGGCTGTCCTGTGTACAATACAGAGCTCCTGCATGAAAAAAACAAAGTGTAGGATAAATGTGCACTTTGGAAATAGAGCAATGGCTCCAGGATATTTTATGTTAAGCATTAATAACATAATGTAGGCAAAATATGGCAAAGTAAAGTTGTGTGTGTGTGTGTGTGTGTTCATGATATAAAGTGCAATGTGAGGGCATTTAGGCTGAGTGAGCCCTGTTTTTCTCTTCATATAATCCATGTAACAGTGTTGCTTGAATTAAAACCACAGCGTGTGTGTGTGTGTTTCTTGTTTTTATCACAAATGAATGCATTTGTTTACATGCTGTATGTGTGTGTGTGTTTGCGTGTTTCCTGCCTGGATGAACCTGTAATGTGAAGAGGAAATGTGTCCATACCAACTAAAGAGGAAACCAAATTACTGAATAACCTGCATTTTTTTTTAACATCCATCCCTTATTAGCATTATGATAATCACTCTCTTTATTTTTCTGTGTGCTTTCTTGTGTGAGGGGTGAGGGTTGTTTGATTAAACATTAATTTAAAAAGCATCATAAAGCAAATATTTAAGAAAAAAAAAAGGCAAAAAAAGAGAGAAACCTTCACATGAAAAGTGCCAAAACAAACTGACATTCTCAACCTCAGAACCAAATAAAATAAGAGAAAAAAAATCATCCCAGTTCACTTTCATCTTACCAGCTTGGTAATGATTATCCAAGCGTGTCCTCAAGGCAGACTTGTATATCTGTTTCATATTTTGATGAGAGTCCAACTTCGGATCATCCAGAGCTGCTATGCACTTAGATGAGAGTCTTAAAAGGATTGTTGCGTTGTATCAGTAGCGTGTGAGCATGCCCTGCCGCTGGATGCTTCTCTGCTTCGGATGAGGATGTTTAGAAGAGATGCATGTGAGTTTTTGATATCTGGATAAAGGTGAAGAAGGGTCTTTTTTTAAATCTTGCAGGAGAAATGATTAGGATGACAATTATTAGGGTGAATCTGTCCTCTCAAATTTAAGCTTTAATGCTTCATCATCAACTGTTATATCGTTGGGGCAGGGCATATATAACCTAGATGGAATATACCTAAATATCCCATATTTATATACATCAGAGTCCTCCTGTGTGGCTCTAGGATGTGGCTGGATCATGTGTTTTGCTGCCGTCGTTCATGCTAGCAGTCTCAAACCTTCGAGTCCTGCCCTCGCTGGCATGACGGACACCTCGGTTTCTTAAATTGTAAAGTATTTCTACCAGATGAGTGAGCTTAACTATCTTTGTCGACTCTGTTACATACACGTTACGTTTCTCTATAGTTGTTATAATAAGGGTTACGCAAAGGATGAGGGCGCCGGGGTGTTAGGAGGGTGTTCAGGTGTGAGCTGAGCAGGGAGGACGGGAGGAAGGGAGGGGTGTGGAGGTGAGAGAGGACACTAAATGTTTTGTGTAGATTCCTGTGTAAAGGCCCGTCTGTGGTCTTCAATTCAAGTCCAAGGTCTTGATGATATTCAGATACTCAGCCAGGGTTTATGGCACTTGGACGATGCAAAAGTCCACACTGTTTCTAACATTGTCCACAGGCTTCTTGTTTTTCATTGGCTTCTTGATATTTTCCCTTCATCTTTCCTTTAAAAACAATGCACATGGATGTAATACTCCAATCTGGACTCTGGTATGTTTCCGGTATGTAAGTTGTGTTTGTGAATGCACCAGTCAAACGGAGGAGGATGTGGATGATGAGATTCCTGTTGCCTCCCAGACGTTTTGCTCTGAGTGAAACATTTAGTGAGTCTCTCTTTTCTCTCGTCTCTCTTCTTTCTCTCCCTTTTCCCTGTATTACCTCCTCTCTCACTTATCTCTCTCTCTCTCTCTCTCTCTCTCTCTATCGTGCCTCCACCTCCCCTCTCCTCCATCTCCTGGATTTACATCACGCTGCATTTGCCCTTCAGTCTCTCAGCGCGGGACTGCTTCCCCGAGCGTTTGCCGTCGATGTTGAGGCTCATGTTCCTCTTCTTATCCAGGTTGAGCAGCTCCTGGAAGAGCTCGGTTACGTTATGGTTGGTTTTGGCCGATGTCTCCATGAAGGCGCACTTCCACTGGTTGGCCTGAGCTTCCCCATCCTTGGTTTCCACCTCCCGCTGGGTCTCATCGCTCTTGTTTCCCACAAGCATGATGGGAATGGCCTCAACGTTGCCCTTTATGGCCAGAACCTGGGGCAGAGAGGGAAAATACATTTCCAAGGTAAATTTATCACCACTTACAGCATCCTGGGAGGTGTAAGACTCTTACATTCAATCCTTGCTGAATAAGGTACAAACAGCCTGTGTAACAAGTAATTATAGACAACTTTGAATTAAAAAAAAGAAAATATGACAGTTAATAGAAAACAATATGACAGTAGTACGTACACATTTTACAACTTATCTATCTGACATATATAATAGACTATGTTCATCATAATTTATGAATGAATAAACTTGAATTAAGCTCAGCCTTTGGATCGTCTGGGTCTGACAAATTATTTTTTTACTGTTTTTTTTATAAAGTTAGAAACTCATTACTATTTACATCTCCAAAATAAATCCAAATAAATCCAAAATAAAATAAATAGTCTGAATCCATTGTAGCTGTTTTCCAGGAGGTCATGTCAAAAGTTTCTTTTCTTTCTTTCTTATTTTAAGAAATGTTTTAAAGTTGCACGAAAAAGACAAAGCACATTCTGCTGGAGGAGAATATACATCTACTAAATTGATTTTTTTTTTTTTCAACTTGGCACTCCAATACTTGTCTTAATGGTTTATTACTGAGTTGTAAAAAATTCACAAATGCTGCGTCAACCATTGAAAAAAAAAAAAAAAAACATTAAGTAAAACTGCAAAATCTGCAAATAGTAAAAGTGGTACAAATAATAATTTAGTACTTTCTCAATGACAAACACTGTCCCACCTGTTGGTAAATGGGTTTGAGCTCCTCCAGAGACTGTTTGCTCGTGATGGAGTAGACCAGGATGAAGGCGTGACCTTTGGAGATGGACAAACGCTGCATGGCCGGGAACTGGTGGCTCCCCGTGGTGTCGGTGATCTGAAGCGTGCACACGCTCTTATCGCAGCTGATCACCTGGCGGTAGGTGTCCTCTACCGTGGGGATGTAAGTGTCCCTGAAGGTGCCCTTCACGAAGCGCAGGACCAGGGAACTCTTCCCGACTCCCCCTGCCCCGAACACCACCACGCGATAGTCGTTGCTCTGCTCCGGCATTCTGCCCCCCTCAGGCTTAAGACAGTGTTACACCTGTGATGGTGATGGTTGGGGTGGGGGCATGAAGAGGAAGGTGAGAAGAGGAGGAGGAGCAGTAAATACAAAGTTGAAGGAGAGAAAGGAAGAGTAGGTGTCGGTGGGACTCGACCTCAGTCCAGCGGGTGTGAAAGCACTCTGTCTGTCCTTGTGGTCTGACTATGAGCCAGAGTACAAATTAGAGAGGATGAGTTTGGTGAAGTTCCAAGTGTTTCACCTGACGCAGACATTTCCCTAATCAATACCATTCGCAGAGTCACAGTTTCTCACTTTCAACCCCAAAAACATTCCAGCTCCTCCTCATTTATCAACTTAAGCAACTGCAGCAAACCCTGAAAGAGACAGAGTCCTTGCAGCTTAGGAGAATAATCCTCAGGCCTTCAGGGGCTGCACGCAATAACATGAACTCATGTATAATACAACACACCTCAAACACCATCTTTAAAAACAACTAGAACTGAATTTGTGCCTCTGTAAGACAAGAACTGAACACCAGTACTTTCACAAATTGAATTTCTACTGCAGAGCTTCTATATTAGATCACATTATGTTGCCTGAGTGCATAATGTTGACATGACACTCTGTATCTTGCATATAAGCATGATGAGACTCACTTACATCAATTAAAACTGATTCACTTCATTGTTTTGGCAAAAATCCAGCCACAAAATGTGAACAGGAACAGTGTTAAATGTGAACTAAAACTAAAAAATATGATTAATTAGAAACACTGACGTGTGTAATATTTTGTGTTTGTATATTATGCAACATATCTAGAATTACTGCCTTGTGGTTGTCAACCACTGTCAATCAGTCCATTTTCAAGCAATATTACTGCTTAAATTCATGCATAATGTCCAAAAACATCATATGTAATGTCACAATGACCTTTGACCTTTGACTACTAAAAATCGTATCTTATTAATGTGCGTTAATAAGAAGGAGTGTCAACTCCTTCTTTATTAAGGCAAATAAAACGTACAGTAATGTAATGTGGTAAAAAGCAGAGCCGACAGAAGTATAATCTAATATATAATCAAATGCATTAGTAAAACTATAAAATTCAGATTATAAAATTTATACAACTAAATCTAAAGAATTTTAAAAAAAAAGACTGATTCCAGAACATCAACGACTGGTTAGTAGTTTGACTCATGTGTCATCGTTACCTGCTGCAGCTCATACATATGCATCTGAACAGCATCCTCACATCTAATCTGCTGTGATCTGTGTAAGTGCGTGTGTGTCCGCCGAGCGTCTGTGCATGATTACACATCGCATCTCGTTGCATTATTCATCCGTTGTGGCTCTAAACTCGCCTTAAGGTCCCATAATAAGATGCTCCTTCAGTTGTGATCATGTGCCGCTCTCTAAGCTCCAACTGTAATGAAACAGTAAATTGACATCAATACTGGATGGAATAAGTGGATTTCTGTCATGCTTGCACTGCTGGAACCTACTATTGATGGTGGGGCCCTTGTAATTGCATTGCCAGGTTCTAGATAATATCAGTCGAGGAGTTCAAAATAAATGGGGGTTCAGGGAGCGCCTCTTGAGTTTTATGGTCAGTCTATAGCTGTAAGTCTGGGTGACATGTAAGGGTGTTTTATATCCATGCTGAACACATAACCACACTTTTATTTGCAGGTGAGCCTGTATTTTGTTGCCTTGCTCTGGAAAAGCATAAAGTCTTATTTGATGTTTCTCTGGTGCTTCAAGATAATATGTTGATTTCTTTCTTTTTTGAGAGATACTGTAAAAAAAAAATGCAACTCAGATAAATTAAAGTATTTCTAATTACAGCAGAATGTGGGAATAAGAACACGTGAAAACTAACATCACTTCACGTTCTAACTAAACAGCTGTTAAGCTTTATGAGGCTTTCAGTCACTGCCAGAGCTGCGTCAGGATTTCTGCTTAGACCTGCTTTATGTCACATGGAAACATACATATATGCACAATTATGCACACACACACACACACACACACACACACACGCACACACACGCACACACACACACAGATGCACATAAGTGTTTTAAAAAGCCAAAACATGAATAATCTGTCATTTCTTGCAGAAGGCAGCTGTTTTCATCAAAAATAGATATAAAATCTGCTGTTCTCTACCTGTTCAGCAGCAGACAGATGATGCATGTTAACAAATTGAACATGGTGAAACATTTAGTCACTAAAAAAAAGGAAGAAAAGAGCTGAAAGAGAGTGAATATTGAACTAGACACAAACATGATTTAAAATGGATGATAATAAAGCTCTGTGTCTGCTGAATTTGTAATTAGTTGACTGTTTGCTAACACGTCGGCCATATCTGCTCCCTGTGTCGATAGTGTGTCAGTGATGTGGCCAAAACAAAAATCAATGAATGCAGGATTCACATAATTGCAGAGCTCTGGGAACACTCAGATGATTGTAAAGTAAAATAACAAGTAGAGGTGAATCAGGGAGGGAGTGATAAATTGTATCAAGAGATAAGTGTGTAAACTGTGATAGATAATTTAACTGTATTTTAATTTAACTCTTCCAAATAAAATCAGGTAAATAAGGGATTTGTTATCCTGTCTGATATCACATTAATACAGATAGAAGCGGTGGAAAAGGAGATCACTGCTTATATTTTGTTGGTAATTTAATAATTTGTGTGTTTACAGCTGATGTATCAGTGCATCTGTGATTTAGCTGCATAGTCAGACATGTGCAGATATTAGTTTTACTCTCTGTCTTTGTGTTTCTTTATCTTTAATCATACATCCTGACAATGTTTTTCTTTGACCTGTGCTTACTGTTTCTCTTCTGTCTCCTGCTTGGTCTCAACGTTATTTAATCAATAAACTAAGGCTGCTGTGGTTCTGATCGATGGGGTTCGTCTATCTGGTCCCTGTCAGTTTGTCATCCACCATCACTCTGTGCTCTTTATTGCTTTGTTTTTTTTCTGACAAGAATTTCAGCTTCAGTCAACGGTCGTGTTCATCAAAACCTTCCTCCGCTCACTTCTTTTACCTGAACTAAAATTAGCTGCCTCCTCCTGTCAACAGCTATAACAACACACGCAGGTGCAACCTTACAGCGACACACACATACACATGAAAGCACACGAACAAATGAAAACACACACACACTGTACTTCCGCTCCTTCATCATTTGTCCTTGACACCAGGCGTCTGAGATTAATGACACTCTTTCCAAATGTGAGCTGTCTCCGTCCCCCCTCCTCGTTTCTTGTTTTATTTGAAACGAGAGGACTGCAGTTCCTTAATGAATTAATGGTATACTATAAATGCATCTGTGGCAGCGCAGCCAAACTCCATTAGCAGATAGCTTTGGCAGAGACCAAACAGGCCTCCTCTCCTCTCGGTCAGAAAATAGCTGCAACGCAGCCCTCTCCACTCGTTTATTTCACGTCGTGAGCGAGGAAATGTCACCTTTAGCAAAAACATGCACATAATTTCCCTCAAGAGAGCCACTTACGCAGCGGCACAAAGGAAGCACATTAACCAACATCAAACACAATGCCATTCAACAGATCAAGAGCGTGATTAAATAGACACCCACAAAACGGTCCCATGGTATCTTGTGGAAAAAAGGGTTTTAATCAACGGATACAGGAATGCTGAGGATACATGGCTATTTGACGATGAGTGTTTTATATGATCAACTGATTTTTGGCTTTTTTCTGAGATATTTGTTTTCTTCTGGTCACACAGGTTCACATAAACACTCAGCACAGCATCTGAAACCTGCACAAAGTTTCTTTAGCAGCCAGATGTCAGACAGTGTATGAGCATGTGTGTGTGTGTGTGAGATGTGTGTTTGTGCCTGTGCAGTGAAGCAGAAGATTCCCTGTTCTCTGTGCACACATCAGCCCACGCTTGTGTGTGTGTGTTTTACCACAGGAATGAATCTGCGTTTTTGTTTTTTTTGTTTTTTTCAGAGAAAGCAATTTTTAGCCCGGGCGTTTTCATTAGGTTTGAACAGACTGTAGAGGTTCAATTTATAAATGTTGATTCACTCTCACACCTTCAGCCGTGTCGCTGCTTCGACACGTTCACACCTGCTAACAAAAATAGAAAGCCTAGAGAAAACAATAACTCATATGTTATTATATTTTAAGGTATTCCATAAAGGTCTTGTATATGCGCGCGTGTGTGTGTGTTTGAGAAGGATGATGCAACAAAGGGAAACAGTTCTTTTCATTTCCATTAGAGCTAGATCTATAAAATGTTTGCAACCCATCAGAATGTTCAGTGCAGATCCTTTATTATTATTATAATATTAAACATTGTTTATTATTATAATAATAATAAATGATCTGCCCTGAACATGGGCTGATGCCAGGATTGATGCCACTCCTTGATGTTTACAGTAAGCAGCTGGTTAGCTTAGCTTAGCCTAAACTATTTACAGCTACGTTGTTCAATTGTATGTTTTCATGTGACTATCGTTCCTTGTAGAGTTTTCACAACTAAATCAATCAAACAACATGAGCATAAACAATCGTTTTACTTCCTTTGTCTGATTCAGTCCAAACAAATCTCCATGTCATACACAGTGTGTGACAACGTATGCATGTATGTAAAACTGCGTTTGGACTAGCTGAGGTTAGAGGTGTGTGAGAATGAGTGTGTGTGCCTCTGATCAGTGTCAGTCTATACTATGATTGAGCTGACATCACTGTACATGTGTGGAGTATGTTTGTTAGACTGTACAAGAGATTGCAGCACTGTGGTCTTGGCTTAGAAGCTAATCATTGAGCTTAACCTCCTCTGTGCTCCCGGCCTGCTCTGCATTGACCCAATTCCCAGGACTTAAGTTACCAGCAGTCTCACTGTAAGACTTCATGCAGCTCCTGATGCACATGGAAGCTCTCTGATACTCAGGCACATCCCTTTGACTCAGCATGTTGTTGTTGACTTTTATCTCACATGAACCAGGAGGAACTGGAAATGTAAAACATATCTATGACCTTTGTTTTTTTTCCCCTCATAGTTTCTTTCATATTCAGTTTGTCTTCACAGTTTTTATTACCTTTATTAAACAGCAGCAGTGGAAAGTTGACAGAAATGGGAAGGAAATAGCTCGAACCTGTGGATGTTGCAGACGATGGTTTGCATCTTTATGATTCACACCCGACTTTGTTTTAATCTCACTTCATCTGGATAATAAGCATTTTTAGGAAAACAATTCTTAACACAACTAAGTTATACATTTCTCAGAACTACTGCCAGTTGTCCTATTTGGAAAGACGGATAAATGTGATTATAGATCATTTATTGACAAAAAATAAAATTCATTTGAAAAGTATCAAAAAGAGAAGACCTGAAGAACTGAGAGCAGCACTTGTCCAGTAGAGGGCTGGTTAGTCTGACTGTAAAATGATCTTTGAGTTCAAGTTAAAACCTGAAAAGGAACTAAAACCATTATCTGGTTGAATATGGTGACAGACCATGCTGCTAGCAGAGGAAAAGCTACCACCTATGTTTAAAAACCTGCCTCTACCTGCAGCTACTATCTGAAAACTAAATCGAAACACAAGAAATATGCCTTTTTAATTAAAGGTTAAGAGGAAAATATTTTCTCCTCAGGCTCAGGGAGACTGATTCCTGAGCTGCAATCAAACACTATAACCATAATCCCACCAATTCTATGCAGCGGGTCTAGCCAGCATTGGATGTAAGATGCCCTTGTAATTGGTCTTTGAGTGTGTATTAGTGCAAAGTATTAGCTTAACCTGGGGAACCCTGGGTTGCTCCGTCTGGCCTCTCTGTAAGACCCAGCTAATACCTCAGTCTGACAATCTGGAAGAAACAGGTTCCTAATAACATCAGACCTGGGACAAAGAACAGTGCAGATTTACCAACATTGGCAAAGGAGCAATATGTTTTGTTTTCAAGTCTTCAAATTGTTTGCAAATGTATTTATTTTAAAAAAAAATCCTACTTTTAGAAGCTCTGAAGGCCCTGACCTGGCTGAGGAGTAAACTACAGACTGGTGGGGTGTGTTACAGAAGCAGTCCTGCAGTGACAGATGGTGACAAGGTTGGTAGCTTTGGATCAACTCCACTGGTTTCTACGGGCAAGATTTTTTTAATAATACCAACTCATCCAGCTCTGCTAACACCACAGATGGTTATTTAAAGTAGAAACAACAAGGGAATCCTGCTACTGACGCTCTAATGATGCAATATGAATCGTTAAGAAACCAACTGTTGACTTCTCTTCATCTCTAACATCAGAATACTTTTATTTCCCCTTCACTTCTCATAATTCTTTTAAATCAGTTTTAAATTTGGATGACATTTTACATTAAATGAACTGCTGATATTTGAGCAAAATGTAAAAATGAAAATAAAACAGGGTAACAGAGGTCACAGTGTGCATAATAGACCAGAACAGCCAACACAATCCAAACCTGTGATTATTTATGCACAAGACCAAGAAAATTCTTTATAATGAAGACTGTGTGCATCTTTCAAATGAGCTGATGCCGTCACAACAACTATAATACTTTAGCATTGATCTGCTCCAGTGTTACAGCAGACATTATACAGAATATGGTTATATATAGCTCAGAAGTGCTCAGTGGTGATGATGCACTTGACTTGTGCTGCCAAAGCAACAGACAGACTTAAACATCCTGAGGAGACAACAGTTCACCATCTTAATCAATAAAATAACCAGATAAAGATGAAACGTTCACAGAAGCATCTGACATGTCGGCGCACTCTTTGAGACAAGAATCCATTTTTGTTTCATACATTAGTGATAAAAGTGACTTTATATTAAAAGAAATGTCTTTTTTCCTCAGTCAAAAACTGCATAGTCCTCTCACACACAACACACGTGAACCTGATTAAATGAACGTCATTTAATTCTCCTCTTCAAACACTCCAGCAGCTGGAGGTGGTTTACTGAGCATGCACGGTGCAAATTAGCTCAAATTCAGAGTTTTGGTCCTTCACAAACAACTGTTGACCAAAACAAAAACAACACCCAGACAGTGATACATGAATGGAAAGATTCACAGACAATAGTGTATAGTATATATAATATATAATATTTTTAAGCAAAAGAGACTTTTTGTGATTTATTTTCCCTTTCATCTGACTCTTTATGAACTAAACATCTGTGAGTCATGTACATGTTTCTACACTTGCTGGGATCCTGGTGCTTCATAGTGAACCAATATTTACATTTGTGTGTATCTACATCTAGACGTTGATATGTTGTTAGGACATTTTGTTTATTATTTGATATATATTTGACGGAAATGTTTAGAAAACACTGAATATGTGATGGGCTGTGATTAAATAATAAGATAAATACTCATATAAGAAACTGATTAAGACTTTTCTTTTTGTGGCTGCAGCTCTCTGATCATGACAGATGCAGTTTTTGTGTCCGGACAACATAATTCACATCTGTCTCAACATCTGGACCTCCGTTATCTCACATGACTTTTAGTGAGGTGCTTCTACAGTAGAAGAAAAAAACTATCACATAAAAATCATCATCAGCATCCACACGTCACCAGCATCATCCTCTCGTTCTGTGCATCTTTCCCTCCTTAGTTACCTGAGTATCGAGTCATTTCTTTGTCCTGCCTCGGCACGGTGAAATATTCTTATGCAACTGCACCGTGGCCATTCAGGATAGACAAACAAATGGACAGGCAGGCAGCCAGGATGTCGACACTCCCCCACACTTCCACTTATCCACCATCCACGTCCAGCACATGCACGCTTTAATACAGTCTGCATCTCTATTCTCCTCTCAGCCACACACTTTAAAGCTTAATCGCAGGATTTACTGCCATACATCTCTTCTCTCCTCTTTCAAACCCTGCAACACACACACACACATACACACACCCATGACTGGCATTGTTCAATGCATACAGGAAGTTGAGTCACATACATATGTACACACACAGAGGCACACACAAGGCCTAAATGATTCACAACTCCATTTGCGTGCCATGATGACTTTCCTCTCTACTCATGAGACCAACAACAAACAGCACATCAGGGATGGAGGAAGAAGAGGAGGAGGAGGGATGGAGAAACACGGACCCAGATGGTGGATTAACGGTGGCATTTGCCACAGAAATCGGGCTTTATGCGTCACGCTGGCGTCATTATTAGTGTATAGTCTCCGTAACGTTGACGAGCATCTCCGCCTGGTTTGTATGGTCAGGAAGGGGGAGAGGGGGGAGGTAGGGGAGGCGGTGGGGGGGTTTGGAGAGGGCTTGCCTACCGTCGGTCCGCAGATTGTTGCGCAACGCCATTACAGACCACCCTACTCTGCTTGGTTCATTCATAAATACCAGAGGATCGCCATCTCGCAGCTGTGCCATCATTTCGCAGTCGCAGTACCCACCCCACCACCCCTCCTCTCTATCTCCCCCCTCCTCCTTCCCTTACTCCTCAAAGCAAAATGATAATCCCGACACCCTCATATCTCTGCCCTCTCTCTCCCTCCTTCCTGCTGACTGCCAATATGGCTGTGCGGGCATAAGCTACAGACATATAATTTACACCAACGAATATATCAGGACAAAGAAAAAAAGCGAGTCGTGATTATTTTTGAATCAACACAAATCAAACAAATAGAGAATTGGATTCGTCATCCCGTAAACTGCAGGAACCGTGTGCACGCAGCAGCCATCCAGGCAGGCAGGAGGACCGCGGTTACGCCACTGAATACCGACATCTAACCTCCATTTAAAGATGTGAGGATGAGCAGCATCTTCATACCTGTTCGTGAAGAATAGCTCCGCTTCAGGCTCGTCCTTGGTTTAAACGGATGAAAGACAAACGCCAAAAGCGTCCTAAAGCATTTTACTCGGTTCATGTAGAGCTCATGTCGTCCGATTTCTAACACCACCACCACAGCAGACTCTCTCTCTCTCTCTCTCTCTCTCCTCTCTCTTTCTCGCAGATAGGACGTGGGAGGTGCTATGCCCTCTCTCCCTTTCTGTCCACACTTGATTTTCTTTCACTTCATGCACTTCCTTGTGGTTGGATGCCAGCAAAAACAAAACAAAACAAAACAAAAAACAACTATTTAAAACAGACTTCCCCTTTTTATGTCCTGGGTTGATACAACTATGGGAATTTTGACCACAAAAGCCCATAAATAACGAAAATAACACAACAACAGATGAATAATTAGAAATCACATAGATAACTAATGATTATATTCTTCTAAAGGTAAAATATAATCATGTGTAATACAGATTATCTAAAAAAATATACATCTGGAAACGAAATTATTGACTGTCCCTGAGCAACAAATCACATTAAAGTAACCAAGCTGATGAAATTACATTCACGGTCAAAAATGTAACCTAAGCAGAGCTCCATTTAATTTTAAAATGATTTTTGGGTTCGATGTTTCAGCCACAGCCAAGTATATTGCAGCTACCGTGTATCTCCCAGGGCCAGGCCAGATAAATGCCAAGAGCAGCAGAAATGAAGCGAGGACTAAAACTGATTAAATCTTAAACAGAATCTGGTGAGAATAAAAACGTCACAATTGTTGGATTTGCTGGATCAGTTTTAGGCATTTGAGTGTTCACCAATATGAGTAATATAACCTTACACTTTATAAAAGTACAAGTAAGTTTATTAGCTTTAGGGAAATTCCTGTTTTGCCAGGATCAGCACCACGGACAGCGACTGAATCATGTTTCAGCACCATGGACAGAACCTGGAACACCTGGATGCAATAACATATAAACTATGAATAGAACAGACTTTATACCAATGTAAATACACACATAACAAAACAAAACAAAACCAAAACATAATGAATTTAAAGAAGGAAAGAAGGAGACGACACAGTGGTTGGTAAACAGGAAGTGTACCAGCCCAGCAGCTTTAAAGACGTCAAATACCGCAGGAATTAGACATATTCATTCATTTCGGTTTTGTGAATAAACACATCTTCGGTGGTTACTGAAGGCCTGCAGCCGAGGCAGACCAGGCCTTGTTTTGAGCTGTTAGGACGTGACGGTCTCAGTGTATGACTCACCAACTCTCCATCCACACAGACGCCGGTCTGTCTCCCTCTGTCGGTGGGTCGTAGAACTGCAGAGCATGGAGGGCAATGGTGGACAGACAAGCAGACAGAGTGATTACAAGTAGCTTTGATTTAAAAAGAAAAAAAGGAAAAGGGGACGAAGAAGCATTGATTGTTTTAGTCCAGGGGATAGTGAGCAGAAAGGAAGAGAGTAACACTGAGTTAGACAGGGAAAAAGATTATGCAAGAATGTGCAGATGGAAAAGTGTGGGCAGAGGAAGCATCCAAAGATTCAAATAGTGTCATTATTTACAACTTGCACAGACTCTCAACCATGCTAGTAACTCTATGAGGCTATAAACTGATATTTATTTCCTTTATTGAAGTCTTCTTACTCTTATTTTCTTTAATGATCGTACATGTGTTACCTGCAGCAGACTGCATTGGAAGTTTCCCAACATTTAACCATAAGAATGAACTTTATACCGACATGTCTTAAAAGTGTTTAAAACCACAATTGTAAATACTGTGATTTAAAATAATTAACTTTAATATAAAATCCTAACATTCAACCATTTGTAGCATAAACAACATCTTTTTTAAAGTGATTTTAAAAACTAAAAATAGTTTCACACCTTTTTTCTACACAAGTCAAAGAATGATGGACAATCAGAAGGGAAGACATCAAATATTTATGTAAATTTATTGCCAGTTAAATTATTTATTTATACTTTCCCTGATATATAATAATGATTCCTATCAGAAAAATAGTGAATCATACACAGTGACAAAAAGATCAAATAGCCTCATTGTAGCAGACGATGCACAGTTTTGCAGGTTTTAGGTAACTTACCTTCGTAACATTAGGTCACTGTTGATACATTTTTAGTCAAAACCACAAATGTCAACCTAGTGGATGGAACATGAGGGAAAATCAGGGATCAGTAATGTTGTTGGGATTCATCCTCTGAGAACCATGAATGTCTATAGAAAATGTGTCGATTTATCAAGAAATCAGTGAGATATTTCACAAGATAAATGAAGAGTCCAAACTGCTGGTGGTGATACAAGAATCACTGAAGTAGTGAGGAGGATTAATCAGGGACAGTGAATGTTTTCTTTAGAGCCAAACTGCTTTAGTACGAAGAAACTGTGTCTAATAAGAGTAAAATGAAGGGTTTGTTCATGTATAGAAAACATTTTTTTCCACAGTTCCTTCTTTTTAACTCTTCTTCTACTGTCCTAAGTCATTATAGCTCAAAACCTTGGATCAAACCACAACAACACAAAGCAATTATTGGTTTTTGGGTTCCATTTTTGTCAAATCAATAACACATCGGCCACCGGTGGCTCAGGGGATACATAACTAAACACCCAGCAGACACATCGTCATAGCAGCCATTTCCAGACGGGTGCACCTTCCTCCCCCTGTGGCCGTGTGTGGCCATCGCACCGGCTTCGTCCACCATTTCCCATGCATTACATCCAGTGCACCGACACAAAGGGCCTCTCATTCACAGCCCCTCAAGCGTGAATACAAGTCAAACACAAATTAATGTGTGGGTGGTTAGGTTGTCTGAAAGCCTGTAAATGTAGTTGAGGGTCACAAGTTAAAAGATCAAATGGAGATGTATGATGGGAGAAAAACTGATAATAATAATAATACTAATAATAAAAAAGGATTACTGAAACTTTTAATGTTTCCCAAGACAAAACATTATTTCTGGGTATTGTTTGCAATTACTGCAAACTTCATTAATAAGAAAAAAATTGTGCTGCAAAATGAACTAGAACCAAAAATGCAGAGGTTTTGGATCCAGAAATACAATTTCCCAAACTCAACTCTGTAATAAGAAACAATTACACAAATCACTGGTGTGTGAAAGTTGTAATTTTGGGAGGAATAAAAATCCTGTTTTTTCAATTTGTGAGGAATGATACTGTGTGGAGAGAAGTAGAGATAAATCATTTTGAAGTTCAAAGTCAGACACAAAGACACTGCTTTCAGTTCAGCAGGATTCCAGTTTTACTCGATCATTATAAGGTGATAAATTAAATTATATCAAAAGATAGAAGTCATCCAGTTGAACAGACAGGGCGACAACCTTCCTAATCAATACCTCGAACAGAATTCAAATTCCACTTGGCACATGTAAGAATAAGGCATTTTAAGCACAAACACAGACACAACTGACACAAAAGTTCCAGTTCTGATTAATGAAGTTAGAAAATTCTGTTATTGGACTTTTCTTCTGAGACAACCTTGTTTTATAACTACACTGGTGTCAGTCTGAGTTTCCGTCACAAATCAAACAGATGTAATATTGACTACATCCCCAGGTTGCTGAAACCTGCAGGTACACAATCATAACTTTAGTTTTTCTTTCCAACTCATTTGGTCATGAAACAACGAATAAAATGAGATTTGATTAAAATGTAACAGTTTCACCGATTGTCTTAGCAGTACCGAAGGCAGTAAAGTGGTGCGGGTTGTTATTTCAACTGAGGAGCCTGAAACTTCAGTTCACCGAATTATAAACAGGGGTGGGGTGGGGGGGGTGGGTGGTGGGGCTGGGGGAGGGCAGATCGTCACCATTTGTTATGGAAGAGGGAGGAAGAAACAAAAGCAAAATGACAAACATGCACATACGCTCCCTCAATCACTCTTACAGGTACGTACACACACACATACACACACACACAATGTGTTTCCATGTCTCTCACTGGTTCTTGTCATGGTTGAGGGCGCGGTTAACAGCTGATGGAACAAACACAGGAAGAAAATATGTTATTTTGCAGAAATACAAACACATGCATTGCATTGTATTTGGGGATATATTTGGCGCGAGGTGTGCGTGTATTGTCAGAATGTGTTGCTGCGTTACGCATGCATGCATGCATTTAGTATATACGAATGTGGTTCTACTTGCATGTATATTGTGGGTATCTCACCCTCCTTTGTGACGGTGTCGGTTAAGTTCTTGGCCTTGGCACTTAGATCGCTGACCACGTTGTCCATGGTAGACTGATGTTTCAAGAAAAACGGCCGAATCACGCGCTTGTACAAGATTTCAGAGCCATTCCACGTCACAGGAGCCATACACCATATCAGGAACACACACTGAGGAAACAACAGATTTTAGATCTGATGGAACAACAAAAATTTTTTAATAAACTCAGATCAACACTTTTGACATATAAACATCGACTGATTAATCGAATCAGTAATAAAATCGGACAAATCATCAGGAAATCTCTCTTCTGTTTCTAAATTATAGTGTTCATTATTATTATTATTTTATTTTTAGGTGATTTCCCTGGTCAAAGCAGGACTTTCTTACATGAGTCACTTTGTCTCATAATGTATTAACAACTTCATCTCGTTTATTTTAAAAACTGATCTCAAGTCAGTAAGAGCAGAACTAACTGTACTTAATGGCTTCTGTTTTCTTTGTGCATCATGAAACATCCAGACGGTTCAGTTTTTTAACGTTTCCATACTTGACTATTTTAGGAATTCTTATCATTTTTCCACTGCACAGTCGAAATCTAACAAGACTTGTGTAGTATGATGCAATCTGAGGAATATATTGACAATACAAAAAGTGTCCACAAGAGTGCGCTGTTGGCACTATGACGTAGAGGTGCCCACAGACATCAACCCTCATGTGATCCAGCACAGCGCGGTCTGTGTTTGTACAGTGAAAGCAGACAAAGGCAGCTGTGCTTCACACAGATGTGATAAAGTGTGTGAACAGAAAACACAGAAAATGGAACCACACTGTTTTTCACACAAAAACAAGACAAATCAAAAAAGGTGTTTACCTTGCCAGCGTAGTAAAAGGGAAACCAGAAGAGGAAGATGTCAGAGAAGGACTCAATGATGCTGAAGAGTCCGTAAACAACCCAGTAGGTCAGCCACTGTGTATCATCCTCCTTAGAAGTACTCTCAATGGCCTTAATGCTGAACAGAGGAGGACAGGTCTGAGTCAGACTGGTTATAAATAAAACATTAAAACTCATTTACATTTAAATGTACGCTGTTCAGTTTGTTAATAGACATTTCAGGGTTTTCATGAAAGTAGCGACACAAACTTGAGGATGCTCGAGCACACAACAACACAGGGATGACTGATGACTTTATTTTAGGTGGATGTAGAGGGACGTGAAGTTTAAAAAGATGTATGGGACCGTATGGTGCCTTCTTGCAGTACTTAAAAGACAGGTTAAGGTTTGCTGAGAGCATCTCATGTGCCTATTTGTACAAGAAGAGTTATGTAATCATTTCTTGTAATGTGATTCTCTCTGAACACAACTCCAGTACAAGTAACAAAAGCCACAATAACAGAAAAGTTTTCATAAAGAAGCTACTTTTACTTTAATGAAATAAACAGCAACAACAACTGTGAGAAGAGATGAAGTACAGTCAATAAAGAAATTAAAATCCATTCTCAATTTTAATGCTTAATGGTGGAAATGAGCTTTTCTGACAGCACAGCTATAATCAATGACATTTAATCATCAACAATGGCTGCATTCCATTAAAATGTCTCATTTATGATTAATCAATTATTTGTTATTGTTATTGTGTTTTGGTGCAACAAGTCAAAACATTTGCAAACTGGCACCAACATTTAGAATTTCTCCTACTATATTCTTTTGGTGTTTGATGAAGTAATAAGCTCATACATACGAGAAATAAGCTGGATAGAGGAAACCAATCAGGTTGCAGAGCAGCGAGGCTCCATATCCAAACAGAAGATACAACCCGAGAAAACCCAGAACACCTGCAGACAAAAATATTGAAGAGAAACATTCAGGTGAGAATGAGACGGGTGGGGGAGGGTGGACTGTGGTTACTTGACAAACACGTCTAATAACACAGTGACATTAATTTGTTGTCAGCCAAGTGTGTCTCAGTAGCAGGATGTCAGGACTGCACAGAAACAGGATCAGGAGGAGCAACGTGAACACAAGTCAAACACGTTCCAGTGGAGTTTAAATGTACCTCAGAGCTCACACCGTCATGTGACCTACACACTTCAAGCACGTGAAAGATTCCACATGTGTCGTTTGTTTAATAATGAAAAACAAGAACTGGTTGAGTTATTTCTGCAATGTACAAAACGGGCCCAGCACATGTTTGTGCATTTTCACATAATTTACTGAGAGAACAGCAGAACCTGAGAAACGACAGTTCACACATAACGTCACAGCTGCAGAGTAACAGACACATGGGTAGAGCAGTTAGTGAGAAATACTTGTTCTGTTCTTCAGGAAAGTTTTGTTTAGAGTTGAACAATTATTTTAATGATCAATTTATTATTCTGGTTGTTTTTTGAAAGTGTGTTTATGAATATATTAACCACTACACTGACTGAAGATATGTTGCTAATGAACATAAAAGGTGCAGCTCTAGTTATATTTACACAAGTATAATGAAGTTATACGCTTTGACTAAATTATTAGGTACACCGACACAGTCTAATTGAGTTTACTATGTTCATTGTTCTGTTAATGTGTCACTTTTCAGTGCTGGAGGAACTAGTTACATGTCCCCTGAGTTTAGGTAAGACACATTATATCAAGGTTTCTGTAACACTCATGCTCTGTGAGGTGACATTACCGTTTTTGTATTTGATGATAGAAATAATTTTATGAATAAAGAAAAAGGATCTATCTTTGGAGGAATCCGATCCACAAATCTGTCAGACACTTATAATAACCAGTCGGTGGTAGTGCAGTGGACATAATCCGACGTGGACAAATGCCCACTGCAGCAGCTGCTGGTTATACTGCTCCTCCTCAATTGTGGACTTACTGAAAAAGCTTTTTGTCCTTATTAATCATTTACACTCAAAAACACAAGGAAGAAAGGTTAAAAAATACCCAGCATTATCCTTTAATCCCTCCGAGGCTTTAACAGTCTGCTGATTAGCTGGCTGTGAGAAGCTGACTTCAGAGTAAATACACAGCAGCATATTCATTTCTTACATTAGTGACAGATTTCTACTAAAGTTGTTTGTTTTTTTATTAGCTCTCATCATTTAAAATGCTCCAGATCAGAATGATCCCAGATCATTCGTGTCTGTGTAAACCAGGAAGCCAGTTCAGGTTAATACAGGAGATAAAGGATGACGGCATCACTCTGAAGCAGCTGTAGATGCAGGATAACTCTATACATAATTCAAATGTATGCAAAACTCAAGTTTAGATATGAAATTCATCTGCCATAAACATAATGACCTCACACAGGTTCCAAAGCACTGAAAACCTTTGGCACAGTTTCAGGTATTACCTGCTGTCAGATCTTTACATCTCATTTGTTTGTCCCAGGTCATTTACAAATAGTCTGACCAGCTCCTGTTAATACTGTAAACTGGAAGAACTGGTTGAAATATAAGACCCCAGAGAAGCAACTGTTGACAAGATTTGCAGGAAATAGTAAACTGCTTTTGATAAACAAGAGGAATCTGATTAAAAAAGAAAAAAGAAAGCAGACTGAACTGTCATGACATCTTGCCAAACAACTCCTGCATCACTGAGAAACTCAAAAAGAATGCATCCGTGTGACATGATGAGATTTTACAGCTTTAACTGAAAACACATGTCTGTGTTTGGAAAAACTGAAAATACAAAAGCAGTAACAAAGTTATGTAATCCTGTAACATACAGATGTGGATGACTCACACTGGCCGTTACTGAGTTCCGTGACTGCTAATTTTACTAAAAAGTCAGTTCCTCCTAAAATCAAATCATCAAAAAAACCTCCTGTTAAAGGGGTTAGAGAGAGTAAAGGGTTAATTTAAAGCCGCTCTGTCAGTGACACACTAGAGACAGGACCTCTACTTTCCTTCAGTCAGCAGCATTCACTTGAGACGCTTCCCAGATAAACGGAGGCTTGACGCACCACTTTGTAACCGTGTTCAACTGACATGCCTCGGTCAAGGCAAAGTACAACGTGATATTATAGTGAGCAAACGGGAAGGAATTTCTCCTATGAGCCACATTATCAGTGTAACCGCTTGTTATAAACCTGCTGTTGGGCCAAAGTATCAAAAGAAGAGCAGACGACAGGCCTGCAACAAGGACAGGTCACACTGTTATTTGACTGCTCTGTCTGGGTTTTAGCTCCAGCTAACTGCAGAGTAAAGATTAGTCAAGTGGCATTTGCATAAAATCCAGTGTTTGTTTTGCGAGCCAGTTTCATGGAGTGTTTGTGTGCGACAAAACACTCACTAAAAATATGATGATATACAATAACAAACACTGAAAAATGTCCACACAGTCTTTGTGTTTTGATAATCTCTTCATGTCATTTTTGTTTGTCTGATGGTCCAGAATCTCTCAACAATCATGTTACAGTGATTGTCGTCTATTGATGTAGTAAACTCTAACTGAAAGTGCAGCAAAAACACACAAGTACAGCATCCTACACTCATAGCTACACATTGTTTAAATGAATACGCTCTTACACAACATCAACACAGAACACTGTCTGAATGTAGGTCATACTGGCTAACATGTTTCCTATAGCTGGGTGGCACAGTGGCCAAAAAGTAGTTCACGTAGTGCAACGGTTTTGGTCCTGTAATTGATTTCTACTGTGCAAACTAACTTTAGAGCAGTGTCAAAACACACACACACCCAAAAGCTAACAGAGAGGAAGAGCAACCTGTAGTTAAATAAGCAGCCATCCTAGAATATCTCTGCCTTACATTGGATATCTCAGGACATGGTAAAAATACCCCTGGGAAGACGAGGAGGAGGAGGAGGAGGAGTGTTAGCGGCCCTGTGATATTAATGTCACTTCATTCAATAACAATATTTTGCAACAAGTGAGAGCACAGATTATAAAATTACCTCTAATCTTTTATTGTTGTATAAAAGTCTGAGCTGGATGCACTTCGAAATATTGAGTCTGAACAGGGTAATAAAATGACCTAGTTTACTGTGACAACAGGATATATAAACCCTATAAACCACATGAACTCTGAAATACTCAGAAACCGACAACAGTCTGAGTGGCAGCTACAGTTTGTTACATTGTAACCAGAGGAAACGTTAAGAACATTCGACCATTAAACAGTTGTATTTTTTTTTTAATTTGTCATTTTTCAGTGAGCTGGTGACTTACCCAGAGTGATATACTCCCTCTTCACTCCCGTTTTTTCCTCCAGTGTCGCCAACTGATCAGTTACAAAGTTCTTCTCGTGGAGCAGAGTCACGAAACGCTCCTTAAAGTGACTCATTTTCGGGTTTTCTTGAGCCTGTGGTCACAAACGACACGAAAAGAAACGAAACAACCGTTACACTTGTGAATATGTTGAGGTATTTGTAGTTTAAAGGAAAAACTCGGGGTAAATTTACCAACCTTTGTCTGGTAGTGTTGTTGGCTGCTCGCCGGCTGCTGACTCCGCCGAGTGGCAGTCGCGAGGGGTGGGAGGAGGAATAATGACGTTGACCAATCACGAGGCTCCGCTGAGTAACGTTCACTCAAACTGTAGCAGGTGATGTAAAGAAATCCAGTGTAAATGAGTGTTTTATAAGTGTATGACATCATTAACTTCTTAACACTGATGCATCAGTGTGTACGCAGCATTTTACAGCTGCACGTGCCCGAGATAGAGACAGTTAAACTATTTTATATAAAGTTAAACAGTCTAGTTCCTTTTAAGTCTTTAGGAAAGTTTGTCTGGAGCCATCATGATCACTGAAGTACAGGTTTCGCTGGATGCAGATGGTAATCCACGGTTCTCTGGTTAAATTCCAAAGTTAATTCAAAAGTTCATTGTAAGCTGTCCAGTATGTCACAGTTAAAGGTGCAGTGCAATAACGCAGCTTCAGAGTTACTGTGATGTTTAAATGAATCTTTACAGAGTGAATGAAGGGTCTCTGCTGCCTCCACCATCTTTGGGTGAAAAACCAACACCTGTGAGACCATGGTGTATACGACCCGGCGATGTTGAATTCACAAAGGGCAAGTTCAGCTGCACAACGTTGTGCAATGATTTGCAACAGGCTTTTAAAGTAGTTTTCTCCCATTTGATAGATGTGTTCAAGGAGTAACTCTTCACTTTTTCAATAACAAGCTGGTATCATGTCATCAGTCTGCAGCACAGCACCTGCCTGCAACAGTGAAAATCTGCTCTAAGATCATCAGACTCCCTGTTAGAACACTTTTGTCCTTGTGCGAACAGCAACCATTGAGGACAGTGAGAAGACCCCTCCCATGCTCTGTTCCCTCAGGACATCGGCTCTGCTGCCCAGGTTACTAGTCACAGAGGGGGAGAGCATCCTGTGATCCCAGGGCCACTCAGCTCCTCAACGCACAGACTTCTCTACCCCTCTGCACTATATAACTGCCTTGAATTGCCCCTTGGGGATAAATAAAGTTCTTTAAATTGAGTTGAATCAGAGCCAACGTCTATATAAACCCCACTGATTAAAAAAGCTGTTGTAAATAGTCATCATGCTGGTGTCACGCAACATTTCTGTTTCTGTTGAATTAAACGTTTTGCTACATGTCTTGCCTTTTGAACTCGGCCTTCCTCTGAGACTGTAGGAGAAGCGTCACATACAAAATAGTGACCTGACTTGCATAGTGCAGCTTTAAGGGCCTCGGTCTTTGCATCATAGGTGTGTGACTAGGCTGTCTCATTTTGAAGCCTCCTTGAAATGTGGCTGAGAAATGTTTACCTCAGCTGTGAAGGATGCAAACATTGCATCCTTTATTCCCAAGATTCACTGCATGCATCAAAGGATTCATCCATCTTGTGTGAGGGTCCAGGCCTAAAGCCACAAAGACAGTAATGGGTTCACGTTAATTAATTACAAGACATCCTAAGTATATATTGTTTTCTGTAAGGGGTCACCAAGCAAAAGGGTAGGAAGTACAGATTTAAAGTTCAGCAATAGATTGTATTTTTAAAGTTTTGCCAATATACTGTATTTTGTACAAACTGTTTCAAGGAAATGTGATGGTCCAGGCCGTATACAGTATGTTCTCCTGGCTGACTGGTTTTGTGTTGCATGTGTTTGGCCCGCCCCAGTGGTTTCTGCTTCTGAGGAGACTCCACCTACTTCTGACAGCTGAGTGCCTGCACCTGTGAGGAAGGTCAAAGTTAGACTGCCTCAGTCTTCACTTCCTCTTTCCCTAGACAGCCCAGTGTGTCCTGTTGACACGTTTTGTTTGTTAGACACTCACCACACACACACACACACACACACACACACACTTCCACTGCATCCCACACCTTCATCGCTGATAACTGACGTCACATTCCATCCTTCTGTCTTAATTTTGTTTTGACAAAATACAAAACATTTGGTTGTGCCACCAGCTCCATGTATAGACCTCCCTTATTGTTGTGACTTAGTGGAATGAGCTAATCATAACATAAAGTGGTGACTATCAGAATTATAGTACGGATTCATTTAACAAGAAGCTACAATGTACAGTAGGAAAAACATCCCATAAATACAATTAAAAAGACTGTAATTTAGATTCATTTAGATACAATTACATACAAGTTTGACCACAGACAATCCTGTGATATAATATGTTTACTTTAGTATTCATGTTTCATCATAGACCTGATGCTTCAAAATTCTGTGTTTTTATTTTATAATTTCACTTTTCACAACACTTTTAAACCTTTTTTTTTTAACATGACATGGCATTATGTGAGATATTATATGTGAAATAAAACTATTTGATTTTACTTACTGGTGCAATTTGTAATTTCCCTTAATGTCACTTCTAGATTATATAAACTAATGTAAATTATAATGTAATTATAAAATATTTTAATACAAAATAAAAATTAAATCTCATGCTCATATGAAGTTGTTATGAAGCTGAACTGCCAGCAGAGAGCAGTGTTGATCTATTTTTGAGTCCTAAAGTCTTTGGAAATTTTGCAAAGTCATAAATAGCTGAAGGAGGAACAGAAAGTTTAAATTTTTCACTTGATCACTTCTCCTTCTACTTGACTATGTATTTTCCTCTGAGTTTCATAATGTGTTTTGCATGAATTTCATGCATGGGAAAGAGCCAGAGCCATACCGCCAGATGTAACTGTCTGAATATTTTGCTATATTGAGGATGCAATAAAGCTTATTTGACTAAAGTGTTTCTGACAGAACTGAGTCAAAGTCACTTGTTTCAGTTTATTCTGAGGTCAATATTGATACAGTTTACCAGCAGGAGGCAACATGCAGCTGTTAATGACAACAAAGTCATGGACAAGACAAAAGTAAAGAATCAATGTTCCCATTTCATATATTCGTTAGGATTAGTTGTGTGTGCATGACTTTTATGCATCACTGCTCCTCACAGTTTAAGTTCTTGTGTCACAGAGACTCTGAACTGTTTTCATTCACTCACACTGAAAACTGCTTCAGGATGATGTTGCCAATAACTCTGCTCATTATGTTGGGTTTTCTGAGTCAGGGTGAGAGATTCTGAAAATGTTTGCTACAAATCCAGTCAGTGCTCTGCTTTTATATTTATTCAACTTTTCATTTCTCATTTCAGAGTCTTCTGCCAACAACTTTCTGACTCAGACTGACAAATTCAAGTCTGTTAGTCTTGGAGGGACAGTGACCATCAGAGCCACAGGGACTTTGACCCAGCAGAAATCATAGATCACAAAATATATCTTCAACATAAAACTTTATCAGTGGTTGAACACAAACATGATGCAAAGCAGACAGTGAAGAAACCCTGCTTTTAAAATAATACAGCAACAATACAGCTATTTTTATACTAATGTGATTGAACAATATTGTAGATTAATGGATCTTTTAGTCAGAAAATTACTACGTCAAAGTAATTAGACACAAACTGATCCTTAAATCCTCAACTGCTCTTCTAACATCAGTATTTTCTTGTGTTTCATTAAGATGATATTTAGTGTAAATCCAGGCAGTATTTCTCCTGAGTTTGTGTCCCACGTTGCCTTGAGTCTGTTGAGAGCAGAGAAATCATTTCCATAGAGAGGAGGCTTTGCATGGTCAGCTGATCCTCCAGTGAACTGAGAAGGTTTATAGTCCTGTGAGTTCAACACTGCAGGACTCAGATCTGTCAGTCAACACAGCAGAAACCACAACCACCATGACTCTCATCACCATCCTCATCTGGACGCTGGCCTGCTGCTGTTTTACAGGTTCATTCACTCAGCAACATTTCAAACATCATGTGCTGCCTTTTCTCTCATTTCTTTCTGCTGATAAATCAATCATTTGTTTTTGTCTGCAGGATGCAGCGGTCAGGTGACTGTGACTCAACCTCCAGAAAAGACAATTACTCCAGGATCCACTGTTACTATGACCTGTAAAACCAGTCGACCTGTTTACACAGACAGTCATGGTGATCGCATGTTCTGGTACCAACAGAAATCAGGACACAAATTCCAAAGCTCCTAATAAAATTTAGCAAACCAACGTGTATCAGGAACACCAGCTCGGTTTAGTGGCAGTGGAAGCAGCTCTGACTTCAGTTTGACCATCAGTGGAGTTCAGACTGAAGATGCAGCAGTTTACTACTGTCAGTCTCCATAGTAAACAGTGGACCTGTGTTAACACAGTGATTTGTAGTCGTACAAAAACCTCCCTCAGTCAGACTGCAGAGACACTGAGCTGTTACAGCAGGAAGAGACTCTGACACAGACCACTGAACACAGAGCTGACAGTAACCTCACCAAGTCTTTCATCATTGCAGGTCACATATAGTTTATTCTCCAGACGACAAACTGAGAGGAACCTGGTTATGAATGCCCCTGTCATTGTTAAGTCAAGGTCTAAATTTACCACTTTGTATGAGATTTCCACCTACACTTCTGCTGCAAATTTTGCTGCAATTTTATTTGACAGGAAATTAGGTGAGAATATTTACAACTCTGTGTTAAGACACTGATGAAAGATTGACATATTTCTGCATTAATTAATAACGTCTACATGTCTTGTTTTAATTTGTTGTCCAAATATTCATGACTCAAACCTGTTTAATGTGGTAGCTGGTATGTTTTTGGACTTGCCAGACCACCAGTTTATCAATGGATGTGACTTCAATCAGGTGTGTGATGCAGTTTTAGATTTTAGAAATCAACAACTGGGTCTCTTAAAGAGGAACCACAGTTTGGTATCAAGTCATTCATTTGTAATCTAATTTTTCCTGCTTCCTGTCTTGTGTCTTACTTCCTGTGTTTTCCTCCTGTTTGATGAAATGTTCCTGCCTTAATGAGCTGCACTTGTGTCTCATCTTTTCTCTTCCTTGTACATACATAAACACCTCCCTTTCCTTATTGTCACTGAACATCTCCAGTAGTAAAGGGGCCATCTTGTACCAAAACGTGTTTTTTTTTGTTTTTAATTCAGAGGGCTAACCATCTGGTCCTGGGCATTTCCCATTTTCAAAGAAAATGCAGCCGCATTAAGTTCAGTAACAGTCATTGGATTCTCTGAATCTTCTGCAGCCGACTGATCGACCAAGGAAATATCCACATTATCAAAAAAGTTATGGAAAAGTGGAGCCCTGATCAGATGAGTAAAGAGACATGTAAAATACCTTAAATACATTGTAGTTCAGTAAAAAAAAAAAAAAAAAAATCAATGTTCACGATGATGATGAAACAACATAAGAACAGTCACAATTTACAAAATGTACCTGAATAAAAAAACAAATGAGCATCAGGACCAGATGAACTCTCTCTCTGTGTCACCTCTGTTTTCTGTTTCACATCAACAGGTGTTTGACTTCAGTGTATTTTTTAACAACTTTTCTGCATCACTGCTCCTCACAGTTTCACTTCTTATGTCACAGAGTCCTCCTGTACTATTAGTATAAAACTAATTTCATGATGTAAATATTGTAAACCTCAACTGCTCTTCTAACATCAGTATTTTCTTGTGTTTCATTAAGATGATATTTAGTGTAAATCCAGGCAGTATTTCTCCTGAGTTTGTGTCCCACGTTGCCTTGAGTCTGTTGAGAGCAGAGAAATCATTTCCATAGAGAGGAGGCTTTGCATGGTCAGCTGATCCTCCAGTGAACTGAGAAGGTTTATAGTCCTGTGAGTTCAACACTGCAGGACTCAGATCTGTCAGTCAACACAGCAGAAACCACAACCACCATGACTCTCATCACCATCCTCATCTGGACGCTGGCCTGCTGCTGTTTTACAGGTTCATTCACTCAGCAACATTTCAAACATCATGTGCTGCCTTTTCTCTCATTTCTTTCTGCTGATAAATCAATCATTTGTTTTTGTCTGCAGGATGCAGCGGTCAGGTGACTGTGACTCAACCTCCAGAAAAAAACAATAAAAGCCAAAAAAAATTATTAAAAAAAAAATACCAGGCCGTAATTCTTTTTGTGTCCCCTTGTTTTCTTTTTCTAACAGGGTTTATTCAGGATTTTTTAAAAATTTTCGCCTCCTCCATTTTACAGCCAAGAGTCCTTATTAAAAAAAAATTTTTCCTTTGTAAAAAAACCTAACTGCTCTCAAACATCTATTTTTTTGGTTTTTCTTGTGTTTTAGGTAAATCCGGGAAATTTTCCCCTGGTTTTTTCCCATTCCTTTCTGTTGAAAAAATCATTTTTTGGGGAGGTTTTTGGCGTGATCCCCAGTAAAGAATTTAACCCTGTGGTTCCACGGGGAACTAGATTTTAAAACCACAAAAACCACCATGACCTTCCCCAAAATTTACCCCCTGCTTAAGGTTATTATCAGAAATTCAAACAATGGCGTTTTCTCATTTTCCATAATAACATTTTTTTGTTTCAAAGGTGGTGCGTGTAACCTCCAAAAAAGAAATTCCCCAAAGGATCCACACAACTAAAAACCCAGCCATGTAACCCCCCCAAAAGTCTTATCTGCGGTCCCAAAAAAAATCGGGACAAATTAAAGCCTAAAAAATGGCCCCAAAGTATCAGGAAACCACTTTGTGGGGGCCCCTACTTAAAATTTGCCTCATATTGACGAAAGCAGTTTTACACTTAATTAACATTACAAAACATCTGCAAAACACAGTTTTTATCGTAAAAAACCTCCCTAAAATAATGAGGAAGGGGTGTTCAGAAAAGTTTGAACTGCAAGAGTAATTTAATCAAAATTTTTAAAGAAAACATTTTTTTATCAAAAACTGGAAATTTTGCCCCTTTTTTTAAATCTTTTTCCCTTTATAATTTTCCTTTCTGTTTTTTCCTTTTATCAAAATTTTTTTACAACCCCCAAAGAAAAGGAAAATTTGACAATTTTTTTTTTAAAGGCCACCGTTTTTTTTTAAATTTTAACAAAATTTTTTAATTTATTTTTAAAAAACTTCCAAAAATTTTAAAGGGCCCCAATAAAGGGGGAAAATTTTAAAAACAAAATCAAAAAGAAAAAATTGAAAAGGAATTGGGGTTTAATTTCCCCCTTCCCAAAACTTTGTTTTCCCGGAGAATTCCTCCTTAAAATTTTTTTTCCGGTCCATTTTTCTTTCCTTTTTTCTTCCCCCTTTTCCCAAATTTTCCCCGAAATTTCAAAAAAAGGGGCCCCCTAAAAGTGTTTTTTTAAAAAAAGGGGGGCCCCCTTGCCCGGGGGTTTTTTAAAAGAAAAGCCCCCAAATTTTGAAACCCGGGCTTTTTAAAAAGGTAACCCAAATTCAAAAAAAAGTTTTAGTACTACAAAAATAAACAAAACCCCAAAAATTTTTTTTAAAAAAAAAACAAATTTCCCCGCGTTTTTTTCCAAAAAAAAATCAATTTCAAAATGAGAAAAAAAAAAAACCGGAAAAATACCCCCCTTTATTTATTTTTTTTTCCACCTAAGGGTTACCAGAAATTTTTAAAAAATTTTCCTTTCTTAATTTCTTCTTAAAAAAAACCCCCTTTAATTTTTTTAAAAAACAGTTAAATTTGAAAAAAGTCCAAATGGCTGATTAAAAAAAAAATTTGTGTATCAGAACCCCCATTTTGGTTTCCCATTGAGCTGTTGGCAGAAAAAATTTTTCCGGGGCCTTTTAGCAGTTCCCAGTTAAAAGGTTTTCCGGGAAACTCGGTTATTGTAAAGTCAATTTAGAAAAAAATTTTCCCCCACACCTTCCCATCGGATGTGTTGAAAGGCCCTCGCTTTTCTTTTTTTTTCCTTTTCCCCCTCTTTTTTTCCAACCTTTACTGCCAAAATAAAAACAAACCAAAACGCCCCGGGAAATACCGGGGTTTTAAGAAAAAAGTACTCCCCGGGGTTTAAAGCCCCCTGCCAAAATGGCTGCCAAAAAAAGGGGGCAGAAAAAAAAAGGGGAAACCCCCAGGGGAAAAGGGAAACAAAAACAAGAAAATCAAAAAAATTCACTTAAAAAACATTTTTAACTACAATAATCTGTAAAGTTCCCTTAAAAGCCCTTTTTTTAAAAAAATTTTTTCAAAAAATTTTAAACAAAAACAAAAGTAATTTTACCTCAAAAAAAAAAAATTTTTCCCTTTCTGGTAAAATCATCAAAAAAAGAAAAATTAAACAAAATTTCAATCCAAATGTTTATTAAATTTCGGGTTTTTAAATTTAATCAAATTTCCCCCCTTTTAAAAAATTTTGACAGACTTTTCCCGGGGGGAAAAAAAAAGTTTTTTAAACTTTAAGGGTTTTTGCCTGTTGGGGGTTTACCTTCCCCCTTTCCACAAAAAAATTTTAATCCCCTTTTTCCCCCAAACAAAACTTTTTAAAATTTTAGGACTTTTAATTATAGAGATTTTTTTAAATTTATTTAAAAAATTAAAAAAAAAGATGTTTTTTTAAAAAGAAAACCCTTTTTTCATTATAAAAATTTTTTTTTCTATTTTTCAAAATGAAAAAAACTTAATTTTTTACTAAAATTAAAAAAATACAAAAAACAAAAAAAAATTTTCCCCCTCGCAATTTTTTTTTTCAAATTTGAAAATTTTCCCAAAAGTTTTTTCCCAAAAAAAATATTTATCCTTAAAATTTTTGCCAAAAAAATAAATTTGTTTTTTCACCTTTTTAAAATTTTTTCAATACAAAAATTTCTAAGGTATTCTTTTTCCCCTTACTTGCGGACCCTGACTTCGCCTCCCCCCCAAACCACCACGGCCCAAAAATAGGGTCAAAAAAACCCCAGCAATAACCTTTTCAAAAAAAAAATTTGTTTTTAATAAACACAAACAAAAAAACACTTTTAATTAAAACCTTTTAAAATGATATACAAAGAAATTAAAAAAGTTATTGTTTTTACATTTATAACAAAAAAGGGGTTTTCAAAAAGACCTTTTTTTACAAAAAAAATTTTCACATTAAAAATGTTTTTAAACAAACAAAAACTCTGACACAGACCACTGAACACAGAGCTGACAGTAACCTCACCAAGTACAAACCAAAACACATCAATTATTCAATGAATTTCCTTGTATTAATCTTGAAATCACCTGACTTGTCAAGGAAAGTCACCAAGCATCTGGAAATGTCAAATTCTAAAAACTACTTTTAATATTTTCTGACGACTCTGCCTTTAGTGATAACACTGTATATAGAGAGCTTATCTTCAGTTAAGTCTTATTTTAGCTACAGTATAATGTTCAGAGTGTGTCAGTTTAGTTAATTTTTAGGTGAAGTTGTAACAATTGTATCTGCAGTATTTGGAAAACAATTCTTTACCAGCGGGTTTAGACTAAAAGGTTCGAACATAAATATCTGTCATCCAACTTAAAACATACCATGAACAGGTGCAGCCTAAACACTATTTAAAGCTGTGACTTCTTTTTTAGTTTATTGAAATGAACTTAACACCCCAATCCACAACAAACAATGATATAACAAATACTGAGCAGCATAAAACTTGTGCATCATTGTACACACTAACACAAATGTAAAACAGGTCCCCATCCCTTATAGTTAATGAACAATTAAACCACAGAAAGAGTCCAAACCACAAGAGATCAACTGACGATCCTTGTCTGTCTTATGACTGGAGGTAGCAGACAAAGAAAAACAAAATATGGCAAGGTGAACAGAGTCGAGAATAAATCACGTTGGCCTGTTGTGTCTAGAAAAGGGTCTTTTCTATGCAGTAATCCAAACATCTTTGTCTCTAGAAAACCAGCTCTAGGTCAGGATCTGACAACACAAAGCCTCTGCTCGCCATTCTTCCTCCACCTGAACGCTCCCCCAGGTACATGCCGTTTATTCTTTTAAAACCACAGTTCAACCAATGTCCTTTCAAGACCAAAGCTCAAGGTTCATGGTGGGTGACAATATTTTTACATATTAGATCATAAACAGAAAATGACTGCATGTGAGAGCACACAGGTGAACATGTTATTTGAAGTGTTACTCACTGCATTTCTACTTTTGGCCAATTTTCACCTTTGACCTTTAACAATCTAATTATAGTTACTTCATCATTGAGTCAAGATGTAATGAAACTCCAACCAGGTTTTATTGGTATATTGTTGAAATGGTTCAACTTTAAGTCAAAGTGAATGATTGTAACAAATTCGTAGCTTTTCTCTCAAAGTGTTAATGAGATAGGCTGGACCTGCCCATACTGACTGTGACGCTACATAGATTTTCATGTTCAAATCAGTCTGTTCAACCAGCCTATTCTCTGCCATTCTCGATCTTGAAAAAACCAATGAAAAACAAGCAAACGCATTTCACAGCCACCATGGCGGCTGTGGAGGAGTGGCAATCATCTATTCAGCAGTAGCTGCTGTTTTAAGAGATTTTAACAGCAGCTACTTTCATGTTTACCTGGCAAAGCCGGCAAAACTTGTTTTGATGCCATTTTAATTCTGCTCTGGTGAAGCGAACATACGTTACGCATATGTCATTGGAATCAGTGGTCTGATTGGTTGTAGCTCTGGCCAGTAGTACACAGAGGCACACATAGAAACCGTTAATGCCACCTCTGAGAACTTCCTGTCTATAGGATCTTTGACATACCAAGCTCCGTCTACGAGCTTGGTGGTACAGCCGGGCTATCAATGAGATAATATGTTGACAGGATTACAACTGGTATATGCAAGGACACAGTGACATTGACCTTAGACTCTTGGTCATTAAAATATATTAACTCATCTTTAAGTCCAATTGACCTTTTGTCCAAAATCGAAAAGGACTTCCTCATCGAGCTGTTGAGACGCCATGTTCATTAGAATGAGACAAACAGACGATCTGAAAAATATCAGTGTTTACAATGTTGATGAAACAACATAAAATAACACAGTCACAATTTATTAAATGTACATGAATAAAAAACCAAGAGTGCGTCAGGACCAGATTGTTTCACATCAACAGGTGTTTGACTTCAGTGTATTTTTTAACAACTTTTCTGCATCACTGCTCCTCACAGTTTCACTTCTTATGTCACAGAGTCCTCCTGTACTATTAGTATAAAACTAATTTCATGATGTAAATATTGTAAACCTCAACTGCTCTTCTAATATCGGTATTTTCTTGTGTTTCATTAAGATGATATTTAGTGTAAATCCAGGCAGTATTTCTCCTGAGTTTGTGTCCCACGTTGCCTTGAGTCTGTTGAGAGCAGAGAAATCATTTCCATAGAGAGGAGGCTTTGCATGGTCAGCTGATCCTCCAGTGAACTGAGAAGGTTTATAGTCCTGTGAGTTCAACACTGCAGGACTCAGATCTGTCAGTCAACACAGCAGAAACCACAACCACCATGACTCTCATCACCATCCTCATCTGGACGCTGGCCTGCTGCTGTTTTACAGGTTCATTCACTCAGCAACATTTCAAACATCATGTGCTGCCTTTTCTCTCATTTCTTTCTGCTGATAAATCAATCATTTGTTTTTGTCTGCAGGATGCAGCGGTCAGGTGACTGTGACTCAACCTCCAGTAAAGACAATTACTCCAGGATCCACTGTTACTATGACCTGTAAAACCAGCCAAGCTGTATATTACTACAGTTCTTATGGTCACTATTTGCACTGGTACCAACAGAAATCAGGACAACGTCCAAAGCTCCTAATAAAATTTGCAAACCAACGTGTATCAGGAACACCAGCTCGGTTTAGTGGCAGTGGAAGCAGCTCTGACTTCAGTTTGACCATCAGTGGAGTTCAGACTGAAGATGCAGCAGTTTACTACTGTCAGAGTGAACACAGTGGACCTGTGTTAACACAGTGATTTGTCATCGTACAAAAACCTCCCTCAGTCAGACTGCAGAGACACTGAGCTGTTACAGCAGGAAGAGACTCTGACACAGACCACTGAACACAGAGCTGACAGTAACCTCACCAAGTCTTTCATCATTGCAGGTCACATATAGTTTATTCTCCAGACGACAAACTGAGAGGAACCTGGTTATGAATGCCCCTGTCATTGTTAAGTCAAGGTCTAAATTTACCACTTTGTATGAGATTGCCACCTACACTTCTGCTGCAAATTTTGCTGCAATTTTATTTGACAGGAAATTAGGTGAGAATATTTACAACTCTGTGTTGAGACACTGATGAAAGATTGACATATTTCTGCATTAATTAATAACGTCTACATGTCTTGTTTTAATTTGTTGTCCAAACATCCATGACTCAAACCTGTGTAATGTGGTAGCTGGTATGTTTTTGGACTTGCCAGACCACCAGTTTATCAATGGATGTGACGTCAATCAGGTGTGTGATGCAGTTTTAGATTTTAGAAATCAACAACTGGGTCTCTTAAAGAGGAACCACAGTTTGGTATCAAGTCATTCATTTGTAATCTAATTTTTCCTGCTTCCTGTCTTGTGTCTTACTTCCTGTGTTTTCCTCCTGTTTGATGAAATGTTCCTGCCTTAATGAGCTGCACCTGTGTCTCATCTTTTCTCTTCCTTGTACATACATAAACACCTCCCTTTCCTTATTGTCACTGAACATCTCCAGTAGTAAAGGGGCCATCTTGTACCAAAACGTTTTTTTTTTTGCTTTTTTAATTCAGAGGGCTAACCATCTGGTCCTGGGCATTTCCATTTTCAAAGAAAATGCAGCCGCATTAAGTTCAGTAACAGTCATTGGATTCTCTGAATCTTCTGCAGCCGACTGATCGACCAAGGAAATATCCACATTATCAAAAAAGTTATGGAAAAGTGGAGCCCTGATCAGATGAGTAAAGAGACATGTAAAATACCTTAAATACATTGTAGTTCAGTAAAAAAAAAAAAAAAAAAAAAAAAATCAATGTTCACGATGATGATGAAACAACATAAGAACAGTCACAATTTACAAAATGTACCTGAATAAAAAAACAAATGAGCATCAGGACCAGATGAACTCTCTCTCTGTGTCACCTCTGTTTTCTGTTTCACATCAACAGGTGTTTGACTTCAGTGTATTTTTTAACAACTTTTCTGCATCACTGCTCCTCACAGTTTCACTTCTTATGTCACAGAGTCCTCCTGTACTATTAGTATAAAACTAATTTCATGATGTAAATATTGTAAACCTCAACTGCTCTTCTAACATCAGTATTTTCTTGTGTTTCATTAAGATGATATTTAGTGTAAATCCAGGCAGTATTTCTCCTGAGTTTGTGTCCCACGTTGCCTTGAGTCTGTTGAGAGCAGAGAAATCATTTCCATAGAGAGGAGGCTTTGCATGGTCAGCTGATCCTCCAGTGAACTGAGAAGGTTTATAGTCCTGTGAGTTCAACACTGCAGGACTCAGATCTGTCAGTCAACACAGCAGAAACCACAACCACCATGACTCTCATCACCATCCTCATCTGGACGCTGGCCTGCTGCTGTTTTACAGGTTCATTCACTCAGCAACATTTCAAACATCATGTGCTGCCTTTTCTCTCATTTCTTTCTGCTGATAAATCAATCATTTGTTTTTGTCTGCAGGATGCAGCGGTCAGGTGACTGTGACTCAACCTCCAGAAAAGACAATTACTCCAGGATCCACTGTTACTATGACCTGTAAAACCAGTCGACCTGTTTACACAGACAGTCATGGTGATCGCATGTTCTGGTACCAACAGAAATCAGGACAAATTCCAAAGCTCCTAATAAAACTGGTGAACCAACGTGAATCAGGAACACCAGATCGGTTTAGTGGCAGTGGAAGCAGCTCTGACTTCAGTTTGACCATCAGTGGAGTTCAGACTGAAGATGCAGCAGTTTACTACTGTCAGAGTTACCATTACATAAACAGTGCTGCTGTGTTCACACAGTGATTTGTAGTCGTACAAAAACCTCCCTCAGTCAGACTGCAGAGACACTGAGCTGTTACAGCAGGAAGAGACTCTGACACAGACCACTGAACACAGAGCTGACAGTAACCTCACCAAGTAGAAAACACTGGTTGATGCTAATATACTGTTGAGTTTCATGATTCATTTTAAAGTCTAATGACACTATATTACAGTTTTTTTCTATTGTTTTGATGCTACAGTCAAATCAAAGTCCACATGTTCAAATCAGTTAACACACAGGTCTGAACAGAAACACTCTGGTCAAAATGACACATTTTGTTTGCAGAAGGCTCCAACAGCCTAAACATTTCAAATATGCAACAAAAGTGAATTTTACCTTCAAACAACACAACTTGCAGCCAAATGTTCACGCTCTTCCAATCAATGGTTACACAATGGACAACAAAATACAAAATACAGCATCAGTGTGAAACAGTGAAGCTTTGCTGGTAATTGTACCAGCCTACATGACTTGTTGACTTATTACGTAGAAAGTATGTGTTAAATTTACCATCTTGTAAAGAATTGGATCCAGAATCAGAAACACTTTGAAACAAATGTGTTGATTCCATGTCATTCTTTTTCTAAACTGTGGCTGAAAACTGCAAAAAAAAAAAAAAAAACGTGTGAATCCAGTGAGAAAGTGTCAACACATTTACAAGAGACGACCTCTGCTCTGCTGAGATGGTGATGATGAAGACCAAGTGAATCCCAGTTTCTTTAAGCAGGTCAAAGCAATCAAGAAAAACTGTATATTCAGTAGCTATCAACTGTTAAAACCAACACATTTTCTTTATCTTTTAAATTCCTGTCAGATATGTATTGTTCCCTTTTAAAAGAGATAAATCATTTCAGGTTCATAATATAAATGAGATATATATTACATAAAGACCTGTTTTAATGATCATTTAAATCCTAATGTTTTATTTTCTTACTCTCAGAGGGTTATCAGTTAAAGTTATAAAAATATTTCTTTTCTTATTTCTCTTCATAAAATAAGAGTCAACAACATTTGATGATGTTTTGTATCAGTTGAAAGTTTATTGGCAAAAGCATCAGTCATCAACATGACAGTTATTAAACACACTCACATCCAGCTGCTGAGCTCCACACATTCCTCTCTAAGTTGTTGTTGTCCAACACTTTGCAGCAGTGTTGTTCTCTGTCACACAAAGCTTTACTTTCCTCTACAAACATTAAAACTCATATTGATGAGAGCAGCAGGTGTGTTCCTCCTGCTCCCCCAGACAGAGCTCCTGTCCTGGGCTTCAGTCAGCCCCTCTAGCCCTGACACTGGCTCCTCTTGGAGAGACTCGGTCTGGATGTGGTCATGATGGCTGACCTTGCAGGAGTACAGCTCTCCTCTCATCCAGCTCTCCCGGCTCAGGCTCAGGACGCTGCTGCTGCTGTAGCGTCCGCTCTTCTCCTCCTCTGAGCTGCTCAGGACCCCTCTGTCACCTCTCTACCGTCCACCTCCCAGCTCACCACGGCTCCCTGAGGAGAGTAGCCGGTCAGCAGGCAGGCCAGCGTGGCCGAGCCCCCGTCCACGGTGAGCTGCTCAGAGGAGGGGGAAGCAGAGAGACTGAGGGCCTGACCGTGGAGCCAGCTGGAGGGGAGAGCAGAGACACACGAGGAGCACGTTAACTTCCACTGTAGGACAGACAGCTGAACATGACACAGTGATGATACATGACAGAGGTTAACACAACTGTGGATCAGCTGTGTTTTATCACACTGACATCAGACAGAGGAGAGGAGGCTTTAACACACAAAACAAAGTAGTGGCAGTTTTCACCAGTCAAAGTACTGACACTTCTTCTGTGACACTCATCATAAATCACTGACAATGAAACAATCACATCCAACATGACTTGAGTGTAAATGTCGTGGAAAAGTGTCTTTAATGATCATTACGTCAAATGTTCTCATCTGCTTTTTAATGTTTGACAGTAAAAACTCATCTGTGACTTTGTTGTGGAAAAAAGTCTAATGTGTGTAAACGGTTAAAGACTTTGACATCTGTCTGTTTCACTTCCTTTTCTCCACATCAAACTAACCGACTGTCCACGCAAACTAAACTATATTTAATGTGCATGTGAACTTACTAATTTATCATTTAAGAGTTTTGTATTTTAATCATTTATTTAACGTTAAAATTTAAAAATAAGACAATCGATGACATTTTTAAAAATGTTCAAATTCTCCTCACTCTACTGTGACAAACTCTTCTTTCTTAAACAAGTATTCAGTTCAAATGAAATAATTCACTTCAAATTATTTAGCGTCAATTTAACAACAATATCATCAATAATATTCATTTAAAAAATCATCTCTGCAATTTTTTACTCAACATTTGAAATTACCCAGAGGCAAGAAATGACAAAAATATTCATCACATATAAAGTAGCCAAAAATAAAATGATAATTTATCACAATATGATGTTAAATTTGTTCTGATACATTATGTTGTCAAAATAAGAAAATTCTGATACTTACAGTGAACGATGAGTTTGGTTCCTCCACCAAAAGTCCTCCACAGTGATACAAAGTCATTAAGTGGCCGTACAAAAACCTCCTGCACTGTCAACAAGCATCTATCCACTGAAAACACACTTGTTTTTCTAATAACACAACAACATTTACACTTGACTGAATTTACAACACTTGTTTTAATGATATAGATCAAATCTATTGTAGAATTAAAGGTTATTTTGAAACTTTTCAACATATTCTTGACCTGACAGACACATGATCACAGTGTCCTTGTAACAAAGACAATTTTATTCACAATTATTTCACATTAAACATGATGTTTTTAAATGATTTAACAGATTTACAAAGTCATTTGAAATAAATATGAAAGATGTTAAAATGTCCAATAAAGCATGTAAGTAAACTAAAGGCAGACAAACAGACACATCATACCAACCACAGTGGACACAAACTGATCCTTAAATCCTCAACTGCTCTTCTAACATCAGTATTTTCTTGTGTTTCATTAAGATGATATTTAGTGTAAATCCAGGCAGTATTTCTCCTGAGTTTGTGTCCCACGTTGCCTTGAGTCTGTTGAGAGCAGAGAAATCATTTCCATAGAGAGGAGGCTTTGCATGGTCAGCTGATCCTCCAGTGAACTGAGAAGGTTTATAGTCCTGTGAGTTCAACACTGCAGGACTCAGATCTGTCAGTCAACACAGCAGAAACCACAACCACCATGACTCTCATCACCATCCTCATCTGGACGCTGGCCTGCTGCTGTTTTACAGGTTCATTCACTCAGCAACATTTCAAACATCATGTGCTGCCTTTTCTCTCATTTCTTTCTGCTGATAAATCAATCATTTGTTTTTGTCTGCAGGATGCAGCGGTCAGGTGACTGTGACTCAACCTCCAGTAGAGACAATTACTCCAGGATCCACTGTCACTATGACCTGTAAAACCAGCCAACCTGTATATTATCACAGTTCTTATGGTCACTATTTGCACTGGTACCAACAGAAATCAGGACAACCTCCAAAACTCCTAATAAAACTAGTGAACCAACGTGTATCAGGAACACCAGCTCGGTTTAGTGGCAGTGGAAGCAGCTCTGACTTCAGTTTGACCATCAGTGGAGTTCAGACTGAAGATGCAGCAGTTTACTACTGTAAGAGTGTCCATTACATAAACAGTGCTTGGCCGTCTACACAGTGATTTGTAGTCGTACAAAAACCTCCCTCAGTCAGACTGCAGAGACACTGAGCTGTTACAGCAGGAAGAGACTCTGACACAGACCACTGAACACAGAGCTGACAGTAACCTCACCAAGTACAAACCAAAACACATCAATTATTCAATGAATTTCCTTGTATTAATCTTGAAATCACCTGACTTGTCAAGGAAAGTCACCAAGCATCTGGAAATGTCAAATTCTAAAAAACTACTTTAATATTTTCTGACGACTCTGCCTTTAGTGATAACACTGTATATAGAGAGCTTATCTTCAGTTAAGTCTTATTTTAGCTACAGTATAATGTTCAGAGTGTGTCAGTTTAGTTAATTTTTAGGTGAAGTTGTAAGAATTGTATCTGCAGTATTTGGAAAACAATTCTTTACCAGCGGGTTTAGACTAAAAGGTTCTAACATAAATATCTGTCATCCAACTTAAAACATACCATGAACAGGTGCAGCCTAAACACTATTTAAAGCTGTGACTTCTTTTTTAGTTTATTGAAATGAACTTAACACCCCAATCCACAACAAACAATGATATAACAAATACTGAGCAGCATAAAACTTGTGCATCATTGTACACACTAACACAAATGTAAAACAGGTCCCCATCCCTTATAGTTAATGAACAATTAAACCACAGAAAGAGTCCAAACCACAAGAGATCAACTGACGATCCTTGTCTGTCTTATGACTGGAGGTAGCAGACAAAGAAAAACAAAATATGGCAAGGTGAACAGAGTCGTAGAATAAATCACGTTGGCCTGTTGTGTCTAGAAAAGGGTCTTTTCTATGCAGTAATCCAAACATCTTTGTCTCTAGAAAACCAGCTCTAGGTCAGGATCTGACAACACAAAAGCCTCTGCTCGCCATTCTTCCTCCACCTGAACGCTCCCCCAGGTACATGCCGTTTATTCTTTTAAAACCACAGTTCAACCAATGTCCTTTCAAGACCAAAGCTCAAGGTTCATGGTGGGTGACAATATTTTTACATATTAGATCATAAACAGAAAATGACTGCATGTGAGAGCACACAGGTGAACATGTTATTTGAAGTGTTACTCACTGCATTTCTACTTTTGGCCAATTTTCACCTTTGACCTTTAACAATCTAATTATAGTTACTTCATCATTGAGTCAAGATGTAATGAAACTCCAACCAGGTTTTATTGGTATATTGTTGAAATGGTTCAACTTTAAGTCAAAGTGAATGATTGTAACAAATTCGTAGCTTTTCTCTCAAAGTGTTAATGAGATAGGCTGGACCTGCCCATACTGACTGTGACGCTACATAGATTTTCATGTTCAAATCAGTCTGTTCAACCAGCCTATTCTCTGCCATTCTCGATCTTGAAAAACCAATGAAAAACAAGCAAACGCATTTCACAGCCACCATGGCGGCTGTGGAGGAGTGGCAATCATCTATTCAGCAGTAGCTGCTGTTTTAAGAGATTTTAACAGCAGCTACTTTCATGTTTACCTGGCAAAGCCGGCAAAACTTGTTTTGATGCCATTTTAATTCTGCTCTGGTGAAGCGAACATACGTTACGCATATGTCATTGGAATCAGTGGTCTGATTGGTTGTAGCTCTGGCCAGTAGTACACAGAGGCACACATAGAAACCGTTAATGCCACCTCTGAGAACTTCCTGTCTATAGGATCTTTGACATACCAAGCTCCGTCTACGAGCTTGGTGGTACAGCCGGGCTATCAATGAGATAATATGTTGACAGGATTACAACTGGTATATGCAAGGACACAGTGACATTGACCTTAGACTCTTGGTCATTAAAATATATTAACTCATCTTTAAGTCCAATTGACCTTTTGTCCAAAATCGAAAAGGACTTCCTCATCGAGCTGTTGAGACGTCATGTTCATTAGAATGAGACAAACAGACGATCTGAAAAAATATCAGTGTTCACAATGTTGATGAAACAACATAAAATAACACAGTCACAATTTATTAAAAGTACATGAATAAAAAACCAAGAGTGCGTCAGGACCAGATTGTTTCACATCAACAGGTGTTTGACTTCAGTGTATTTTTTAACAACTTTTCTGCATCACTGCTCCTCACAGTTTCACTTCTTATGTCACAGAGTCCTCCTGTACTATTAGTATAAAACTAATTTCATGATGTAAATATTGTAAACCTCAACTGCTCTTCTAATATCGGTATTTTCTTGTGTTTCATTAAGATGATATTTAGTGTAAATCCAGGCAGTATTTCTCCTGAGTTTGTGTCCCACGTTGCCTTGAGTCTGTTGAGAGCAGAGAAATCATTTCCATAGAGAGGAGGCTTTGCATGGTCAGCTGATCCTCCAGTGAACTGAGAAGGTTTATAGTCCTGTGAGTTCAACACTGCAGGACTCAGATCTGTCAGTCAACACAGCAGAAACCACAACCACCATGACTCTCATCACCATCCTCATCTGGACGCTGGCCTGCTGCTGTTTTACAGGTTCATTCACTCAGCAACATTTCAAACATCATGTGCTGCCTTTTCTCTCATTTCTTTCTGCTGATAAATCAATCATTTGTTTTTGTCTGCAGGATGCAGCGGTCAGGTGACTGTGACTCAACCTCCAGAAAAGACAATTACTCCAGGATCCACTGTTACTATGACCTGTAAAACCAGCCAAGCTGTATATTATCACAGTTCTTATGGTCACTATTTGCACTGGTACCAACAGAAATCAGGACAACCTCCAAAGCTCATAATAAAATTTGCAAAGCAACGTGTATCAGGAACACCAGATCGGTTTAGTGGCAGTGGAAGCAGCTCTGACTTCAGTTTGACCATCAGTGGAGTTCAGACTGAAGATGCAGCAGTTTACTACTGTCAGAGTGATTACATAAACAGTGGACCTGTGTTAACACAGTGATTTGTAGTCGTACAAAAACCTCCCTCAGTCAGACTGCAGAGACACTGAGCTGTTACAGCAGGAAGAGACTCTGACACAGACCACTGAACACAGAGCTGACAGTAACCTCACCAAGTCTTTCATCATTGCAGGTCACATATAGTTTATTCTCCAGACGACAAACTGAGAGGAACCTGGTTATGAATGCCCCTGTCATTGTTAAGGCAAGGTCTAAATTTACCACTTTGTATGAGATTTCCACCTACACTTCTGCTGCAAATTTTGCTGCAATTTTATTTGACAGGAAATTAGGTGAGAATATTTACAACTCTGTGTTGAGACACTGATGAAAGATTGACATATTTCTGCATTAATTAATAACGTCTACATGTCTTGTTTTAATTTGTTGTCCAAATATTCATGACTCAAACCTGTGTAATGTGGTAGCTGGTATGTTTTTGGACTTGCCAGACCACCAGTTTATCAATGGATGTGACGTCAATCAGGTGTGTGATGCAGTTTTAGATTTTAGAAATCAACAACTGGGTCTCTTAAAGAGGAACCACAGTTTGGTATCAAGTCATTCATTTGTAATCAAATTTTTCCTGCTTCCTGTCTTGTGTCTTACTTCCTGTGTTTTCCTCCTGTTTGATGAAATGTTCCTGCCTTAATGAGCTGCACCTGTGTCTCATCTTTTCTCTTCCTTGTACATACATAAACACCTCCCTTTCCTTATTGTCACTGAACATCTCCAGTAGTAAAGGGGCCATCTTGTACCAAAACGTGTTTTTTTTTTGTTTTTTAATTCAGAGGGCTAACCATCTGGTCCTGGGCATTTCCCATTTTCAAAGAAAATGCAGCCGCATTAAGTTCAGTAACAGTCATTGGATTCTCTGAATCTTCTGCAGCCGACTGATCGACCAAGGAAATATCCACATTATCAAAAAAGTTATGGAAAAGTGGAGCCCTGATCAGATGAGTAAAGAGACATGTAAAATACCTTAAATACATTGTAGTTCAGTAAAAAAAAAAAAAAAATCAATGTTCACGATGATGATGAAACAACATAAAAGAACAGTCACAATTTACAAAATGTACCTGAATAAAAAAACAAATGAGCATCAGGACCAGATGAACTCTCTCTCTGTGTCACCTCTGTTTTCTGTTTCACATCAACAGGTGTTTGACTTCAGTGTATTTTTTAACAACTTTTCTGCATCACTGCTCCTCACAGTTTCACTTCTTATGTCACAGAGTCCTCCTGTACTATTAGTATAAAACTAATTTCATGATGTAAATATTGTAAACATCAACTGCTCTTCTAACATCAGTATTTTCTTGTGTTTCATTAAGATGATATTTAGTGTAAATCCAGGCAGTATTTCTCCTGAGTTTGTGTCCCACGTTGCCTTGAGTCTGTTGAGAGCAGAGAAATCATTTCCATAGAGAGGAGGCTTTGCATGGTCAGCTGATCCTCCAGTGAACTGAGAAGGTTTATAGTCCTGTGAGTTCAACACTGCAGGACTCAGATCTGTCAGTCAACACAGCAGAAACCACAACCACCATGACTCTCATCACCATCCTCATCTGGACGCTGGCCTGCTGCTGTTTTACAGGTTCATTCACTCAGCAACATTTCAAACATCATGTGCTGCCTTTTCTCTCATTTCTTTCTGCTGATAAATCAATCATTTGTTTTTGTCTGCAGGATGCAGCGGTCAGGTGACTGTGACTCAACCTCCAGAAAAGACAATTACTCCAGGATCCACTGTTACTATGACCTGTAAAACCAGCCAACCTGTATATTACACAGACAGTTCTTATGGTGACTATTTGTTCTGGTACCAACAGAAATCAGGACAACGTCCAAAGCTCCTAATAAAATTTGCAAACCAACGTGTATCAGGAACACCAGATCGGTTTAGTGGCAGTGGAAGCAGCTCTGACTTCAGTTTGACCATCAGTGGAGTTCAGACTGAAGATGCAGCAGTTTACTACTGTCAGAGTTACCATAGCATGGTAACGTGTTCACACAGTGATTTGTAGTCGTACAAAAACCTCCCTCAGTCAGACTGCAGAGACACTGAGCTGTTACAGCAGGAAGAGACTCTGACACAGACCACTGAACACAGAGCTGACAGTAACCTCACCAAGTAGAAAACACTGGTTGATGCTAATATACTGTTGAGTTTCATGATTCATTTTAAAGTCTAATGACACTATTTTACAGTTTTTTCTCTACTGTTTTGATGCTACAGTCAAATCAAAGTCCACATGTTCAAATCAGTTAACACACAGGTCTGAACAGAAACACTCTGGTCAAAATGACACATTTTGTTTGCAGAAGGCTCCAACAGCCTAAACATTTCAAATATGCAACAAAAGTGAATTTTACCTTCAAACAACACAACTTGCAGCCAAATGTTCACGCTCTTCCAATCAATGGTTACACAATGGACAACAAAATACAAAATACAGCATCAGTGTGAAACAGTGAAGCTTTGCTGGTAATTGTACCAGCCTACATGACTTGTTGACTTATTACGTAGAAAGTATGTGTTAAATTTACCATCTTGTAAAGAATTGGATCCAGAATCAGAAACACTTTGAAACAAATGTGTTGGTTCCATGTCATTCTTTTTCTAAACTGTCTGAAAACTGCAAAAAAAAAAACGTGTGAATCCAGTGAGAAAGTGTCAACACATTTACAAGAGACGACCTCTGCTCTGCTGAGATGGTGATGATGAAGACCAAGTGAATCCCAGTTTCTTTAAGCAGGTCAAAGCAATCAAGAAAAACTGTATATTCAGTAGCTATCAACTGTTAAAACCAACACATTTTCTTTATCTTTTAAATTCCTGTCAGATATGTATTGTTCCCTTTTTAAAGAGATAAATCATTTCAGTTTCATAATATAAATGAGATATATATTACATAAAGACCTGTTTTAATGATCATTTAAATCCTAATGTTTTATTTTCTTACTCTCAGAGAGTTATCAGTTAAAGTTATAAAATGTTTCTTTTCTTATTTCTCTTCATAAAATAAGAGTCAACAACATTTGATGATGTTTTGTATCAGTTGAAAGTTTATTGGCAAAAGCATCAGTCATCAACATGACAGTTATTAAACACACTCACATCCAGCTGCTGAGCTCCACACATTCCTCTCTAAGTTGTTGTTGTCCAACACTTTGCAGCAGTGTTGTTCTCTGTCACACAAAGCTTTACTTTCCTCTACAAACATTAAAACTCATATTGATGAGAGCAGCAGGTGTGTTCCTCCTGCTCCCCCAGACAGAGCTCCTGTCCTGGGCTTCAGTCAGCCCCTCTAGCCCTGACACTGGCTCCTGCGGGAGAGACTCGGTCTGGATGTGGTCATGATGGCTGACCTTGCAGGAGTACAGCTCTCCTCTCATCCAGCTCTCCCGGCTCAGGCTCAGGACGCTGCTGCTGCTGAAGCGTCCGCTCTTTCTCCTCCTCTGAGCTGCTCAGGACCCCTCTGTCACCTCTCTACCGTCCACCTCCCAGCTCACCACGGCTCCCTGAGGAGAGTAGCCGGTCAGCAGGCAGGCCAGCGTGGCCGAGCCCCCGTCCACGGTGAGCTGCTCAGAGGAGGGGGGAAGCAGAGAGACTGAGGGGCTGACCGTGGAGCCAGCTGGAGGGGAGAGCAGAGACACACGAGGAGCACGTTAACTTCCACTGTAGGACAGACAGCTGAACATGACACAGTGATGATACATGACAGAGGTTAACACAACTGTGGATCAGCTGTGTTTTATCACACTGACATCAGACAGAGGAGAGGAGGCTTTAACACACAAAACAAAGTAGAGGCAGTTTTCACCAGTCAAAGTACTGACACTTCTTCTGTGACACTCATCATAAATCACTGACAATGAAACAATCACATCCAACATGACTTGAGTGTAAATGTCGTGGAAAAGTGTCTTTAATGATCATTAACGTCAAATGTTCTCATCTGCTTTTTAATGTTTGACAGTAAAACTCATCTGTGACTTTGTTGTGGAAAAAAGTCTAATGTGTGTAAACGGTTAAAGACTTTGACATCTGTCTGTTTCACTTCCTTTTCTCCACATCAAACTAACCGACTGTCCACATAAACTAAACTATATTTAATGTGCATGTGAACTTACTAATTTATCATTTAAGAGTTTTGTATTTTAATCATTTATTTAACGTTAAAATGTAAAAATGAGACAATCGATGACATTTTTAAAAATGTTCAAATTCTCCTCACTCTACTGTGACAAACTCTTCTTTCTTAAACAAGTATTCAGTTCAAATGAAATAATTCACTTCAAATTATTTAGCGTCAATTTAACAACAATATCATCAATAATATTCATTTAAAAATCATCTCTGCAATTTTTTACTCAACATTTGAAATTACCCAGAGGCAAGAAATGACAAAAATATTCATCACATATAAAGTAGCCAAAAATAAAATGATAATTTATCACAATATGATGTTAAATTTGTTCTGATACATTATGTTGTCAAAATAAGAAAATTCTGATACTTACAGTTAACGATGAGTTTGGTTCCTCCACCAAAAGTCCACCACAGTGATACAAAGTCATTAAGTGGCCGTACAAAAACCTCCTGCACTGTCAACAAGCATCTATCCACTGAAAACACACTTGTTTTTCTAATAACACAACAACATTTACACTTGACTGAATTTACAACACTTGTTTTAATGATATAGATCAAATCTATTGTAGAATTAAAGGTTATTTTTCAACTTTTCAACATATTCTTGACCTGACAGACACATGATCACAGTGTCCTTGTAACAAAGACAATTTTATTCACAATTATTTCACATTAAACATGATGTTTTTACATTATGAAGATTTACAAAGTCATTTGAAATAAATATGAAAGATGTTAAAAATGTCCAATAAAGCATGTGAGTAAACTAAACGCAGACAAACAGACACATCATACCAACCACAGTGGACACAAACTGATCCTTAAATCTTCAACTGCTCTTCTAACATCAGTATTTTCTTGTGTTTCATTAAGATGATATTTAGTGTAAATCCAGGCAGTATTTCTCCTGAGTTTGTGTCCCACGTTGCCTCGAGTCTGTTGAGAGCAGAGAAATCATTTCCATAGAGAGGAGGCTTTGCATGGTCAGCTGATCCTCCAGTGAACTGAGAAGGTTTATAGTCCTGTGAGTTCAACACTGCAGGACTCAGATCTGTCAGTCAACACAGCAGAAACCACAACCACCATGACTCTCATCACCATCCTCATCTGGACGCTGGCCTGCTGCTGTTTTACAGGTTCATTCACTCAGCAACATTTCAAACATCATGTGCTGCCTTTTCTCTCATTTCTTTCTGCTGATAAATCAATCATTTGTTTTTGTCTGCAGGATGCAGCGGTCAGGTGACTGTGACTCAACCTCCAGAAAAGACAATTACTCCAGGATCCACTGTTACTATGACCTGTAGAACCAGCCAACCTGTTTATTATCACAGTTCTTATGGTCACTATTTGCACTGGTATCAACAGAAATCAGGACAACCTCCAAAGCTCCTAATATATCTGGCAAACCAACGTGTATCAGGAACACCAGATCGGTTTAGTGGCAGTGGAAGCAGCTCTGACTTCAGTTTGACCATCAGTGGAGTTCAGACTGAAGATGCAGCAGTTTACTACTGTCAGAGTCTCCATAGCATAAACAGTGCTTATGTGTTCACACAGTGATTTGTAGTCGTACAAAAACCTCCCTCAGTCAGACTGCAGAGACACTGAGCTGTTACAGCAGGAAGAGACTCTGACACAGACCACTGAACACAGAGCTGACAGTAACCTCACCAAGTAGAAAATAGTATAGATAATAATGTGGTAAATATGTCACATATATTCTAATTTGTTTTTCAAGTTAAAACTATGAAACTAACATTATTATGATCTACATCATCCATGATTCTCTTTCCTCATATTAGACCAATCAACAGAATATTTGACAAAAAAGTTACAAATATAAACATGTTGTTCATCACTTCAAGGAACAAATGATCATTTTGTCCAAATGTGATAAAAATTCATCTACCAGCATCATTTAAACTTCACTAATTGACATGTTAGTTGTTTTTGTTAAATGTAGCAGGATGAGTTTCATCCCTGCTCATCAATGCAGGTGAGGTCGCTGCCTCCTTCGACTCATCATTCAGCCAATCACCACCTGGGGACACATTATAAAAAGGTACGGTGTCCATCTTGACCCCTTTGTTCTTTGGTCCCCAGACCGCCCACTTCCTGGTTGTCTCTCTTCCGGCTTCATGTTGTTACCTGTGCAGGTGATGTGACAGTGACTGTCTCGGTTCATTTATTCACCATCGATCACACTATTTAGTTGAATTGTAGCCATGTGTGTTGCTGGTCTCATGCATGGCGCGTTTGGGTTTTGATCCGTCCTCTTGACTGGTTTGTTCGGGTCTTCCCACTGATGCTGCTCGGGTGTGGAGCGCGCCTCACCTCCCCAACAGGTGATAGACGCCGCCCATCGGTATGTTTGTTTTATGGCCGTTAACTGTCCCTGCTCATCCTGCTGTACTTGTTGTATTAATCTGGCTCATTTGACTGTGTTATTTTATTTTGTAACTTTGTTAAATTGATTCTATTGGACATGAGGTTAATTTGTGGTATATAGTATTTATTTATTTAGTTAACTCTTTTAGGGTCGTTAGCGCATTTTACGCGCTTTTCATTCTTCATTTTCTGATCATTGTGTCTGTGTTCATTCATATAACATGACTTTTGACAAGACTGTGTATATTTGATCTTGTTATTTCCAGCTCAGCTCCTACATTAAGGCTAAATACACTGTGTACAAACAAGTGTTACACTCATACCGTCAAGAGCAAATAATGTCCCATTGAAACCCATTCAAACTGCAGCTTCTGATCTCACTTCCATTAAAGCATAATACATGCATTATATTATATCTGAGAGTCAATCTGGGCTTTTACCTCGAATTGATCATTTCACTACTCTCCACCAGATAGTGTCATTTTGAACATATTCAGCATATGGAGAAAAACTGTTATTTTAACTAGATGACACTGTCACAACTCCTCCTCCCTCTCCCTTAAACTTTAACTCTGAGAAGTTTTTGTGTATATGTGTGTGTGTTTGACCTTATGACATTATGATCAAAGGGCTGGTGGTTTTATTGATTCTGTTCCATGTGCAGTTCAAAGTCCCTCTAAAGATTAGTTTGTATAGATACACACCAACACCTCATGGCAACAGAAAAGAAGTTACCATAGGAGGCTGTTTATTGAGGAGCTGGGGAAGACTCTCGTGACCCCACAAATGGTGAAGAGACACCACCTTCCCCACACACCAGGTGCTGCAGCCTTGGTGTCGGATGATTCAGTGACTCAGTCTCCTGTATCAAAGTCTGTTGGTCTGGGGACACGGTCTCTCTCAGCTGCACAGCCACTACAGGAGTTGATGATGATCTCAGTTGGTACCTGCAGAAACCTGGACAGCCTCACAAACTGCTGTTTTATAAAATAAGTTCACGTGAATCTGATACTTGAGTCGTTTCAGCAGCAGTGGATCTGAACCTGAGTTCACTCTGACAATCAGTGGAGTTCAGGCTGAAGATGCAGGAGATTACTACTGCATGGGAGTGTATAGAGGACCAGTGTTCACACAGTGATATGACGTCACACAAAAACCTCCCTCAGTCAGACCATGTACAGTTTGTGTCTTGCAGCTGTGAGTTTCTGTAGAAGACTGTGACATGAATGACTGGTTCACTGAACATCACACTGTAGTTTCACATGTATTTTTACTCTGGTGCTTTAAAGAAACTGACAGTTTTCTCTTACTGATCTGTTTCATGGAAATGGTTTATAAGAAGACTTAAAAAGTAAAAAATAATCTAATCAATTAATGATCGTATACATTAATGTAACATTAAATACTTGTATCTATCTCTTCAACAAGTCAACTAATAACATTCAAAACCACAAACACGTGAAATGTTGTTATTGACTTTCAAACACACATGAAGTTAAAGTCACCAGCCAGTTAGCTCCTTGTCCAAAGGTAATAAAATCCACATACCAGCACCTTTAAACACACTGTGTCTATGTACATGATCAATTCATTTCACAGCTCATATCACTTATAATATTATATAAAGTTATAAAAGAAGTTTTACTTTTTTCTCTTCATTAAATAACAGACAAAAAATTAAGTTTTGTGTCAGTTCAAGCTTCATTATCAACATGACACTTATAAAATAAGTGTTTTATAAATATTATATTGTGTTTCATTAAGATGATATTTAGTGTAAATCCAGGCAGTATTTCTCCTGAGTTTGTGTCCCACGTTGCCTTGAGTCTGTTGAGAGCAGAGAAATCATTTCCATAGAGAGGAGGCTTTGCATGGTCAGCTGATCCTCCAGTGAACTGAGAAGGTTTATAGTCCTGTGAGTTCAACACTGCAGGACTCAGATCTGTCAGTCAACACAGCAGAAACCACAACCACCATGACTCTCATCACCATCCTCATCTGGACGCTGGCCTGCTGCTGTTTTACAGGTTCATTCACTCAGCAACATTTCAAACATCATGTGCTGCCTTTTCTCTCATTTCTTTCTGCTGATAAATCAATCATTTGTTTTTGTCTGCAGGATGCAGCGGTCAGGTGACTGTGACTCAACCTCCAGTAAAGACATTTACTCCAGGATCCACTGTTACTATGACCTGTAGAACCAGCCAAGATGTTTATTATTACAGTTCTTATGGTCACTATTTGTACTGGTACCAACAGAAATCAGGACAACCTCCAAAGCTCCTAATAAAATTTGCGAGCTCACTTGAATCAGGAACACCAGCTCGGTTTAGTGGCAGTGGAAGCAGCTCTGACTTCAGTTTGACCATCAGTGGAGTTCAGACTGAAGATGCAGCAGTTTACTACTGTCAGAGTTACCATTGGATAAACAGTGCTAATGTGTTCACACAGTGATTTGTAGTCGTACAAAAACCTCCCTCAGTCAGACTGCAGAGACACTGAGCTGTTACAGCAGGAAGAGACTCTGACACAGACCACTGAACACAGAGCTGACAGTAACCTCACCAAGTAGAAAATATTGATTCACACATTTGTATTGTTAAATTTTTATAAAATATTTCAATTTCCTCTTCAAGTAAAAAAAAAAATGAAAGTAAAGTTGTTATGATATATATCAATCATGATGTTCTCTTCTGGAACAGGTGAAGATGGACTTGATCATTCTACACGTCAATCACTGAGTCCATCCTCACCTCCTCCATCCATATATGCTACGCTGCTGCTACTGCAAAGGACCTGAGCAGACTGCAGCATATCACCTGCTTTTCTGAGAGGGAGATCGGCTACAATCTAACTAATCTAATCTAACTTCCCTCCAGGATCCTGAGACATGCAATAAAGACTGTAGCTGACCTCTCCCACCCCTGACACAAACTCTTTGAGGTGCTCTCTTCTGGCAGGAGGCTGTGGTCCTCCAGGACCAAAGCCTCTCACCACAAAAAACATTTTTTTATAATCATCTGCTATGACAGCGTAATCTGCTATTAACCGTATCAACAAGACTAAATAACCCCGCTGACACTGACACTTTAAGTTTTTGCACCAAGAACCAGAACAAAGTCCTCGCATGTGAAAACCAACTTGGCAATAAAACTGATTCTGATTCTCATATTAGACCTATCAGCAGAAAGCTTGACAAAAAATAAAATAAAGAGAGTTACAAATATGCACAACATGTTGTTTCATCACTTCAATAAACTAATGAGCATCATGTTGGATGTAATTCTAATAATTTTGCCCTGGTAAATATTTTATTATACATATATATATATACATACATAGAGAGAGAGAGGTTAGTGTACCCTAGGGACCCTGCCCAGAGGGTCACTAGGGCCTCACCCTGGAGCCAGGCCTGGAAAGGGAGCGAACACCTGTGCCCGGGCCTTCACCGATGGGGACCGGCTGGACAAAGCCCAAAACAGGGACATGGGAGCGAATCCTGGTGGGCCCTCCACCCACTGGGGGAACCACTGGGGTCTGGTGCCTTGTAGATTGGGCGGCAGTCAAAGGCGGTGGACTTGGCGGTCTGATCCTTGTTTACAGAAGCTAAATCTAGGGACATAGAATGTCACCGCGTTAGAACCGGAGCCAGAGCTGGAACCAGAATTTGTGTGGGAGGTGAAGAGATACCAGTTAGATATAGTCAGGCTCACCTACACACATTGTTCTCCCTCTGCGACCAAACTCATCAAGAGGGGCTAGACCCCTCAGGTGGCATTACAGAACTGTGGTCACAAGGTGACTGGTAGTGGTGACAATCCTTTAATTGCTTGGTGGACACCAGCAGTGAGGGATGCCATCAGGCTGAGTCCTACAAGACCTTGCTGGCTTGTGGGCCCGAGGCAGCTGGTGGGTACTCGCAGGATGAGCGATGTGCAGCCCGGGTGGTTGAGAAGGCAAAAATACAGGTGTGGGAGGAGTTCGGAGAGAACATGGAGGAGGATTTTAGGTTGGCCCCGAAGTAATTCTAGCTGACTGTCTGGTGTCTCAGGAGTGGGAAACACCACAGCATCCACACTGTTCTTGGTGTGAATGGGGAGCTGCTGAGTTCAAGTTTTTATAAGTATCATCTACTCTTTCACTGCAAAAAGGTCAAAATGTGTTGCTAACTTATTTGACAGGAATTTAGGTGTGAAAATACAAATTGACACTTTTCTGCATTACAACTAATAATGTCTACATATGTCTGACTTTGGTTTGTTGTCCAAATATTCATGACTCAAGCCTGTGTAATGTGGTAGCTGGTATGTTTTTGGACTCACCAGACCACCAGTTTATCAGTGGATGTGACTTTAATCAGGAGTGTGATGTAATTTTAGATTTAAAGTCAACAACTGGGTCTCTTAAAAAGGAACCACAATTTGGTATCAACTCATTGTAACCTGAAAGTATTTTATGTCATTTCCTTTTCCAGTTATTATTACATCTGGACTATATAACTATATGTGTATATTTGTGTTCATAACATATTATGTTGACAATATTTACAAGGACATAGTGACATTGAACCTAAAAATATCACCAAAATATAGTAACTAATAATAATATTATTAATATATATTAATAATAATAATTAATTCATCTTTGAGTTCAACTGAACATTTGTCCAAAATCTTTAGGGACTCCATCACCGAGCTTTGAGACTAGACTAGAATGGGACAAACACAATTCACAATTTACTAAAAAAGAATTTACTAAAACGTTTCTGAATAAAAAAACCAAATGAGCGTCAGGACCAGATGAACTCTCTCTCTCTGTCACCTCAGCTTGTTCTGTTTCACATCAACAGGTGTTTGACTTCAGTGTATTTTTTAACAACTTTTCTGCATCACTGCTCCTCACAGTTTCACTTCTTATGTCACAGAGTCCTCCTATACTATTAGTATAAAACTAATTTCTTGATGTAAATATTGTAAACCTCAACTGCTCTTCTAATATCGGTATTTTCTTGTGTTTCATTAAGATGATATTTAGTGTAAATCCAGGCAGTATTTCTCCTGAGTTTGTGTCCCACGTTGCCTTGAGTCTGTTGAGAGCAGAGAAATCATTTCCATAGAGAGGAGGCTTTGCATGGTCAGCTGATCCTCCAGTGAACTGAGAAGGTTTATAGTCCTGTGAGTTCAACACTGCAGGACTCAGATCTGTCAGTCAACACAGCAGAAACCACAACCACCATGACTCTCATCACCATCCTCATCTGGATGCTGGCCTGCTGCTGTTTTACAGGTTCATTCACTCAGCAACATTTCAAACATCATGTGCTGCCTTTTCTCTCATTTCTTTCTGCTGATAAATCAATCATTTGTTTTTGTCTGCAGGATGCAGCGGTCAGGTGACTGTGACTCAACCTCCAGAAAAGACAATTACTCCAGGATCCACTGTTACTATGACCTGTAAAACCAGTCGACCTGTTTACACAGACAGTCATGGTGATCGCATGTTCTGGTACCAACAGAAATCAGGACAAATTCCAAAGCTCCTAATAAAACTAGTGAACCAACGTGTATCAGGAACACCAGATCGGTTTAGTGGCAGTGGAAGCAGCTCTGACTTCAGTTTGACCATCAGTGGAGTTCAGACTGAAGATGCAGCAGTTTACTACTGTCAGAGTTTCCATGTAATCAACAGTGCTTATGTGTTCACACAGTGATTTGTAGTCGTACAAAACCTCCCTCAGTCAGACTGCAGAGACACTGAGCTGTTACAGCAGAAAGAGACTCTGACACAGACCACTGAACACAGAGCTGACAGTAACCTCACCAAGTAGAAAACACTGGTTGATGCTAATATACTGTTGAGTTTCATGATTCATTTTAAAGTCTAATGACACTATTTTACAGTTTTTCTCTACTGTTTTGATGCTACAGTCAAATCAAAGTCCACATGTTCAAATCAGTTAACACACAGGTCTGAACAGAAACACTCTGGTCAAAATGACACATTTTGTTTGCAGAAGGCTCCAACAGCCTAAACATTTCAAATATGCAACAAAAGTGAATTTTACCTTCAAACAACACAACTTGCAGCCAAATGTTCACGCTCTTCCAATCAATGGTTACACAATGGACAACAAAATACAAAATACAGCATCAGTGTGAAACAGTGAAGCTTTGCTGGTAATTGTACCAGCCTACATGACTTGTTGACTTATTACGTAGAAAGTATGTGTTAAATTTACCATCTTGTAAAGAATTGGATCCAGAATCAGAAACACTTTGAAACAAATGTGTTGATTCCATGTCATTCTTTTTCTAAACTGTGTCTGAAAACTGCAAAAAAAAAAAAACGTGTGAATCCAGTGAGAAAGTGTCAACACATTTACAAGAGACGACCTCTGCTCTGCTGAGATGGTGATGATGAAGACCAAGTGAATCCCAGTTTCTTTAAGCAGGTCAAAGCAATCAAGAAAAACTGTATATTCAGTAGCTATCAACTGTTAAAACCAACACATTTTCTTTATCTTTTAAATTCCTGTCAGATATGTATTGTTCCCTTTTTAAAGAGATAAATCATTTCAGTTTCATAATATAAATGAGATATATATTACATAAAGACCTGTTTTAATGATCATTTAAATCCTAATGTTTTATTTTCTTACTCTCAGAGGGTTATCAGTTAAAGTTATAAAATGTTTCTTTTCTTATTTCTCTTCATAAAATAAGAGTCAACAACATTTGATGATGTTTTGTATCAGTTGAAAGTTTATTGGCAAAAGCATCAGTCATCAACATGACAGTTATTAAACACACTCACATCCAGCTGCTGAGCTCCACACATTCCTCTCTAAGTTGTTGTTGTCCAACACTTTGCAGCAGTGTTGTTCTCTGTCACACAAAGCTTTACTTTCCTCTACAAACATTAAAACTCATATTGATGAGAGCAGCAGGTGTGTTCCTCCTGCTCCCCCAGACAGAGCTCCTGTCCTGGGCTTCAGTCAGCCCCTCTAGCCCTGACACTGGCTCCTCTTGGAGAGACTCGGTCTGGATGTGGTCATGATGGCTGACCTTGCAGGAGTACAGCTCTCCTCTCATCCAGCTCTCCCGGCTCAGGCTCAGGACGCGCTGCTGCTGCTGTGGCGTCCGCTCTTCTCCTCCTCTGAGCTGCTCAGGACCCCTCTGTCACCTCTCTACCGTCCACCTCCCAGCTCACCACGGCTCCCTGAGGAGAGTAGCCGGTCAGCAGGCAGGCCAGCGTGGCCGAGCCCCCGTCCACGGTGAGCTGCTCAGAGGAGGGGGAAGCAGAGAGACTGAGGGCCTGACCGTGGAGCCAGCTGGAGGGAGAGCAGAGACACACGAGGAGCACGTTAACTTCCACTGTAGGACAGACAGCTGAACATGACACAGTGATGATACATGACAGAGGTTAACACAACTGTGGATCAGCTGTGTTTTATCACACTGACATCAGACAGAGGAGAGGAGGCTTTAACACACAAAACAAAGTAGAGGCAATTTTCACCAGTCAAAGTACTGACACTTCTTCTGTGACACTCATCATAAATCACTGACAATGAAACAATCACATCCAACATGACTTGAGTGTAAATGTCGTGGAAAAGTGTCTTTAATGATCATTAAGTCAAATGTTCTCATCTGCCTTTTAATGTTTGACAGTAAAAACTCATCTGTGACTTTGTTGTGGAAAAAAGTCTAATGAGTCTAAACGGTTAAAGACTTTGACATCTGTCTGTTTCACTTCCTTTTCTCCACATCAAACTAACCGACTGTCCACGCAAACTAAACTATATTTAATGTGCATGTGAACTTACTAATTTATCATTTAAGAGTTTTGTATTTTAATCATTTATTTAACATTAAAATTTAAAAATAAGACAATCGATGACATTTTTAAAAATGTTCAAATTCTCCTCACTCTACTGTGACAAACTCTTCTTTCTTAAACAAGTATTCAGTTCAAATGAAATAATTCACTTCAAATTATTTAGCGTCAATTTAACAACAATATCATCAATAATATTCATTTAAAAATCATCTCTGCAATTTTTACTCAACATTTGAAATTACCCAGAGGCAAGAAATGACAAAAATATTCATCACATATAAAGTAGCCAAAAATAAAATGATAATTTATCACAATATGATGTAAAATTTGTTCTGATACATTATGTTGTCAAAATAAGAAAATTCTGATACTTACAGTTAACGATGAGTTTGGTTCCTCCACCAAAAGTGTTCCACAGTGATACAAAGTCATTAAGTGGCCGTACAAAAACCTCCTGCACTGTCAACAAGCATCTATCCACTGAAAACACACTTGTTTTTCTAATAACACAACAACATTTACACTTGACTGAATTTACAACACTTGTTTTAATGATATAGATCAAATCTTTTGTAGAATTAAAGGTTATTTTTCAGCTTTTCAACATATTCTTGACCTGACAGACACATGATCACAGTGTCCTTGTAACAAAGACAATTTTATTCACAATTATTTCACATTAAACATCATGTTTTTAAATGATGAAGATTTACAAAGTCATTTGAAATAAATATGAAAGATGTTAAAAATGTCCAATAAAGCATGTGAGTAAACTAAAGGCAGACAAACAGACACATCATACCAACCACAGTGGACACAAACTGATCCTTAAATCCTCAACTGCTCTTCTAACATCAGTATTTTCTTGTGTTTCATTAAGATGATATTTAGTGTAAATCCAGGCAGTATTTCTCCTGAGTTTGTGTCCCACGTTGCCTTGAGTCTGTTGAGAGCAGAGAAATCATTTCCATAGAGAGGAGGCTTTGCATGGTCAGCTGATCCTCCAGTGAACTGAGAAGGTTTATAGTCCTGTGAGTTCAACACTGCAGGACTCAGATCTGTCAGTCAACACAGCAGAAACCACAACCACCATGACTCTCATCACCATCCTCATCTGGACGCTGGCCTGCTGCTGTTTTACAGGTTCATTCACTCAGCAACATTTCAAACATCATGTGCTGCCTTTTCTCTCATTTCTTTCTGCTGATAAATCAATCATTTGTTTTTGTCTGCAGGATGCAGCGGTCAGGTGACTGTGACTCAACCTCCAGTAAAGACAATTACTCCAGGATCCACTGTTACTATGACCTGTAAAACCAGCCAAGGTGTTTACAACAATAATTACATGTTCTGGTACCAACAGAAATCAGGACAAACTCCAAAGCTCATAATAAAACTAGTGAACCAACGTGTATCAGGAACACCAGCTCGGTTTAGTGGCAGTGGAAGCAGCTCTGACTTCAGTTTGACCATCAGTGGAGTTCAGACTGAAGATGCAGCAGTTTACTACTGTCAGAGTGAACATAACATAGGCAGTTCTTGGCCGTCTACACAGTGATTTGTAGTCGTACAAAAACCTCCCTCAGTCAGACTGCAGAGACACTGAGCTGTTACAGCAGGAAGAGACTCTGACACAGACCACTGAACACAGAGCTGACAGTAACCTCACCAAGTACAAACCAAAACACATCAATTATTCAATGAATTTCCTTGTATTAATCTTGAAATCACCTGACTTGTCAAGGAAAGTCACCAAGCATCTGGAAATGTCAAATTCTAAAAAACTACTTTAATATTTTCTGACGACTCTGCCTTTAGTGATAACACTGTATATAGAGAGCTTATCTTCAGTTAAGTCTTATTTTAGCTACAGTATAATGTTCAGAGTGTGTCAGTTTAGTTAATTTTTAGGTGAAGTTGTAAGAATTGTATCTGCAGTATTTGGAAAACAATTCTTTACCAGCGGGTTTAGACTAAAAGGTTCTAACATAAATATCTGTCATCCAACTTAAAACATACCATGAACAGGTGCAGCCTAAACACTATTTAAAGCTGTGACTTCTTTTTTAGTTTATTGAAATGAACTTAACACCCCAATCCACAACAAACAATGATATAACAAATACTGAGCAGCATAAAACTTGTGCATCATTGTACACACTAACACAAATGTAAAACAGGTCCCCATCCCTTATAGTTAATGAACAATTAAACCACAGAAAGAGTCCAAACCACAAGAGATCAACTGACGATCCTTGTCTGTCTTATGACTGGAGGTAGCAGACAAAGAAAAACAAAATATGGCAAGGTGAACAGAGTCGTAGAATAAATCACGTTGGCCTGTTGTGTCTAGAAAAGGGTCTTTTCTATGCAGTAATCCAAACATCTTTGTCTCTAGAAAACCAGCTCTAGGTCAGGATCTGACAACACAAAGCCTCTGCTCGCCATTCTTCCTCCACCTGAACGCTCCCCCAGGTACATGCCGTTTATTCTTTTAAAACCACAGTTCAACCAATGTCCTTTCAAGACCAAAGCTCAAGGTTCATGGTGGGTGACAATATTTTTACATATTAGATCATAAACAGAAAATGACTGCATGTGAGAGCACACAGGTGAACATGTTATTTGAAGTGTTACTCACTGCATTTCTACTTTTGGCCAATTTTCACCTTTGACCTTTAACAATCTAATTATAGTTACTTCATCATTGAGTCAAGATGTAATGAAACTCCAACCAGGTTTTATTGGTATATTGTTGAAATGGTTCAACTTTAAGTCAAAGTGAATGATTGTAACAAATTCGTAGCTTTTCTCTCAAAGTGTTAATGAGATAGGCTGGACCTGCCCATACTGACTGTGACGCTACATAGATTTTCATGTTCAAATCAGTCTGTTCAACCAGCCTATTCTCTGCCATTCTCGATCTTGAAAAACCAATGAAAAACAAGCAAGCGCATTTCACAGCCACCATGGCGGCTGTGGAGGAGTGGCAATCATCTATTCAGCAGTAGCTGCTGTTTTAAGAGATTTTAACAGCAGCTACTTTCATGTTTACCTGGCAAAGCCGGCAAAACTTGTTTTGATGCCATTTTAATTCTGCTCTGGTGAAGCGAACATACGTTACGCATATGTCATTGGAATCAGTGGTCTGATTGGTTGTAGCTCTGGCCAGTAGTAGTACAGAGGCACACATAGAAACCGTTAATGCCACCTCTGAGAACTTCCTGTCTATAGGATCTTTGACATACCAAGCTCCGCTCTCACGAGCTTGGTGGTACAGCCGGGCTATCAATGAGATAATATGTTGACAGGATTACAACTGGTATATGCAAGGACACAGTGACATTGACCTTAGACTCTTGGTCATTAAAATATATTAACTCATCTTTAAGTCCAATTGACCTTTTGTCCAAAATCGAAAAGGACTTCCTCATCGAGCTGTTGAGACGTCATGTTCATTAGAATGAGACAAACAGACGATCTGAAAAAATATCAGTGTTCACAATGTTGATGAAACAACATAAAATAACACAGTTACAATTTATTAAAAGTACATGAATAAAAAACCAAGAGTGCGTCAGGACCAGATTGTTTCACATCAACAGGTGTTTGACTTCAGTGTATTTTTTAACAACTTTTCTGCATCACTGCTCCTCACAGTTTCACTTCTTATGTCACAGAGTCCTCCTGTACTATTAGTATAAAACTAATTTCATGATGTAAATATTGTAAACCTCAACTGCTCTTCTAATATCGGTATTTTCTTGTGTTTCATTAAGATGATATTTAGTGTAAATCCAGGCAGTATTTCTCCTGAGTTTGTGTCCCACGTTGCCTTGAGTCTGTTGAGAGCAGAGAAATCATTTCCATAGAGAGGAGGCTTTGCATGGTCAGCTGATCCTCCAGTGAACTGAGAAGGTTTATAGTCCTGTGAGTTCAACACTGCAGGACTCAGATCTGTCAGTCAACACAGCAGAAACCACAACCACCATGACTCTCATCACCATCCTCATCTGGACGCTGGCCTGCTGCTGTTTTACAGGTTCATTCACTCAGCAACATTTCAAACATCATGTGCTGCCTTTTCTCTCATTTCTTTCTGCTGATAAATCAATCATTTGTTTTTGTCTGCAGGATGCAGCGGTCAGGTGACTGTGACTCAACCTCCAGAAAAGACAATTACTCCAGGATCCACTGTTACTATGACCTGTAAAACCAGTCGACCTGTTTACACAGACAGTCATGGTGATCGCATGTTCTGGTACCAACAGAAATCAGGACAAATTCCAAAGCTCCTAATAAAACTAGTGAACCAACGTGTATCAGGAACACCAGATCGGTTTAGTGGCAGTGGAAGCAGCTCTGACTTCAGTTTGACCATCAGTGGAGTTCAGACTGAAGATGCAGCAGTTTACTACTGTCAGAGTTTCCATGTAATCAACAGTGCTTATGTGTTCACACAGTGATTTGTAGTCGTACAAAAACCTCCCTCAGTCAGACTGCAGAGACACTGAGCTGTTACAGCAGAAAGAGACTCTGACACAGACCACTGAACACAGAGCTGACAGTAACCTCACCAAGTAGAAAACACTGGTTGATGCTAATATACTGTTGAGTTTCATGATTCATTTTAAAGTCTAATGACACTATTTTACAGTTTTTCTCTACTGTTTTGATGCTACAGTCAAATCAAAGTCCACATGTTCAAATCAGTTAACACACAGGTCTGAACAGAAACACTCTGGTCAAAATGACACATTTTGTTTGCAGAAGGCTCCAACAGCCTAAACATTTCAAATATGCAACAAAAGTGAATTTTACCTTCAAACAACACAACTTGCAGCCAAATGTTCACGCTCTTCCAATCAATGGTTACACAATGGACAACAAAATACAAAATACAGCATCAGTGTGAAACAGTGAAGCTTTGCTGGTAATTGTACCAGCCTACATGACTTGTTGACTTATTACGTAGAAAGTATGTGTTAAATTTACCATCTTGTAAAGAATTGGATCCAGACTCAGAAACCCTTTGAAACAAATGTGTTGATTCCATGTCATTCTTTTTCTAAACTGTGTCTGAAAACTGCAAAAAAAAAAAAAAAACGTGTGAATCCAGTGAGAAAGTGTCAACACATTTACAAGAGACGACCTCTGCTCTGCTGAGATGGTGATGATGAAGACCAAGTGAATCCCAGTTTCTTTAAGCAGGTCAAAGCAATCAAGAAAAACTGTATATTCAGTAGCTATCAACTGTTAAAACCAACACATTTTCTTTATCTTTTAAATTCCTGTCAGATATGTATTGTTCCCTTTTTAAAGAGATAAATCATTTCAGTTTCATAATATAAATGAGATATATATTACATAAAGACCTGTTTTAATGATCATTTAAATCCTAATGTTTTATTTTCTTACTCTCAGAGGGTTGTCAGTTAAAGTAATAAAATGTTTCTTTTCTTATTTCTCTTCATAAAATAAGAGTCAACAACATTTGATGATGTTTTGTATCAGTTGAAAGTTTATTGGCAAAAGCATCAGTCATCAACATGACAGTTATTAAACACACTCACATCCAGCTGCTGAGCTCCACACATTCCTCTCTAAGTTGTTGTTGTCCAACACTTTGCAGCAGTGTTGTTCTCTGTCACACAAAGCTTTACTTTCCTCTACAAACATTAAAACTCATATTGATGAGAGCAGCAGGTGTGTTCCTCCTGCTCCCCCCAGACAGAGCTTCTGTCCTGGGCTTCAGTCAGCCCCTCTAGCCCTGACACTGGCTCCTCTTGGAGAGACTCGGTCTGGATGTGGTCATGATGGCTGACCTTGCAGGAGTACAGCTCTCCTCTCATCCAGCTCTCCCGGCTCAGGCTCAGGGCGCTGCTGCTGCTGTAGCGTCCGCTCTTCTCCTCCTCTGAGCTGCTCAGGACCCCTCTGTCACCTCTCTACCGTCCACCTCCCAGCTCACCACGGCTCCCTGAGGAGAGTAGCCGGTCAGCAGGCAGGCCAGCGTGGCCGAGCCCCCGTCCACGGTGAGCTGCTCAGAGGAGGGGGGAAGCAGAGAGACTGAGGGCCTGACCGTGGAGCCAGCTGGAGGGGAGAGCAGAGACACACGAGGAGCACGTTAACTTCCACTGTAGGACAGACAGCTGAACATGACACAGTGATGATACATGACAGAGGTTAACACAACTGTGGATCAGCTGTGTTTTATCACACTGACATCAGACAGAGGAGAGGAGGCTTTAACACACAAAACAAAGTAGAGGCAATTTTCACCAGTCAAAGTACTGACACTTCTTCTGTGACACTCATCATAAATCACTGACAATGAAACAATCACATCCAACATGACTTGAGTGTAAATGTCGTGGAAAAGTGTCTTTAATGATCATTAAGTCAAATGTTCTCATCTGCTTTTTAATGTTTGACAGTAAAAACTCATCTGTGACTTTGTTGTGGAAAAAAAGTCTAATGTGTGTAAACCGTTAAAGACTTTGACATCTGTCTGTTTCACTTCCTTTTCTCCACATCAAACTAACCGACTGTCCACGCAAACTAAACTATATTTAATGTGTATGTGAACTTATTAATTTTTCATTTAAGAGTTTTGTATTTTAATCATTTATTTAACGTTAAAATTTAAAAATGAGACAATCGATGACATTTTTAAAAATGTTCAAATTCTCCTCACTCTACTGTGACAAACTCTTCTTTCTTAAACAAGTATTCAGTTCAAATGAAATAATTCACTTCAAATTATTTAGCGTCAATTTAACAACAATATCATCAATAATATTCATTTAAAAAATCATCTCTGCAATTTTTTACTCAACATTTGAAATTACCCAGAGGCAAGAAATGACAAAAATATTCATCACATATAAAGTAGCCAAAAATAAAATGATAATTTATCACAATATGATGTTAAATTTGTTCTGATACATTATGTTGTCAAAATAAGAAAATTCTGATACTTACAGTCAACGATGAGTTTGGTTCCTCCACCAAAAGTGTACCACAGTGATACAAAGTCATTAAGTGGCCGTACAAAAACCTCCTGCACTGTCAACAAGCATCTATCCACTGAAAACACACTTGTTTTTCTAATAACACAACAACATTTACACTTGACTGAATTTACAACACTTGTTTTAATGATATAGATCAAATCTATTGTAGAATTAAAGGTTATTTTGAAACTTTTCAACATATTCTTGACCTGACAGACACATGATCACAGTGTCCTTGTAACAAAGACAATTTTATTCACAATTATTTCACATTAAACGTGATGTTTTTAAATGATTTAACAGATTTACAAAGTCATTTGAAATAAATATGAAAGATGTTAAAAATGTCCAATAAAGCATGTGAGTAAACTAAAGGCAGACAAACAGACACATCATACCAACCACAGTGGACACAAACTGATCCTTAAATCCTCAACTGCTCTTCTAACATCAGTATTTTCTTGTGTTTCATTAAGATGATATTTAGTGTAAATCCAGGCAGTATTTCTCCTGAGTTTGTGTCCCACGTTGCCTTGAGTCTGTTGAGAGCAGAGAAATCATTTCCATAGAGAGGAGGCTTTGCATGGTCAGCTGATCCTCCAGTGAACTGAGAAGGTTTATAGTCCTGTGAGTTCAACACTGCAGGACTCAGATCTGTCAGTCAACACAGCAGAAACCACAACCACCATGACTCTCATCACCATCCTCATCTGGACGCTGGCCTGCTGCTGTTTTACAGGTTCATTCACTCAGCAACATTTCAAACATCATGTGCTGCCTTTTCTCTCATTTCTTTCTGCTGATAAATCAATCATTTGTTTTTGTCTGCAGGATGCAGCGGTCAGGTGACTGTGACTCAACCTCCAGTAAAGACAATTACTCCAGGATCCACTGTTACTATGACCTGTAAAACCAGTCGACCTGTTCACACAGACAGTCATGGTGATCGCATGTCCTGGTACCAACAGAAATCGGGACAAATTCCAAAACTCCTAATAAAACTAGTGAACCAACGTGTATCAGGAACACCAGATCGGTTTAGTGGCAGTGGAAGCAGCTCTGACTTCAGTTTGACCATCAGTGGAGTTCAGACCGAAGATGCAGCAGTTTACTACTGTCAGAGTGCACATATCATAAACAGTGCTTGGGTGTTCACACAGTGATTTGTAGTTGTACAAAAACCTCCCTCAGTCAGACTGCAGAGACACTGAGCTGTTACAGCAGGAAGAGACTCTGACACAGACCACTGAACACAGAGCTGACAGTAACCTCACCAAGTCTTTCATCATTGCAGGTCACATATAGTTTATTCTCCAGACGACAAACTGAGAGGAACCTGGTTATGAATGCCCCTGTCATTGTTAAGTCAAGGTCTAAATTTACCACTTTGTATGAGATTTCCACCTACACTTCTGCTGCAAATTTTGCTGCAATTTTATTTGACAGGAAATTAGGTGAGAATATTTACAACTCTGTGTTAAGACACTGATGAAAGATTGACATATTTCTGCATTAATTAATAACGTCTATATGTCTTGTTTTAATTAGTTGTCCAAATATTCATGACTCAAACCTGTGTAATGTGGTAGCTGGTATGTTTTTGGACTTGCCAGACCACCAGTTTATCAATGGATGTGACGTCAATCAGGTGTGTGATGCAGTTTTAGATTTTAGAAATCAACAACTGGGTCTCTTAAAGAGGAACCACAGTTTGGTATCAAGTCATTCATTTGTAATCTAATTTTTCCTGCTTCCTGTCTTGTGTCTTACTTCCTGTGTTTTCCTCCTGTTTGATGAAATGTTCCTGCCTTAATGAGCTGCACCTGTGTCTCATCTTTTCTCTTCCTTGTACATACATAAACACCTCCCTTTCCTTATTGTCACTGAACATCTCCAGTAGTAAAGGGGCCATCTTGTACCAAAACGTGTTTTTTTTTTTTTTTAATTCAGAGGGCTAACCATCTGGTCCTGGGCATTTCCCATTTTCAAAGAAAATGCAGCCGCATTAAGTTCAGTAACAGTCATTGGATTCTCTGAATCTTCTGCAGCCGACTGATCGACCAAGGAAATATCCACCTTATCAAAAAAGTTATGGAAAAGTGGAGCCCTGATCAGATGAGTAAAGAGACATGTAAAATACCTTAAATACATTGTAGTTCAGTAAAAAAAAAAAAAAAAAAGAATGTTCACGATGATGATGAAACAACATAAGAACAGTCACAATTTACAAAATGTACCTGAATAAAAAAACAAATGAGCATCAGGACCAGATGAACTCTCTCTCTGTGTCACCTCTGTTTTTCTGTTTCACATCAACAGGTGTTTGACTTCAGTGTATTTTTTAACAACTTTTCTGCATCACTGCTCCTCACAGTTTCACTTCTTATGTCACAGAGTCCTCCTGTACTATTAGTATAAAACTAATTTCATGATGTGAATATTGTAAACCTCAACTGCTCTTCTAACATCAGTATTTTCTTGTGTTTCATTAAGATGATATTTAGTGTAAATCCAGGCAGTATTTCTCCTGAGTTTGTGTCCCACGTTGCCTCGAGTCTGTTGAGAGCAGAGAAATCATTTCCATAGAGAGGAGGCTTTGCATGGTCAGCTGATCCTCCAGTGAACTGAGAAGGTTTATAGTCCTGTGAGTTCAACACTGCAGGACTCAGATCTGTCAGTCAACACAGCAGAAACCACAACCACCATGACTCTCATCACCATCCTCATCTGGACGCTGGCCTGCTGCTGTTTTACAGGTTCATTCACTCAGCAACATTTCAAACATCATGTGCTGCCTTTTCTCTCATTTCTTTCTGCTGATAAATCAATCATTTGTTTTTGTCTGCAGGATGCAGCGGTCAGGTGACTGTGACTCAACCTCCAGAAAAGACAATTACTCCAGGATCCACTGTTACTATGACCTGTAGAACCAGTCGACCTGTTTACACAGACAGTCATGGTGATCGCATGTCCTGGTACCAACAGAAATCAGGACAACGTCCAAAGCTCATAATAAAATTTGCAAACCAACGTGTATCAGGAACACCATCTCGGTTTAGTGGCAGTGGAAGCAGCTCTGACTTCAGTTTGACCATCAGTGGAGTTCAGACTGAAGATGCAGCAATTTACTACTGTCAGAGTTACCATTACATAAACAGTGCTGGTGTGTTCACACAGTGATTTGTAGTCGTACAAAAACCTCCCTCAGTCAGACTGCAGAGACACTGAGCTGTTACAGCAGGAAGAGACTCTGACACAGACCACTGAACACAGAGCTGACAGTAACCTCACCAAGTAGAAAACACTGGTTGATACTAATATACTGTTGAGTTTCATGATTCATTTTAAAGTCTAATGACACTATATTACAGTTTTTCTCTACTGTTTTGATGCTACAGTCAAATCAAAGTCCACATGTTCAAATCAGTTAACACACAGGTCTGAACAGAAACACTCTGGTCAAAATGACACATTTTGTTTGCAGAAGGCTCCAACAGCCTAAACATTTCAAATATGCAACAAAAGTGAATTTTACCTTCAAACAACACAACTTGCAGCCAAATGTTCACGCTCTTCCAATCAATGGTTACACAATGGACAACAAAATACAAAATACAGCATCAGTGTGAAACAGTGAAGCTTTGCTGGTAATTGTACCAGCCTACATGACTTGTTGACTTATTACGTAGAAAGTATGTGTTAAATTTACCATCTTGTAAAGAATTGGATCCAGAATCAGAAACACTTTGAAACAAATGTGTTGAATACATGTCATTCTTTTTCTAAACTGTGTCTGAAAACTGCAAAAAAAAAAAAAACGTGTGAATCCAGTGAGAAAGTGTCAACACATTTACAAGAGACGACCTCTGCTCTGCTGAGATGGTGATGATGAAGACCAAGTGAATCCCAGTTTCTTTAAGCAGGTCAAAGCAATCAAGAAAAACTGTATATTCAGTAGCTATCAACTGTTAAAACCAACACATTTTCTTTATTTAACTTTTTAATCATAATTTGAGAGACATCTTTTAAGTTCCTGTCAGATATGTATTGTTCCCTTTTAAAAGAGATAAATCATTTCAGGTTCATAATATAAATGAGATATATATTACATAAAGACCTGTTTTAATGATCATTTAAATCCTAATGTTTTATTTTCTTACTCTCAGAGGGTTGTCAGTTAAAGTTATAAAAATGTTTCTTTTCTTATTTCTCTTCATAAAATAAGAGTCAACAACATTTGATGATGTTTTGTATCAGTTGAAAGTTTATTGGCAAAAGCATCAGTCATCAACATGACAGTTATTAAACACACTCACATCCAGCTGCTGAGCTCCACACATTCCTCTCTAAGTTGTTGTTGTCCAACACTTTGCAGCAGTGTTGTTCTCTGTCACACAAAGCTTTACTTTCCTCTACAAACATTAAAACTCATATTGATGAGAGCAGCAGGTGTGTTCCTCCTGCTCCCCCAGACAGAGCTCCTGTCCTGGGCTTCAGTCAGCCCCTCTAGCCCTGACACTGGCTCTCTTGGAGAGACTCGGTCTGGATGTGGTCATGATGGCTGACCTTGCAGGAGTACAGCTCTCCTCTCATCCAGCTCTCCCGGCTCAGGCTCAGGACGCTGCTGCTGCTGCTGAAGCGTCCGCTCTTCTCCTCCTCTGAGCTGCTCAGGACCCCCTCTGTCACCTCTCTACCGTCCACCTCCCAGCTCACCACGGCTCCCTGAGGAGAGTAGCCGGTCAGCAGGCAGGCCAGCGGCCGAGCCCCCGTCCACGGTGAGCTGCTCAGAGGAGGGGGGGAAGCAGAGAGACTGAGGGGCTGACCGTGGAGCCAGCTGGAGGGGAGAGCAGAGACACACGAGGAGCACGTTAACTTCCACTGTAGGACAGACAGCTGAACATGACACAGTGATGATACATGACAGAGGTTAACACAACTGTGGATCAGCTGTGTTTTATCACACTGACATCAGACAGAGGAGAGGAGGCTTTAACACACAAAACAAAGTAGTGGCAGTTTTCACCAGTCAAAGTACTGACACTTCTTCTGTGACACTCATCATAAATCACTGACAATGAAACAATCACATCCAACATGACTTGAGTGTAAATGTCGTGGAAAAGTGTCTTTAATGATCATTAAGTCAAATGTTCTCATCTGCTTTTTAATGTTTGACAGTAAAAACTCATCTGTGACTTTGTTGTGGAAAAAAGTCTAATGTGTGTAAACGGTTAAAGACTTTGACATCTGTCTGTTTCACTTCCTTTTCTCCACATCAAACTAACCGACTGTCCACGCAAACTAAACTATATTTAATGTGCATGTGAACTTACTAATTTATCATTTAAGAGTTTTGTATTTTAATCATTTATTTAACATTAAAATTTAAAAATAAGACAATCGATGACATTTTTAAAAATGTTCAAATTCTCCTCACTCTACTGTGACAAACTTTTCTTTCTTAAACAAGTATTCAGTTCAAATGAAATAATTCACTTCAAATTATTTAGCGTCAATTTAACAACAATATCATCAATAATATTCATTTAAAAAATCATCTCTGCAATTTTTTACTCAACATTTGAAATTACCCAGAGGCAAGAAATGACAAAAATATTCATCACATATAAAGTAGCCAAAAATAAAATGATAATTTATCACAATATGATGTTAAATTTGTTCTGATACATTATGTTGTCAAAATAAGAAAATTCTGATACTTACAGTTAACGATGAGTTTGGTTCCTCCACCAAAAGTCCACCACAGTGATACAAAGTCATTAAGTGGCCGTACAAAAACCTCCTGCACTGTCAACAAGCATCTATCCACTGAAAACACACTTGTTTTTCTAATAACACAACAACATTTACACTTGACTGAATTTACAACACTTGTTTTAATGATATAGATCAAATCTATTGTAGAATTAAAGGTTATTTTGAAACTTTTCAACATATTCTTGACCTGACAGACACATGATCACAGTGTCCTTGTAACAAAGACAATTTTCTTCACAATTATTTCACATTAAACATCATGTTTTTAAATGATGAAGATTTACAAAGTCATTTGAAATAAATATGAAAGATGTTAAAAATGTCCAATAAAGCATGTGAGTAAACTAAAGGCAGACAAACAGACACATCATACCAACCACAGTGGAGACAAACTGATCCTTAAATCCTCAACTGCTCTTCTAACATCAGTATTTTTTTGTGTTTCATTAAGATGATATTTAGTGTAAATCCAGGCAGTATTTCTCCTGAGTTTGTGTCCCACGTTGCCTTGAGTCTGTTGAGAGCAGAGAAATCATTTCCATAGAGAGGAGGCTTTGCATGGTCAGCTGATCCTCCAGTGAACTGAGAAGGTTTATAGTTCTGTGAGTTCAACACTGCAGGACTCAGATCTGTCAGTCAACACAGCAGAAACCACAACCACCATGACTCTCATCACCATCCTCATCTGGACGCTGGCCTGCTGCTGTTTTACAGGTTCATTCACTCAGCAACATTTCAAACATCATGTGCTGCCTTTTCTCTCATTTCTTTCTGCTGATAAATCAATCATTTGTTTTTGTCTGCAGGATGCAGCGGTCAGGTGACTGTGACTCAACCTCCAGAAAAGACATTTACTCCAGGATCCACTGTTACTATGACCTGTAAAACCAGCCAACCTGTATATTATCACAGTTCTTATGGTCACTATTTGCACTGGTACCAACAGAAATCAGGACAACGTCCAAAGCTCCTAATAAAATTTGCGAACCAACGTGTATCAGGAACACCAGATCGGTTTAGTGGCAGTGGAAGCAGCTCTGACTTCAGTTTGACCATCAGTGGAGTTCAGACTGAAGATGCAGCAGTTTACTACTGTCAGAGTGACCATTACATAAACAGTGCTTGGGTGTTCACACAGTGATTTGTAGTCGTACAAAAACCTCCCTCAGTCAGACTGCAGAGACACTGAGCTGTTACAGCAGGAAGAGACTCTGACACAGACCACTGAACACAGAGCTGACAGTAACCTCACCAAGTACAAACCAAAAAACATCAATTATTCAATGAATTTCCTTGTATTAATCTTGAAATCACCTGACTTGTCAAGGAAAGTCACCAAGCATCTGGAAATGTCAAATTCTAAAAAACTACTTTAATATTTTCTGACGACTCTGCCTTTAGTGATAACACTGTATATAGAGAGCTTATCTTCAGTTAAGTCTTATTTTAGCTACAGTATAATGTTCAGAGTGTGTCAGTTTAGTTAATTTTTAGGTGAAGTTGTAACAATTGTATCTGCAGTATTTGGAAAACAATTCTTTACCAGCGGGTTTAGACTAAAAGGTTCTAACATAAATATCTGTCATCCAACTTAAAACATACCATGAACAGGTGCAGCCTAAACACTATTTAAAGCTGTGACTTCTTTTTTAGTTTATTGAAATGAACTTAACACCCCAATCCACAACAAACAATGATATAACAAATACTGAGCAGCATAAAACTTGTGCATCATTGTACACACTAACACAAATGTAAAACAGGTCCCCATCCCTTATAGTTAATGAAAGTAGTAGAAAATACTGATTCATACTAATATTCTATTGAGTTTACTGATTCTTTTTGATATATTACATTTAGTTGGTATCAACTGCTAAAACCTATTCATTTTTTTCTCTATCACTTCAGTCATGATTTGAATAACATCTTTTAAAATCCAGTCAGTTGTGCATGTTTCCTTTTTAAATAGCTGCATATGTTTAGGTTCATTCAACAAGTGACACATATACTATATATTTAGACATGTTTTCACAATCATTCAAATCCTAAACTTTTAACTTCGCTTATTTATCTGATCATAAAATGTACAGGTAGCAACAACGAATTATACAGTCTGCTTGTCATTAAAGTAATTTCTTCATATCCTTCCTGTTGAGTGTACCTGAATAATGCTGTATATAACCTACATTCACTTAAATAATTACATTCATATTCGGTTCACACTGTTCTTGATCTAATCCATGATCCATGATCTGCTCCTTAAAGTGATATATTAACTAACATCGTCATATAGTCATATAATTGTAATTGTTTTACCGTCATAAAAAAACAAAACAACAAAAAAAACAAAAAAACAAAACATTGCTGTCACTGTGTTGCATTATGTCTTCAAACCAACTGGAATCTTCGCGTTGTTTGGAAAAGCTCTTGAACTGACTGAATAGGAAGGATACTGGATAGGAAGTTGCGCTAGTAGTTCCTCAATCTCTCGGTCTGTTCCCGTAACAGATTTTTTTTTTATCTATTTCACGGAGGTTTGGTTTATTTGCGTAAAACAGATACAGGTTTTGTATTTGAACACATCTCCAGGTTGCGTCTAATATTTGCGACCTCGGTCGTTTGAAATTTGTAAAATGAGCGATCAGAGAAGAAAAGTGTTTAAAACTACACTTTACTTGGTGTGTCAGCTTCTGTGGGTAAGTGTCGCTTTTAATCTGCCGCTATATTTTTTTTTATAGGATCAAAAAATGTAGGATAAAAAAGAGGTTACCATTTCTATCAGCTTTTAATATTACACTAATATAATGTACCCTCATTATCTCTAAATTTAACGCAGCATGTGTGAATATATTTTGACATGTTGGACAGTTGGAAAGTCATATGACACGTGAGCGCGTGCTTTCAGAGGAAGTGAAAGCAGCCTAGACTATTACTGCACATACACACCTGATCATTTGTAGTAAGTGCGTGTTCACTGGTGATTAGACAGAAAATGTATTTAAATCACAGAGATGTAGTATATTTTATTTTATTTTTCAACAAATGCTAACCTTAAATATTTATGTTCAAACTCCACATGTTGAAACAGTCTGAAGTTCAGTGTTTTCAAGAGAAATTTAAATGACAACACAAAATTAATACTCCAGCTTATCCATGGCACATCCATGGCAGCCAAGACCTATAGATAAGAAGTGGTGCTGAAGCCAAGAGAATTGAAACTAATAGACAGTTAACATAGCTCTGTTCAAAGAAAAGATTAAGTCCAGCAGCTCTTCTGTTTTATATTGTGCTTCAAAGGTCACTGACTAACAGATCATCATCTAACCAACAAACAAACAAAAAAACTACAGGTTATTAGATTAATAACAGTTTACAGATTAATTGTTCTGGAAAAAATAATAGTGAAAAGTCAAAAGAATAGAGTCTTAGTCACTGTTTGTTACGATATAATGACCTTTCTTTTTACGCCTCCAGGTGGTGGGATTGATGGTGGCCGTGAGTGGAGCATATCTGTTGTTAAAATTCAGCCAGAGAAGATTGTTTTTTTCAGACACATACATCACAGTACCAGCTATCGTTGCTTTCGCCAGCGCTGCTTTCCTGTTGGCCAGCAGCTGGCTCGGCTCATGGGTGACCCAGAGGGATTCCACCTGCCTGCAGGGACTGGTGAGGTTGTCAGAGTGTGTGTGTGTGTGTGTGTGTGTGTGTGTGCAGTTGATTGGACTATATATAATAAAATATGTTCTTCTCTTCTCCAGTTTGTTTATCTACTACTTGTGGTGTTTTGCCTGGAAGGTACAGCTTCAGCTTTGGCTTATTTCCACTCTACAAGAGTAAGGAATTATACCAAAATCAGTCATATGAGATTATTAGTTATCAGACTACACTGCAACAGGAAAATACATGTTTTGTATTTTGTGTCTTCTGCTTTGTTTTTATAGCTGGATTCAGAGATCGTTTCCATCAGTGGAGTGTTTCAGAATTACACAGGCAGCAGTCAGGACTCCAACTCTCGAGCTGTGGATGCTACACAAGAGGAGGTGTGTGTTCAGTAAACGCTCATTTAAACTGACTCTTCCACATACTGTTAGCATGTTTGTACAAAATTTGTGCAAAATTTCAGCATTTCACTTCCTCTGATGGACTTCATGCTGATGTTTAGAAGAGGAAATCTCTCTCTCTCTATGAGGCTTAACTGGCTATTTGAAACTGCAAAAAGATGTAAACACATTACACCAGCAGGTGGCGCTAACGAGACATTACTTCAACAAATCTATTCACAATGATAATGGAATTCTTTCATAACTACGAATAGATAATAAATTCTTCACCCTCATTTAAGTCCATTTTCCACTCCAGTTTTATGTATTTTCCAGCTGATAACAGACTGTACGTTCATATAAATCATTTAATCAGAAGTTATACATATTTGCTTTCATTCATAGTAAAAGCCTTTTTTCTAGATTTAGTTTTTTTTTTTTTCCATCAAGGAAATCATTATAACATTATTCAAAAATTACAAACATATCAAATAAAGCCTCTCCATCTCGGATACTTTTACACTATGGTCTTGCATTTATACTTATAATCCCACAACTGTAAAATAATTGGCCAAGCTTTTGTAACACTACATAGTCCTCACTACATCTCTACATGTATGAGAATTATAACAGATCATTCGATATTAGTTCAAAGGATTTATAAACACTGATGAATTATTGGCAACAATTGCATGATGAAGCTACCAGTCCATATCCATATATCCATAAAATATCAGATTAATGTAGTTGTAATGTAGTAAAATTTTCTGTATGTGACTCTGACGCATAAAGGAAATGTATGAATTTCTGAAAAGGTCTGGCAGGCACAGGACCAGGGGACAAAGGAGTCGGGGGTCCCTGGACTTTAGACTTGTTACAACTACAAAGAGATTGCAAAACGACTGTAAAGAAATGCAAAACCACTGCAAACAACCTCTCTTTCATTCTGTGGTCATGCTTCTGTGTCAGTCGGGTGGGGCCTTATCCTTATCTTGGCCTTGGGGGCCCACGGTCAAAATCCATTCATGTCAAAGAGGATATATGGGCTTACAATAAAGAGTAGGTATTTTGATTTTGGAGGGGTTTGTCTTGATTGACAGATACAACAAAGTGCATTTCGCTTGCTCCACCTCATCTCCAGAACCTCAGAACTCACAGCAATCACACATATTTTTCCCAGAACCAAAAGTAAAATCAAAATCTTATCCTTTAAAACACATACGTTCTCTTGACATCTAATTTTAAGATGTCTATGGTTTTGAATTAATTGATAGTGATTGGGTATTTTGTGTTTTGATTCCTTTCAGTTGCAGTGTTGTGGAGTCCAAGGCTACAGGGACTGGCTTGAAACCTCCTGGTTTAAAAACACTGGAGGACTCTTTGTTCCTCGCAGCTGCTGTAACACCACTTTTCTCTCCTGCAATGGCACCGTGGACGAGCCAAGGCAGCTTTACTCACAGGTAGGCACCATGAAGGAATTCAACACTCATTAGCATTAAAACACTCCAGCATGAATGTCTGATTGTTCCCCTGTGGTTTCCTACTCTTTCAGGGCTGCCAGGTGAAGCTGAGGACAGCTTTTCAGTTCGTGCTGAATTTTATTATCAGGGGTGCCCCAGTGGTTTTTCTGGTGGAGGTGGGAAACACTATATAACATTTTTGTACAGTTTATTATTTTTGACATAACTCTTTTGACCAACCAGTGAATTCTGGCAGCTCCACAAACTCAGTATTTCCCTCTTTAGCTACTAAATATATCTTTCTGCTGTTTTGAGATAGCCAGTTAGCATATTATGGCTAATGTGTTTGTCAACAAGCAGCCCAAAATTCAAAAAGAGAAGAAAACCAGCAAAAATTAGAATGATGGTTCAGAGTAATTTGAATGCAGCGAACCCTGAACAACCGGCCAATGTGTCCGTGAGGACAATGATGAATCTGCTGATCTGGAACAACATGAAGGGTGGTCCAGATCAGCAGATTTGCTGTTTTTCTCACTCTTCATTGACACATTGGCTGGTTCTTCAGAAAAATGGTGAATCTGCTGATGTGGAACATCCTTCATCACCAGACCAGACGTTGGGTAAGTCTTGTAAAACAGTCTTTTTAATAAACTAAAAAAAAAAGTTATCAGTACAGTGTAGGGACCCTATTCATGCTACTGCTGAAGTGAAATTTTTTTTTGAGCTTTATTAGTGGTTAAAAATGACAATTCAGAAACATTTGGCTGACTGCCCCATTTTTTTCATTGTATAAGATTTTGCTGTGAAAACAAAAGACGGTTAAACTCTATATTAGTTTGACCAACGTAAAATATCTCTTGAGGCAGTGTTCAACTTGTTTGCGTGGTGAAATAGACCCCAGGTTCAAATTACTCTGGACCAGCATTTTAATATTTTAGGAACTACAACAATTTTTTTTTTCTGTTTTTCCTGTTGGTGCTTGAAACAACCCACAAAACCAAAACAGCCAGCTTAAAGATGATTAAAAAAAAAAAAAAAGTTGTTGTTAGTTGACAAACACTGTAAAAAACATTAAACGTACTGTTTTCACATGGTAATCATAACAATATTAATAATCACAGCTGATTTTAAAACAATGAAAATAGAAAACAAAAGAACAAATTAACTTTATTTATTCAAATAACACAGAAGTAAGCCTTTGATTCATTCTGCAGTTAACCACTTCTGTCCTTCCTCTCACCCTGTAGGTTCTTGCGTTGCTGATAGTGGTACAGCTGATGAGGCACCAACGGCTCATGGATTATCATGTACTCCACAAAAACTGAAGACACTGTGACAGAGAGACACCACTTTACTGTGAGAAACTTTAACATGTAAATCTACATCAAGTTATTAATGTGATGGTTTGCTGCAGACACCTTAGTCAGTTGTGTACTCTCAGGTTTACTTCAGTACACTACAAAACATACAACATGTAAAAGGTGGAAGATATTGTGTGTTTAATGAAATTGTGTTGCTCATTAACTGTTGATTGCTCTTCAGTCTATGTACCATATGTTTATGGTATGTTCATATGTAAAGGGATAATCACTTCACATTTTTATTTGTTGTCTACACATGTCTGGAAGTCTTTTATACGTTGACGTATACCAATGTTAAACAAATCAATGTGGTATGACTAGTGTGCAACATTTGATCGAGTTGACCTTGATTGTTGATTGTTAGTGTGTTATTATTGTATACAGGACACTTTTTTTCAATGTCTTAATGTTTCAGTGTAAAATGTGTCATTGTATTTGTCTGATATTGTGTTACACTAATATTACACTTATGATCTGAACACTTTCTCTTTAATTTACAAGTGTTATAATGTGAGTATAAATATACACTAATAAACACACTAATAAACATGAAAGATTGTTGCATAGTTAGTAACACTGTTGCACCCTAATGATAAACAATGAAGCTGGGGCGTTATGGGCCCTGGAGAGGTCCCACTTCAATCCCTCTCATGTGTAGTGGAATAGATTATTTATTTTTTACTTTTAAGTGAAAATTTTACCCTGGATAACAACATAATTGATATATAATAAGACTTTTGGGGTCCTGTAGGTCTTTACCCAGTTGATGATCCAACATCGCTACATTTAAAACCATATTCACTGCCGAGTAGTCTACAATATTACCTGGCATCAAAAAGCCAAAGACATGGAATGATAAATCAATGTCATTTACTCATCTGGTTCCCATGGCAACACATAGATACATTGTTGCAGCCGCTAAGGTTATCAATAGATTGAATACAGGCCAATGAGGATCGATGATTGAACTATATGATGATATGAAGAAATCATCATATAGTTAAAACAAAGCTCTCAGAAAGTAAACATGGTTAAAGTTACTGGATGTGATGCTGGCAGCAGCAAAATTTTATAATATTTGAATGCATCGAACAGAAAAGATGCTTTGTTTTTGTTCTGAACACAGATGATCCATATATTATTCATATAATTGTTCAGAGTCAAGTCTGAGAAAAGCATTTGAACGACTGTTGAGATTAAATTATACATCAATTTTTTTTTAAAAAAAAGAAGTAACTTTAAAAGAAGAATGTTTATTTGAGGATATTTTACACCAATACTTGTAGTGTAGTAATATTTCAGTCATGTAACAATACTTCTGCTTTAATACAGATTGTCAGTAATCTTTCCACCTCTGCTGGTGAGTGTATGTGGATGATGGATGTTGACCTCCAACCCGCCGGTTCCTCTGCAGAGGCGTGGCCGGACGCCGGTGGGCGTGGTCGGATCCAACACGTAACTCCTTCCTCTGATTCTGTTCTACGTGAGGTCGACTTGGAGGGAAGCGTACGTTGCAAAGAAAAGGGGAATATATAGGAGAAGAAATCAGAAACACCAACCACCCCCCAACAAGCTGGTAAGACCTCAGTAAAGCCGATAAACGTTTCTTGAACTTGTGTACGTTGATATTTTTGACGTTTGTAGGTTTCGTCAGTTGTCTGCGGCCCATTGGAGGTAGCCGCGGCTAACGTTAGCATCCGCGGCCTGTTAGCAGGCCGCTGGGGTTTAGGCGCGGGGACAGAAATGCTATGATCCGACGCTCTCTAAAAATGGGGGCACGGTGCTTTGCTTAAGCTAGTTGGCAAAAAAAAAAACAAGAAGAAAGACCGCCACGTAACATGTCCTCTTAATGAAATGCTAACGGCTGTGTTCACCGTATTGAGCTAATGTTGTTAAGAATAGTGCGTCGTATTTTTTGTCGAGCCTGGTGAAACAGACGTAGACCATTCTAATCCGAAAAGCATGAGCGCCGTTAGCATGCTAATGCTAGCAGGGTTAGCAATGCTAATCAGGCCTCTGCACGTTTTTCGAGAGCATCTCTAGGACTGCAACGCTGCCGATTGATATTTCACAAACGCATTTGCATCGTGCAACAGGATTGATAGAAAACGGTGTTAAAATGTTTTGTAATTTGTTTTCTTTTTAACGGTCACGTTTGTCTCGATGCACGACGGCAACAAGAAGCCTGTTTGAAGCACAAGCAACTGCTTTTTCTGACATCGTCTCAAGTGGAGTTTAGCTCAACCAGAAAAAAACATTTCTGTTCATATTCTGATCTAATCCTCCTCCCACAACCTCAACCGAAGAAGTTATAGCATCCCTGCTGGTTTTCCAGCATGTTTCTCAAGGCCCTAATGAATCACATGGGATTAAAGTTAACAAAACTAATTGAAGATGTTACAGCTTCTGTCTTTTAATAATTATTTTCTAAACGATTGATGAACTGTGTCATTGGGAGGTTTCCATCAGCCTTGTTTACAATGATTAACATTCAACATGGCCTTGAAAATGGTTAAAAATAAATATATGATGAGGAGGATGTACACTGCTTTTTGGTCACTGGCAGTGAGAGGAAATTAATCACATCCTTTGAAAATGTAGTTTAAATATAACCAGAGAATCATTGTACTGGATAAAGTCAGAACTGTCAATATATTACATTATTTTTTGCAGAGCTTCTTTATATAATGTAGAGCCATGTTTGCATGATGTTTTTTTTTTTGTTTAGCAGGTTTTATTTTCTTCATATCCTGCCTCTCAGACTAAATGTTTGCTTATTTGATTTTTTTTTTATTTTTTTACAAAATTACTAAATTCACTGAGTTGTTTTGTCTCATCTCCATCTAGCCTCAGGAGCAGTGAAGTGTCTTCATGGCAGTTCGTCGAGGACACATTAAGTACTTGAAAGTGAGTACAAGAGGACAGTTTCCAATTCAAACTGCACGACTGTATGTGACCATATCAGCTCGTTGTCAGTAGTATGATCACATATCTTTGGTGAGGTGCCTCACATGTAATTGAATATATTAATCGTTTTATATTGTAGCAGTGTGAACAAATTTGTCTATGATATTTGCAGATGCTTTTTAATTTTTAACTTCGTACAGAGAGTTAGACCGAAGCTTGTGTCATGGCCGTGCAGATTTAGTTTTCTGTGACTGATGCTTTTATGTTCTTATTAATTGAAATGGCATTAAGAGAAATAAAAGAAACAAACACGCATGTGAGCTCCCACTAGCTTTGCTTGTGTTTGCTGGTTCAGAACAGGACTCTCATTCACGCCTCAGGCAGTGTATCTTACCCACCAGAATACACAATCACAACCCTTCTTTTGCATGAATGGACCTCTGTCAGGTTGACCACTGGACTGTTTCCCATTTTAAGTCCGATCCCATTTCAGCTGCCAGTAAATGTGTCTACCATGATGCACTCTGTTGAACAGATAACAGAAGGAATTTTTTTTTAATCGTCATGAAATGATGCTTCATTCTTATTAAGGGCAGTTTACATTGTTAACTGAACCAGTCTAAGACTAAAACCACTCAAGCTGGTTATCAAATCCAGATCACAATCTGACATGTGATTGGTGTAATCTGTGGATTAGGAGTTACTGACCCTCTTTATAAATGTAAATCTTTTGTGTGTGGCCTTTTACATTGCATTCTAGTGTCTAAATTTCATGTTGAGATGGCTTAGTGTCGACCACAACACAGAGAGCTCATTGCAGTTTAAATCCAGTCACATGCTTGTGTAATAGTTGGCATGTTGGAACCATCCAAGTCTATTGTGTTGAACTGTAAACGCACCATGTGGACACTGTTCAGCCTTTTGACCAAGAAGTCCCAAGAACCAGGAAACAGGAACTAAACTATAAACAAACAAAAAATCTTATTTTTGAATTTACTGCTGCCTCGATGATGAAGTGAGATGTATGTAGGTGAAACGGGAGGCGCTTCGCTGAGTGATGGTGATTTATTTCTGCTTTAGAATGAAATGATAATTTCTGTTTGTAGTTTATAGTGTTTGTTCACTGCAGCTTCTGCTCTTGTTTCATCTCCTGAACGTTTTAACACAGGAACATAATTTAATCTCTGGTTCTTCTGGTTTGTACTTTTCATGAATTTGCTTGGAGCTTGAGATTAACAACAAACAGATTGGTCTTTTATTTTAAAGACTAAAGGTGAGAAAACACGTAAAAGTTTTTTATTTTGTTGTATTATTTCACTCGCTGTTCGCTCTAGTTTCCACGGTCAGTGATGTAACGGGGTTGTTCAAGGTAGCAGGGTAGAGTCGAGGTCATGGGACACATCAATTACTCTGTTTTAACTTTGTGCTGCTGGCATCACTTTCATTTGGAAGTCATTTGTTTGAATTGATTTCTGTTGGTTTGACTTATTTTTTTTAGAAAAAAAAACTTGTGTCATTATTTTCCGTGGCAGCTTTACCTCTTCATACGTACTTAACTGGTTTTGTGTTTTTCGGGCCACCAGGCCGACTTGCAGGAGGTGTATGACATGTCAAACGGTTATGAAGACCACATGGGAGGGGATGAGGGGAAGGATACCAAGACCAACCTGATCGTGAACTACCTGCCTCAGAGCATGACGCAGGACGAGCTGCGGAGCCTCTTCAGCAGCATCGGAGAGGTGGAGTCTGCCAAGCTGATCCGAGACAAAGTTGCAGGTACGCTCTGCTCTGAAGCGATCAGACCTGTGACAGACCAGATCGACGCTTAAACACAAGATTTTTAATAGCAAGGGATTCCTTTTTACAGACTTGCCAAAAATGCAAGTTACGGCAGCGAATAGAATAGCTTGTTTTTGTCGGCAGGATATCTACTAAGGGACTTTTTCATAATGTAACTTTTGTTTGAGAAGTATCCTAACTTGATTTTTTCCTGTTGAGTTGGGTAGTAAGTTTGCTCAGTTTTTTTTTTTTACCACCATAGACTTGTTTTATTTATTCCAATTAGTCCAACCCTGCTTAACTGTAGACTATTTCTTTGTTTGTTTATTTAGACTAGCATGCAATGTTAAGATTTGTTTTTGTTTTTAAATATTTATTTGTTTGCAGCTTTTTTTGAACTATACAACGTTTTTTTGTTTTATTTTATTGTTTTCCTTTTTTTTTCTCTAGGCCACAGTTTAGGGTACGGATTTGTTAACTATCTTAACCCTAGTGATGCAGACAGAGCTATCAGTACACTGAATGGACTAAGGCTACAGTCCAAAACTATCAAGGTAACGTGCAATAAGGTGTTCTACAATTCTCAAACCAAAGATGTCATGTCATATAACTCTCCTGTGGCTCCTGTGCTGTCCGCTAACTAGCTAGTACATGTCAGCCCGAGGAAGTGATACTGCTTTTATACAGCTCACTTACTGCCCTATCTGACATGTCTTTTGAGTTTGACTTAAATTGTACTTACTTTATTTGACACATTCTGTCAGATTTAGTGTATATCTTGTGCGTGTAATTCTTAAGAATATCTTTTTGATCAGTTTGATTTCATTTTTTTTCATCATGGTAATGTTCTTTAATCTTTACGCTCTCATCTCTGCTCAGACTGAAGATGTAGTAGGTGTCAGTTTGGTTATTGGAAAACTTTATTTATTTTTGGTAATAGTTTGAAAAGTATTGTTTTTATAAATGGACAAGATGTAATGAGTTGACACCTGATATGTTGATGATACAGTAGATATAAATGCAGTTGTACTTTTGTTTATTGTTGTTTTGTTACAGTTTGTTACACATGTATCAGAGTTTTAATCAGCTGATTGTTGCCTCCTGTTGTCAGGTTTCATACGCACGGCCCAGCTCTGATACAATAAAGGATGCCAACCTGTATATCAGCGGTCTGCCAAAGGCCATGACCCAGAAGGACGTGGAAGACATGTTTTCTCGTTTCGGACGTATAATTAATTCCCGGGTACTTGTTGATCAGGGTACAGGTACGACAGGTGAATGACTTCCTTGCTTTTAAAAAAATTCACAGTACACATAGTGCCTCTGTTTTCAGAAAAAGTAATGATTCTGCATTTTGAAATGTGTTTAGCTGCTTGTACCAGGATAGGCGGTCACTAGCTGCCCTCTTGTTTAAGTGGCGCGGCCCCTTGTGTGGCTTTATCCGCTTTGACAAAGCGGGCGAGGCCGAGGAAGCTGTCAAAAACCTGAACGGCCAAAAACCACCGGGGCCGCTGATCCCATCACAGTGAAATTTGCCGCCAACCCAAACCAGGCAAAAAACACACAGCTCATTTCTCAGCTCTACCACAACCAATCCCGACGCTTCCGAGGGCCGTTACACCACCAGGCACAGCGGTTCAGGTAAAGAAGGACTTCATCTGATGATAAATGATGTTCTACCCATAAAGGTCTTTACCTGATGCAGCTAGATTCAGACAAACATTGCTTGTGAAATCAAGCAGTTTGCATTCATCTGTTTATTTACAACTATTCATTACACCAAACTTCACATTCCAGGTTTTCTCCCATGGGTATTGATCACATGGGCAGCATGGGAGGAGTCAGCGTTCCTGGGAACTCCACATCCGGCTGGTGCATCTTCATCTACAACCTGGGTCAGGACGCTGACGAGAGCATCCTGTGGCAGATGTTCGGTCCCTTTGGCGCCGTCACCAACGTCAAGGTGATCCGCGACTTCAACACCAACAAGTGCAAGGGCTTTGGCTTCGTCACCATGACAAACTACGAAGAGGCTGCAATGGCCATCGCCAGCCTGAACGGTTACCGGCTCGGAGACAAGATACTGCAAGTGTCCTTTAAGACCAGCAAGGGCCACAAATAGAAAGAGCTGGACAATGAGGTGTAGAGGAGAGAGGGAAATCATCTGCGCCAGGCTTTTATTGGAGAGAGCAAAAGTAAAGGTTTGCAAAGTCTGGCACATCAGTTTGGATTTTAGTGTATTCAGAGTTAAATGAGACGTTCATTTCTTCTGCACCTTTGTACTTGTCTAAGAGTGTTTAGGCTGATATTTTTTTTTTTTTTGTCTGTATTCTCATGCTTGGAGCTTGAGGACACTCAGTAGTTTTAATTGTAAGGGAGAGGATACAGAGGGCAAAATTACAAGATACTCCCATGATAAAAAAAAAAAAAAAAAAAAAAAAAAAATTGGAAAATGATCTCAAAAGCTGAAAATATGTCCAAATGTGTTACGTGTTACAACAGCAAGCGGGCGAACAGTGCACTGAACATACTGGACATGAGAAAGGCCCTGCACATTGTTGTCCAAGTGTCTAAATCTTAGTCGATCATTTTAGTCTGAAGACGGTGAAGAACAATATTTTGTCTGGAGCCAGTGGTTGTTTCATTTTGGTAAAGCAGTGCTTTGTCCTGGATCCACGTCACAAGTAGAAATAGTTGCCTTAAATGATCATCCAGTGGACACAAACCGACAAAACCACTCACTGTTTTGAGTCAATCTAAGATAAAGCACTTTTAACCCGTCTGTTTTAGGTTACTATAAATATCAAGTCCTTTTTGGTGTTAATCTATGACTTGCTCACCCTCAGACCACGTTACCTGTTATAAACACAACGAGCTCTGGAGGGAAATGTTTTTGTTTGTTTTCCCTGTGTAAAGTGTCTTTTATTAGGTTTGTATTTCAGGAGAGTCCTGTTGAGAAATGATCCCCAGTCAAAGAGTAGGGAATTGAGATGGACCAAAGACGGGGAGAGATTTGATCATTTAACCCCAGAAGAGTTTCTGAGCAGATTTTCATTAGGTAAATTTGCATCTTTTGGGATTTTTCTTTTTGTTTAATTTTTTTTTTTTCTTATTTGAAAAAGGTACTAAGGCTTCATCTGATGCCGACGAGAGCAACATCATTCAGGCTCAGTTTTGCCGTTTTGTTTTGTTCTTTCATTTTGAATTAATTTGTTCTCTTTTTGTTTGGATTTTTTTTTCTTTTCTTTCTAGAGGAGTAGATTTTTATTTGTTAAAATGTAAGTTACAAACTTGTTTTAACGAGTGCTTATCTCAAGTTTGAAGAGAAATTAATGGCCTTTGTTTATGATTTCAGTTTAGTTTTGCTTTCTTTTCTTCCTTTCTTTTGTTTTGGTTGTTTCACTCAACATAAACCATTAAATTTTATTTCGTTTTGCTGAAAGTTTTGTTTGGTTTGTTTCTTTTTTTATTTACATTTTTAGATTTGGTTTGAACTTTTATTCTGTTATTTTTCGACTAGTAAATCTGCAGTTCTGATAGAAGATCCCTGGTCAAAGAAAAACCGACACTGTTCCTACTGGAGCCGTCTTTTTTTTTTTTTTTTTTTTTTTTTTGAAAGGTTAAAAACACACGGACCAATGTTAGTTGACAAGAAGTAATTTAAATTGCACGCAGACAGTTGAAGGAAAGAGATTGTCCAGCAGACATTTGATGAAGCAACATTTCTGATAAGTATAAACCACTGAAGAGAAACATGAGTTAGTTGAAGCAGCGTTTGGTCACTTTTGGTACAGTTGTCTTTTCAACACTTGGGAGATAAATGTCAGGAGTATTTATTGCTTTTTGATACGTAGCTGTTAAACAAACTGGTTTTTAGACCCAAACTCATCGCTCAGATTTTTTTGCCAGATGTTGATTAATGTTAATTAAGATGGATTTAGTTACATTCGTTCAGTCGCACAGTGAAACCTTTCTCATATCGTCCATTTAGAAGAATATTGACATATCACCGCTCATCTTTTTCAAGTGATGATTTTGGTAGGTTGTCTTGTTCTCTCTCTGTCTTGTGGTTGAAAAGTGGATCATCGGTGTTGTGTATTTTTATTTAATTTAACCTGACCACATTTTGAACAGAGTGATGAACTTGTAAATTATTCTTGGGAACAGAATTATTAATTGCTCACACTTTTCAGGATTCAGTTTTAAAACTGTAGTTATTTGGCCCCAGCAATAATTCACCTGACACTTGATTAAATGTTCATTTAATCTATTTAATCTTTAAAAGTATTTCCATCACAAGCTTCAGATCTTGGTCTTAAATTTTATTTTTATTTTGTATTTTTTTCATGTAGTTACTTTTGTGTCACAATCCTTGACTTTGTGCAATACTTGGTGACTTGCTCAAAGCAGGTAAATATGTTGTAGTCTTGAACTGTCATCTTTTTTTGATAATTTCTGTTTTTTTTTCTACTGACGTTATATGTTACTGCTTAGTTTTCTCAGCAGTTTAGTTGGATTTGCATGAAAGATGCAAGTAAATTTGTTTTAGGGGCAGTCGGAATAAACTGCATTCTGCCTTAATTTATAAGTGGTAATGGTGTATTTTACATCTGAGGAGGCGCAAATATTTATTTGACAATGTATGTGGTCATACTTGATAATTATTGGAGTGTTTTTATGGATAATTTGTTTTTGTTTTTTGTTTTTTTTTGCTTTTGAACAGACACTAAGTTCAAGTCCATTAAATGTGTTCTAACATTGGATCATTTCAATAAAAAATATGGTGCAATAGCCTTGTCGTAAGATGAATATGTTACATGTTTTACTCAACAGCAACAAGGAAGTTATCTTCAGATGAAGACGTGGTACTGACCTGGTTGTTACCGTCGGAGACCAGATGGTGGCGATGTCTACACATTGTCTCCTGCGTCTCTCGGTGAAACACTGAACGCTGGATTATTTGGCTGCAGCTCTGCTCCTCATGGCCTGTAGATGCTGCTCCAGATGGTAATTATGCAAGAGCTGATTTTTTTTTTTTTTTTAAATCCTGGTTTGTTTTCTAAAATTTCAATATTTCACCATTTTATTGTTTTTATAGGAATAAAAAGTTTTAATCTTGCACCTTTTATATTTAATCACAAATTGGGAAGCTGATCTAATGTTTATATCAGACATTTGTCAATTTCTACAGCCAGAATTTATTTCAAAATAAACCCACACATTGTGCTGCAGGTTTTTATTAGAAAACATGACCACAACATTAAAACGATGCGTATAAAAACACAAAGTAACATCTTTGATATGACTTTGTACTATGATGATGTCAGTGCTGCTTTAATATCCATCCATAAATATCTTGTTTAACATAGATAAAGGTTCACTATCATGATCTGTTTCGGGTTTATTTTTTTTTTTTTTTAGGATTATTGTCAAAACTGAGTTCAGGCAAAGGCACCTTAAAATCTTGACTCAACCTTGACAATAAACCAGTGAACACACGACTTCAGTCATCCAGTCAGAACTGAATGGAGATGTACAGTGTATCAAGTAATGAAGGTTTTAGTTTTTGGCATGGCACAGGCGAAATCCATTCAAGCTGCTTAACCCTGACACCACAGTACGCTCATCTTCAGTCACGTTCAGTATAAAAACCCTAACTGAATGTTCAGGGCCTCGGACAACGATCCCTGTGATCCTGACACGTTAATGTACGTGCTGTAGATGGCGGCATCCCCCTGTCTGTCCTGTGTAGGTTGTCTCAGACTTGGCAGAGGTTGTAGCAGGCTATTGGCTTCTCCAGCACGCTTTCTCCATCCACCTCAAACACATAATCACAGCGTTGTGCAATCAGAGGAGCGTCGGACATCGCCACGCTCTGATTACCAAAGGAGATTACTGTGTCTCTCTGTGAGGAAGATCAAAACAACAGCACAGTTAGTTAAGAGACTAAAAGCAGTTCCTAAAAATGGAAAATTACAAAAATCCAAATTCATCAGAATGATCTGAATCCAGCCCCTCACCCGTTTGGAACTGGTGGGAGTAGCTGCAGCGGCTGCTCTCTCAAAGTCCTTCCTGCATACATGGGCCATAATCCCAGCAGCCAAGGCATCACCAAGAACGTTGATCATTGTCCGAAAGCGATCACTGAGAACGAGATGGTGGGAAAAAAATATGATCAAAAATATAACCACCAGCAGCTCTCAGCTGATGATTCAGTCAATTAATTTTCATTGAAACTTACAGAACCCAGTCAATGGCCACAATCAGTGAGATGTCGGCCGGCGGTAACCCCACAGAGGTCAGGACAATCACCATGGTAACCAGACCAGCTTGAGGTATCCCAGCTGCCCCGATGCTGGCTGCTGTTGCTGTAATACTGAGAAGACAAGAGCCGAGATGATGTAGCTGAAATTTCCCATTTTTCACGACGAAGAGTCATGGGAGTGTAATGAGTTCAGTGTTAACTCTCACCTAATGGTGACCAGCTGCCCAAAGTCCAAGTCATACTCATTGACCTGAGCGATAAAGATGGCCGCCACCGCTTCATACAAAGCTGTGCCGTCCATGTTGATGGTGGCTCCCACAGGCAGCACGAAGCGAGCGATCTGTCGATCCACTCTACAGTTCTCCAGAAGACACTTCATGGTGATCGGCAAAGTGGCAGAGCTGCAGAGAGCCAAAGACATGAAAGGAAGTTTTCAGTGGACGACATGTACGTGGTTGAGATAAAACAACAAAAAGATTTGTCTCCTCTTACCTGGATGATGTAGCCAAGGCGATGACCAGAGCCTGTAGCAACCCTCTGATGTAAGGGAAGGGGTTTTTCTGAGTGAAGAAGAAGAAGAAGAGAGGCAGCAGAATGAGGCCGTGCACAAACAGACCAGACAGGACCGTGATGAAGTACATGCCCAGCTTCTCCCCCAGGTGGGCGGGTCGTGCATATCGAGAATCTTCCCGGCCACAAGGAACACGATGCGAAGGGGAAGTACCTGCACAGAGGAGAGAACAAACCTCATTGTAACAGTTTCAGGGAAAAGTCCTTTCATTTCAACTTGAGGTATCTGTACGTTTTAACCAACAGAGGTTAACAGTTACAGCTACTTCACCACTTCTCATTGTGTCGGTCACAGTGTTTGCTCAGGTGTTTTAATCACCGTCCAAACTGTGTTTATTAATGTAGAAATGTTATCATTCAATACTGATCTTATTTTTGATTCAAGAGTCAGAGAGAAGTAAGTAGGAGGCGTTCAGTGACCAGTGACTCTTCACGGCTGAGTTACTGCGAGAGGTTTATTTTTAGAAATAATCTGGCTCTGCTCTGTGAACTCTGTGCCGTCTGTCTTTTTATGGGTGTATGTGCGTGACAGTTGTGTGTTTGTGTGTGAGAGAGAGTGAGTGCAGCCTCACCACATCGCCGCATTAATAATCTTCATGACGCACTCGTTGATGCACTGACACACGTTGACCAGCGGCGCTCCACGTTCTCCCATCTTCCCCAGCAGCAGACCTGAGAACAGACAGGACGTTGTCACGTGGCTTTACAATTAGTTACCATGGCAACTCTTTATTACCATGGGTCTATTAATCATATTTATTATTTAATTACTCAGTAATTTAATTACTCAATAAAAAAATCAAATCATGTTTTCTTTCTAGATCAGCTAAAAATCAGTAAAAAGAGCAACGTCTGCAATGAAGATTTCAGGAAGTGTATTAACTCCAATGAAAACTAAACTGCTGCTTACTAATCAAACACCACATCTTTTAATGGCTACATATTTTATCAAAAGAAACGTAATGCATTTATAATCCATGAGTATAAGTATGAATTTATTCTTCCTCAACAACTGGTCATGAATACATGGAAATGAGCTTGTCCCTTGTATAAAAATAAAAAGCTTGTTATTTTTTTGAAGCTGTGCTGAAAGAGATGAAGTAAACACCAGATCTGATTTGTCCTGGTCTATATTTCTGAATTTATGAGAGAATTTATGATGATTACACTTCAATAAACTGGGTTTAGAGTCAGAATGGAAATGTTTTGATGTGATGAGCCGTGTGTCGGTCTTACCCATGGTGGCCGAGAAGATGACGATCCCCAGCACGTTCATGCCTTTGCTTGTGCTGGGGACAATCTTGTACTTGATGTCGGGTGCAGGAGTGATCTCCAGGAAGACTGGGTGGCCCAGTTGAGGGTTGTGGTAGTCGGGCATCACATAGACATAGTTGGCTTGAGACTCTTTTATATTAGCGTTTTGCACAATCGGAACCAAATCTGTGCGATACTGGTGTGAGATGAAAGAGAAGAGATACAGAGATCTATTAATACGCAAGCAATGATTTTATATACTAGCAGTATTTTATAGTTCTCTATGTGGTTCCTCTTTTCTTTTCCACTCACCTGCTGAAAAGTTGCCTCAATTAGATTTGATGGGATCATGTTCCTATAAAACAGAGAACAGAGATAAATACAGTGAACGAGATCATGTTTGTAGTAAAACAACGAAGGAAATATAAGTTTAGTTTGGATATAAGTTACTGCTATTTCATTATATTAATTATAGTTTAAAATAAAGATTATATGAAGAGCTGAGTTTGCTCTTGATCTTTGCAGTGGATAGAAGCAGATGAAGGTCATGCAGGAATGAATGAAGGCTGCTTTTTTGTCCAAATTTAACAATAAATTCATGTCTCAACTTTCAAGACTGCTGAAACCAGGTCAAACAACTCTGTATGCTGATGAAGATCTGATATGACAGAATACACCTGAACAGATATTAAATCAACAAATATAAAAATAAGAAAAACATAGCTGCAAGGTTCAAGGTGATATTGTGAAGAGTAATGCTGGTTTATGAAGAAATTAACTGATATAATTTAAATACAGTGATATAAATTCAAACAGTAGAAAAGGAAAATAAATTATGACTTAGTTTAGCCCCATGTTTAGCAGCTAAAATAAAAATAATAATAATGATAATGAATTCACATGTTAACAAGGCACACAGCCAGCGTCCTGCACCAGGACTGTATTTATGTGTCACATGTCAAAGACACTGAACCCAAGCAGCAAGCTTGTCAAACACGTAAGAGGACTGAAATGTACACCTGACCCTGGCTTAGAGCAGCAGACACACACCGGCCACAGCGCTCTAAAATAATCAGGTTTAGAAAGAAGGTATTAGTGGATCTCTGACATGAATGGCCCTGCAGTAAGCCTGAACACACACACACACACCAGACTGCAGGAGCGTAACACTGCACAAGAACCTTCTGAGAAAGTGCAGGCTTAACAGATCACAATTAAGTTAAGTCCTATTCTTAGCTGACCTGTTGCGTAGGAGTGACGCTGCCACCACTGTGATTTACAAGCACTTTTTTTTGATAATAGTTTTTAATATGAACCTGAAGCTGTTTCACCAGAGACAAAAAGTTAATATCAGAACATGAGTCATGTGGTTTCACCAAATGTCAGACCAAAGCACTTTTTTCAGGTTTTATTTCATGAAGGATTTGGGAACTTCCTGTTCGTGAGATAAAACTGGGAATTTACAAGGTCTAAACTGGATCCGCACTGGATTTAATTTGTGCTGTTTTGTTCCCTCGGTGAGAACATCCCCTCAGAACATGCAGCAAATGGAAGAAAATCTGTTTACTAGGAAAAGCCTGATTTGGTTGTTTGTTTACTTGACCTGAAAGACTGTACAGTCCTGTTCAGTAGCTAAGCTGCCCTGATGAAATAGTTAAGAGGAAGAACATCTTAACCATGTTGAGAAGAAGAATATAGACAGTATCTGTATCAGTAGTTTTTTACTATGCTACTGATCACCACTTTGGTCCAGAACACTAATTTTCTCAGTAAGGACTTTAGTGAACCTCCTGACTTCCTCTAAAATGAAGTTGACATTTCTTGTTTTGATTAAAATGTCTCAACAACTGTTGAATGGATTGTTTAGTCCAGATATCTGTGTACATGTTTTGTTGTTCATCACGGAGAAATGAATAAATCAAGTTTGAATCAGGTCATAGGTCAGTAGAGGTCAGAGGTCAGGTACTGAGCACCAAGAAGAACTGGTCGGGAACTCAGCATCTTACTACTCAAACAGACTCCAGTGAGGTATAAGACAACGATCCTATTTTTATGTTAACTTATGCAAAATTGGGATATTCACCTGATGAGGTCCAGTAGAGCATCAGCAGAAGTCATAACAGGCCCTGAACTTGCGTGGTGACCCTCCTTCTCTGAGCCAGTCCCTGGGTGAATGATGAGCACCAGCACGATGCCGGCGATGACGGCGATGAAGGTAAATCCACAGGTAGTAGGTGACCGTCAGGACTCCCAACCGACCGCTTCGCCGCCGTGTCCATGGCCGACAGGCGGACATAAGACTGGATGAGAAAACAGGAGATGTGGGATTAGTAGCTACTGGTTAACTGTTTCATCTATAAAATGTTTCTTATTAATTATCACATCAATTATCAACTATGAATGTGTAAACTTAAAATACAGATGAACAGCAGATAAGTTTGTGACTTTGATGGCAGTTATTGTCTTTGGCAGAACATACACTGAAGTATAAATGTCTTACTTGGAAAAACAGATGAAATTTGTATTTTTTTGTTTTTTTTTTACATCCACTGGTATAATGTATTTCATGGTCCTTTTCAGATTAGCCTAAGATAAAGGTTTAATTTACCAGCTTCACAACACTGGATGTGATATTGCTGTTGTATTTCATTTTATTTAGTCCAATGCAGGTGAGAAATTTTCTTACCTGGAGGTGATGAATGGCAGAATCAACATCTTTAACATCCTCATCAGAAGCTCTCCAGGGAAGGAGAAGTAGATTTTGGCCTGTGTGTGACAGAGATATGATTTTACTTCTTACTGAAACAACTAAGTTGAAAAGTCGTGGCAGTTGTGAACTTCTTGTTGCAGTTTGAGGTTTTGTTGTTCAGGAGATGAGGATGCTTTGTGTTTTAAAGGCCACTGCCAGAACAAAGATCACATTAATCACTCATCACTGACTCAGTCTGCATCATGCATCACTGAAACACGATGACTCAGGTGCATTTGTTCATTAACCACAAATTTAATTAATTCTTTACAGAACAACTGTTAAAAAGAGGGAATAAATTATGATTATTTATTTCATCTGGAATTAAGCTTTAGACAAAATACTTACATGACTGATATTCATTGATATTTTTAGACATTCAAACATTTGTTTTCATGTTCTCTTTTAGTGTGAATATTTGATGCTGAGTGTTAATATTTGATCCAGTGTTAATATGAAGAAACGATGATAGTAGACCACAAAATTACTGGACAAACTGGATTTTATGTCCCATCATGGATACTGTGCTAATTTCCTCAGCTCTTCCACAATATTCTTTTAGTGATAAAATGGAAGTATGTAAAAACCTAAGTCAGTTGCATCTCCTCCATTTATCCATCCATACCTGCGTGGACAGGTTGAACGACCTCAAGACAAATCCAAGCACGCAGCCCGTCACCACAGCAAAGACCGAGAGTGTCAGAAGGCCATTCCTCTTGCAGTAGTCCCTCACATATTCCCTGATTTTCACTGGCACCAGATTTCCGAGCAACTTCTTCAGCCAGTCCATTGTGATTGAATCAGGCTTGGTCGGTCGTCCCCCCTTCCCCTCTGACTGTTGACTACAGGTGACCGGTTCTCCTGGTGATAGGTCCCACAAGGTCCGAGTCAGAGAGCAGCCTGTGGATCTAAACAAATGTGGCTCCTGTTTCGCACTGAAGAGATCACCCACACTGTGAGAAGAAGTGGTGAATTGATTCCCGGTAAAGTGTAGCCTGTAGGGATTATCCCGATCCCATGCAAGCTGAGACTCCTTCACAGTCACTCAGGTTTATTTAAGAGGCTAAACACAAGACTTCAGCTCTACTTAGTGCCTCCATTCATAGCTCATTATGAGCTATAACTCCCTGCCTCTAACTCATCCCATTCATAAAACAGGTGTTTACATTTTGAGCTTCATTCTCATGGTGGACAAGGTGAAGCAACATTTTCAGCAAAACCTCACATTCCTTTAAGTATCTGGTTAATTAACAAATTAGATTATACTTTCTCATGAGGCTCAAGTTATTGACAGATGTTTTAAAAGAAATATGAACAAGACAGAAGCTGAATTAAGAAGTGATATGTGACATCTACTCAGACTGTTAATGCACAAATGTTACCTGATACAGTTGTTGCTTTCTAGGGACAAACAATGACACTGGACTTTGATTTCACTGTGTGAAGGAAGGGAACTCTTCAGACCAGATTACTAGAGGGCAGAGGTCAAAAGAAAGACACCGCAGGCGCAGCATCAGTGTCCTCAGTGTTCGGGACATGCTTCGACACTGTTGTCCTTTGATCTTACCATGACGTCAGACTGTGTCATCCATTTAACTCGGGAAGTAATGCCTTGTTGGCTGAGAGAAGCAGCCTCAAATGAACCAGGAGGTGTCAGTGTGAAATGAAACCCTGCAGGCTGTTGAGAGGAAATGTGTCTGTGCTTTGCTGCAGAATAGATGATCACTGTCATGCTAACACAGTGTAAGCTGCTGTAATTCAGCAGCATTGAAGAGTGAACAAGTGAAATCTCACTTATGTATATAAGTCTGTATATGATAGGAACACAAGCTAAAATAAGAACAATGGGATAAAAGCAATCAATAGAGCCGCTGGCAGAGATCAGAACATGCCATTGTTATTAGTAGTCTGAGCTTTTTTCTGTCTATTGTATCATGTTGTTCACACGCCTTGTTAATGCTGTGGACTTCCTACGTCACAAATCCACACCGACCTGGAAAAAGATCCAAACTTGACTCTCTCCTTTCCAACACTGTCTGTGACTACGTCACCTGCAAACAATCCAATAACATTTAATCCTCGTCTTCAACAATGCAACACACAGTAAGTTCAACACATTCGTAGAAACTAAGGTTTTGTTTGTGAACTTTTTATCTCCTGATTCCACAGTCACTATGAACCAAATATAACCTAATTCTAAACTAACTAACTAACTCTGTGTTCAGTGGTCTGTGTCAGAGTCTCTTCCTGCTGTAACAGCTCAGTGTCTCTGCAGTCTGACTGAGGGAGGTTTTTGTACGACGACAAATCACTGTGTGAACACATAAGCACTGTTGATTACATGGAAACTTTTACAGTAGTAAACGACTGCATCTTCAGTCTGAACTCCACTGATGGTCAAACTGAAGTCAGAGCTGCTTCCACTGCCACTAAACCGATCTGGTGTTCCTGATACACGTTGGTTCACATATTTTATTATGAGCTTTGGAGTTTGCCCTGATTTCTGTTGGTACCAGAAGATGCCCTGTTCTCCACTGCTCCATCGATAAACATCTTGGCTGGTTTTACAGGTCATAGTAACAGTGGATCCTGGAGTAATTGTCTTTTCTGGAGGTTGAGTCACAGTCACCTGACCGCTGCATCCTGCAGACAAAAACAAATGATTGATTTATCAGCAGAAAGAAATGAGAGAAAAGGCAGCACATGATGTTTGAAATGTTGCTGAGTGAATGAACCTGTAAAACAGCAGCAGGCCAGCGTCCAGATGAGGATGGTGATGAGAGTCATGGTGGTTGTGGTTTCTGCTGTGTTGACTGACAGATCTGAGTCCTGCAGTGTTGAACTCACAGGACTATAAACCTTCTCAGTTCACTGGAGGATCAGCTGACCATGCAAAGCCTCCTCTCTATGGAAATGATTTCTCTGCTCTCAACAGACTCAAGGCAACGTGGGACACAAACTCAGGAGAAATACTGCCTGGATTTACACTAAATATCATCTTAATGAAACACAAGAAAATACTGATGTTAGAAGAGCAGTTGAGGATTTAAGGATCAGTTTGTGTCCACTGTGGTTGGTACGATGTGTCTGTTTGTCTGCCTTTAGTTTACTCACATGCTTTATTGGACATTTTTAACATCTTTCATATTTATTTCAAATGACTTAATAAATCTTTAAAAACATCATGTTTAATGTGAAATAATTGTGAATAAAATTGTCTTTGTTACAAGGACACTGTGATCATGTGTCTGTCAGGTCAAGAATATGTTGAAAAGTTGAAAAATAACCTTTAATTCTACAATAGATTTGATCTATATCATTAAAACAAGTGTTGTAAATTCAGTCAAGTGTAAATGTTGTGTTATTAGAAAAACAAGTGTGTTTTCAGTGGATAGATGCTTGTTGACAGTGCAGGAGGTTTTTGTATGGCCACTTAATGACTTTGTATCACTGTGGTGGACTTTTGGTGGAGGAACCAAACTCATCGTTCACTGTAAGTATCAGAATTTTCTTATTTTGACAACATAATGTATCAGAACAAATTTAACATCATATTGTGATAAATTATCATTTTATTTTTGGCTACTTTATATGTGATGAATATTTTTGTCATTTCTTGCCTCTGGGTAATTTCAAATGTTGAGTAAAAAATTGCAGAGATGATTTTTAAATGAATATTATTGATGATATTGTTGTTAAATTGACGCTAAATAATTTGAAGTGAATTATTTCATTTGAACTGAATACTTGTTTAAGAAAGAAGAGTTTGTCACAGTAGAGTGAGGAGAATTTGAACATTTTTAAAAATGTTATCGATTGTCTCATTTTTAAATTTTAACGTTAAATAAATGATTAAAATACAAAACTCTTAAATGATAAATTAGTAAGTTCACATGCACATTAAATATAGTTTAGTTTGCGTGGACAGTTGGTTAGTTTGATGTGGAGAAAAGGAAGTGAAACAGACAGATGTCAAAGTCTTTAACTGTTTACACACATTAGACTTTTTTCCACAACAAAGTCACAGATGAGTTTTACTGTCAAACATTAAAAAGCAGATGAGAACATTTGATTTAATGATCATTAAAGACACTTTTCCACGACATTTACACTCAAGTCATGTTGGATGTGATTGTTTCATTGTCAGTGATTTATGATGAGTGTCACAGAAGAAGTGTCAGTACTTTGACTGGTGAAAATTGCCTCTACTTTGTTTTGTGTGTTAAAGCCTCCTCTCCTCTGTCTGATGTCAGTGTGATAAAACACAGCTGATCCACAGTTGTGTTAACCTCTGTCATGTATCATCACTGTGTCATGTTCAGCTGTCTGTCCTACAGTGGAAGTTAACGTGCTCCTCGTGTGTCTCTGCTCTCCCCTCCAGCTGGCTCCACGGTCAGCCCCTCAGTCTCTCTGCTTCCCCCCTCCTCTGAGCAGCTCACCGTGGACGGGGGCTCGGCCACGCTGGCCTGCCTGCTGACCGGCTACTCTCCTCAGGGAGCCGTGGTGAGCTGGGAGGTGGACGGTAGAGAGGTGACAGAGGGGGTCCTGAGCAGCTCAGAGGAGGAGAAAGCGGACGCTACAGCAGCAGCAGCGTCCTGAGCCTGAGCCGGGAGAGCTGGATGAGAGGAGAGCTGTACTCCTGCAAGGTCAGCCATCATGACCACATCCAGACCGAGTCTCTCCGCAGGAGCCAGTGTCAGGGCTAGAGGGGCTGACTGAAGCCCAGGACAGGAGCTCTGTCTGGGGGGAGCAGGAGGAACACACCTGCTGCTCTCATCAATATGAGTTTTAATGTTTGTAGAGGAAAGTAAAGCTTTGTGTGACAGAGAACAACACTGCTGCAAAGTGTTGGACAACAACAACTTAGAGAGGAATGTGTGGAGCTCAGCAGCTGGATGTGAGTGTGTTTAATAACTGTCATGTTGATGACTGATGCTTTTGCCAATAAACTTTCAACTGATACAAAACATCATCAAATGTTGTTGACTCTTATTTTATGAAGAGAAATAAGAAAAGAAACATTTTTATAACTTTAACTGATAACCCTCTGAGAGTAAGAAAATAAAACATTAGGATTTAAATGATCGTTAAAACAGGTCTTTATGTAATATATATCTCATTTATATTATGAAACTGAAATGATTTATCTCTTTAAAAAGGGAACAATACATATCTGACAGGAACTTAAAAGATAAAGAAAATGTGTTGGTTTTAACAGTTGATAGCTACTGAATATACAGTTTTTCTTGATTGCTTTGACCTGCTTAAAGAAACTGGGATTCACTTGGTCTTCATCATCACCATCTCAGCAGAGCAGAGGTCGTCTCTTGTCAGTGTTTCTGTTCAGACCTGTGTGTTAACTGATTTGAACATGTGGACTTTGATTTGTAGAGAAAAACTGTAATATAGTGTCATTAGACTTTGCAAAAAAATGAATCATGAAACTCAACAGTATATTAGCATCAACCAGTGTCATTTTTTTACTTGGTGAGGTTACTGTCAGCTCTGTGTTCAGTGGTCTGTGTCAGAGTCTCTTCCTGCTGTAACAGCTCAGTGTCTCTGCAGTCTGACTGAGGGAGGTTTTTGTACGACTACAAATCACTGTGTGAACACACCACCACTGTGTTCACTCTGACAGTAGTAAACTGCTGCATCTTCAGTCTGAACTCCACTGATGGTCAAACTGAAGTCAGAGCTGCTTCCACTGCCACTAAACCGATCTGGTGTTCCTGATACACGTGTGCTCGCATATTTTATTATGAGCTTTGGAGGTTGTCCTGATTTCTGTTGGTACCAGTGCAAATAGTGACCATAAGAACTGTGGTGATATACAGCTTGGCTGGTTTTACAGGTCATAGTAACAGTGGATCCTGGAGTAATTGTCTTTACTGGAGGTTGAGTCACAGTCACCTGACCGCTGCATCCTGCAGACAAAAACCAATGATTGATTTATCAGCAGAAAGAAATGAGAGAAAAGGCAGCACATGATGTTTGAAATGTTGCTGAGTGAATGAACCTGTAAAACAGCAGCAGGCCAGCGTCCAGATGAGGATGGTGATGAGAGTCATGGTGGTTGTGGTTTCTGCTGTGTTGACTGACAGATCTGAGTCCTGCAGTGTTGAACTCACAGGACTATAAACCTTCTCAGTTCACTGGAGGATCAGCTGACCATGCAAAGCCTCCTCTCTATGGAAATGATTTCTCTGCTCTCAACAGACTCAAGGCAACGTGGGACACAAACTCACTCTAATCCAATAATATAAAATATTGTTCATTTAAACACAGTTCTTATATTGTTGCTGTATTATTTTAAAAGCAGGGTTTCTTCAGTCTCTGCTGTGCATCATGTTTGTGTTCAACCACTGATAAAGTTCAATGTTGTTGATATATTTTGTGATTTTATTCTTGTTGATTGTGCTTTGTCCTGATGAATACCAGAATATTAGCAGAAATGATATTAAACATCAAAATCCCTGAAGGATCAAGACCAAAATGATTTTCTGTGTTTGTAGATGAGCATCAGTCTTCTTGATGCTGCCAAACTTCAAATGAATTTCGATCCACAGAGGCTGGTCATCTAAACTTGCTCTGTGTTTTAAATGTCACTGAGTGTCTGCATTTGTGTTTATTTGATTTTTCTACATTCAACAGATGATCTTTACTTCCTGTGTGATCATCTTAAAAGATTGTTTTAAAAAGATGTAATTTACTGATTCAAGTTAAAGCTGCATGTGAGAAACTGAGTCAGTTTTATTTGGATCATTGTGGTTCTGCTTGATGACTCTTGTGTTGTGTTCACTGGACCAGTTACACTCATCACAGATTGCGAATAAGAAGTTTAGTAGTCTGTCCAGGTTTCTGAAGGTACCAACTGAGATCACCACCAATGTTTGAACTCCCTGTGGCGCTGATGGTCACTGTCCCTCCAAGACTTGAATTTGTCAGTCTGAGTCAGAAAGTTGTTGGCAGAAGACTCTGAAATGAGAAATGAAAAGTTGGATAAATATAAAAGGAGAGCACTGACTGGATTTGTAGCAAACATTTTCAGAATCTCTCACCCTGACTCAGAAAACCCAACATGATGAGCAGAGTTATTGGCAACATCATCCTGATGCAGTTTTCAGTGTGAGTGAATGAAAACAGTTCAGAGTCTCTGTGACACAAGAACTTAAACTGTGAGGAGCAGTGATGCATAAAAGTCATGCAAAATACACTGAAGAAGGCAAACACACACCTGTTGATGTGAAACAGAAAAAGAGAAGGTACTTTTGTCTTGTCCCTCATGACTTTGAGCTCATTAACAGCTTCATGTCGCCTCCTGCTGGTAAACTGTATCAACACTGACGTCACAAAGAAGTGACACATTTTATTGCGTCTCTTGGTCAGTGACAGCTGTGGCCAGAGTCATTGTGTTTCCAGGTTGTTGTGTCCGTCTCTTTCTTGTCAACGTGATATCTCACAAATACCATGAGAGAGTCCTTTCACATTAAACACTAAGTTTCATTCAGACTGAAGGAAGAACTGGTTTGAGTTTGGTGGTGAAAGGTCAAAGGTCAAGATCACTGTGACCTCACATAAACACTTTTGACCTTGTGAACATAATGTCTCAGAAACACCTTGAGGGAAAACCTACAACTTTGTTATAATCGTTGACTTTGACTCAGAGTTGAAGTGTTTAGATGTTGGTGATCAAAGGTCAAAGGTCAGGGTGACTTCACCTTGTAAAACACTTGTTTGATCTTGTGAACTCAATATCTCAGTGACATCTTTCATTACATTTTATTGATTTTCTTGATTGATTGACTGATTTTTTCTTTCACAACAATTCAGTCAAACCAACCAAAAACACAACACATCAACACACATCAGCTCAGTTACACACATACACCATCAGTCAAAAAAAAATAACAAAAGCAGAAAGAAAGAAGTAGATGAATAAGAAGCAGATGTTCAGCAACATGTCCTCTCTTTATGCTCTTTCAGGGAATCACTGTAACCAAATGGAAGATACATCAGGTTCCTCTGGAACAAATAATCCAGAGGAACTAAATCAAATAGCACTTTATGCCAACTCTTAATATTTGGCTCTTTATCACTGATCCACTGCAATAAAATCATGTAAGAATACAGTACAGTCTCTGACTGGTTAACCTGACACATCCAGCAGGACGGCCTAGAATGAAAGAATTTGGATCCATCTCTAGTTTCAGTCCCAGTGTCTTCTCAATTTCTGTTAAGACATTAGACCAATACCTTTTGACCAATGACGAAGAGTTAGAGTTCTAGTTTCTGTCTTATCTTGGAGACAAATTAGGGTTGAACTTATGTCTGCGATTAGGGGAAATATGCATTCGATGAAATATCTTAAACTGTTTTGATTTGGTGCGATTACAAACTGAAACTGATTTTGCACAGGTCCAGATATCTTCCCACTCAGCATCACTGATTGCAACAGAAAGTTCCCACTTTTTTTCTTTTAAAGCCATAGATAGAACAACACACACAGCTCCATGAAGTAAACTAACAGATCTACTGAGCTGCTCCAAACAACAACTTCTCAGGGGAGACATGTCAGGGTTATCAGTTAGGGTTGTGCTGTGTTCTATATAGTGTCTGAGCTGTAAATAATGAAAATAATGTCTAAAGATTTTGGATTTTTCAACACAATTGTGACAGGACAAGGATGAACTGAGCGTTGACACTCAAATATTTTACATTCACAGACTTTTTGCCTAATATGTTTATGTCCCAGATTTAAAAATATCTGTTTGATCACAATTATATAGTTTAAAAGCATTTGTATAAATCACATCAATCGTCACTGTCTGTTGTTGCTCATTATGTGCGCACTCTTCAACATCCAACGCTGCAGTGAGTTAATTTAACGCTGGCAGCAGACACCATCCATCTCATTACACTTTAAAAGCAGTGACCGGTCAATCAATCAAGGTCATAAATATTATGTTTATTTAGTTAAAATAATCACAAGCGGAATCAAAATGTAATGCTCGTCTTACCAGTGTCCTGGATCAGGTCTCTGGTTTGTTTAGTAGAGAACCTTTTCCTGGTTTAAATGTCCTGTTGTTTCTAGGTCAGAAGAAGCGAAGCTGTTCAATTTTGAAATGAATAATTACACTGAAATGTCATTATTGGCTTGAACAAATTGTAGTTAGAATATTAAAAACATATTTATATGCATTTTCTAAGTCTACAGGAGTTCATATTTTGGCTGTTATAGCTGGTGTGAACATTTTATCTGGAACACCCCTGTCCTGTTCTCACCTGGTGGTTTGGTCCACTTCCAGATTCAGTTTTGACTCTGACTCAGACTCTGACCTCTGACCTGGACTAGCATTAGTCCTATCCATCTGTAGTTTCATTTTAAATTTGACTCTCAAGTCATTTTGATCTTTTGATTTTTTTTGATTATGTGTAAGTATTTTTTCTGTTTAATTAGGATGCAGGATGTGGGAACTGTGGAGGCGATGCACGGAACAGTAGACCTCGATTAGATACCACTCCAACCCCATTTAAAAAAGAAAAGAGAGAACAAAATGTATATCATACCTGACTGTACAGAGCTAAAGGTCAGGGGAGAAAGTCATGTTAAAAACTATGAGAAGCCAGGGAATAAGCTCTTCTTACACAGGGGTTGGTGATGGTAGAAGAAGGAAAAGAAGTGGGAGAGAGAAAATATGAAGCAGCAGCAGAGATGTGAATTTAAATGGAGCAGGATGAACACAAAAGACAACAAGCCTGAGCAGGGAGGTATTATGCAGGGATGATGCAAATAATAATAATAACAACAACCAGGCTATGATGCAATGGAAGTGATGCAATGATGCATGGGAGGTAAAAACACATATATAGGAGAGGCTGATGATACTGCTGTGATGCAGAGAAATCGAGATGATGTTGCAGGAGAAAGCTATAAAGCAGGAGCGGGAGAAGCCAATAAAACTGCTGTGATACAGGAGATTTGAAACACACCACCACCAGGATATGCATGGCTTACTTCATTGTCAGGATCTGAGAGATCTTGAGCTGTCAACATTGAAACAGAGTCAGGAAAAGTGTAGGAGGTGTAGGTGGAAGAAGATTTGTATCACATTTGAACATAATGTTCATTTGTTCCTTGAAGTGAAGAACAACATGTTTATATTTGTAACTTTTTTGTCAAATATTCTGTTGATAGGTCTAAAATAAGAAAAGAGAATCATAGATGATGTAGATCATAATAATGTTAGTTTCATAGTTTTAACTTGAAATACAAATTGAAATATATGTGACATATTTACCACATTATTATCTATACTATTTTCTACTTGGTGAGGTTACTGTCAGCTCTGTGTTCAGTGGTCTGTGTCAGAGTCTCTTCCTGCTGTAACAGCTCAGTGTCTCTGCAGTCTGACTGAGGGAGGTTTTTGTACGACTACAAATCACTGTGTGAACACATCAGCACTGTTTATGCTATGGTAACTCTGACAGTAGTAAACTGCTGCATCTTCAGTCTGAACTCCACTGATGGTCAAACTGAAGTCAGAACCCCATCCACTTCCACTAAACCGATCTGGTGTTCCTGATACACGTTGGTTTTGCAAGTTTTATTATGAGCTTTGGAGGTTGTCCTGATTTCTGTTGGTACCAGAACATATACAGATAGTTACCCTGTACATAGAGAGGAGGGCTGGGTTTACAGGTCATAGTAACAGCGGATCCTGGAGTAATTGTCTTTTCTGGAGGTTGAGTCACAGTCACCTGACCGCTGCATCCTGCAGACAAAAACAAATGATTGATTTATCAGCAGAAAGAAATGAGAGAAAAGGCAGCACATGATGTTTGAAATGTTGCTGAGTGAATGAACCTGTAAAACAGCAGCAGGCCAGCGTCCAGATGAGGATGGTGATGAGAGTCATGGTGGTTGTGGTTTCTGCTGTGTTGACTGACAGATCTGAGTCCTGCAGTGTTGAACTCACAGGACTATAAACCTTCTCAGTTCACTGGAGGATCAGCTGACCATGCAAAGCCTCCTCTCTATGGAAATGATTTCTCTGCTCTCAACAGACTCAAGGCAACGTGGGACACAAACTCAGGAGAAATACTGCCTGGATTTACACTAAATATCATCTTAATGAAACACAAGAAAATACTGATATTAGAAGAGCAGTTGAGGATTTAAGGATCAGTTTGTGTCCACTGTGGTTGGTATGATGTGTCTGTTTGTCTGCCTTTAGTTTACTCACATGCTTTATTGGACATTTTAACATCTTTCGTATTTATTTCAAATGACTCTGTAAATCCTTAAAAACATCAAGTTTAATGTGAAATAATTGTGAATAAAATTGTCTTTGTTACAAGGACACTGTGATCATGTGTCTGTCAGGTCAAGAATATGTTGAAAAGTTGAAAATAACCTTTAATTCTACAATAGATTTGATCTATATCATTAAAACAAGTGTTGTAAATTCAGTCAAGTGTAAATGTTGTTGTGTTATTAGAAAAACAAGTGTGTTTTCAGTGGATAGATGCTTGTTGACAGTGCAGGAGGTTTTTGTACGGCCACTTAATGACTTTGTATCACTGTGGAGGACTTTTGGTGGAGGAACCAAACTCATCGTTGACTGTAAGTATCAGAGATTTTTATTCTGTTCAACATATAACATTTATAACTTTTATCAAACATTGAATTAGACTGTGATTCAGTTTGTTGTTTCAATATTCATCATTTTTGTTATTTATCAAACAAAAGTGATCTCACAACCTGAGAAGAAACTTTGTATAAATTAATATTCATTCAGTGTCGTAGATAATAAACTGATAAATCATCTGTTTTCAAATGTTACATTTCTGTTAGAAACTTTAATTGTTGTCAACTTTGAAATGTTTGACAGTAAAATCTGGTCAAGTAAAAAGTTTAGTTTTCAAAAGCAACAATCAGTATTTTAAATGTAGTTTTTAATTGACTTGTTTTGAAAATAACAAGATTGAATGAAAATATAATGTGTTTTTCTGTTCAACATAAACATGATTTTATCAGTAAATGCAGCTCAGCTTTGTCTTCACGCTTGATTGATTTTACTTGTAGTAAAAAGGAAGTGAAAGAGACAGATGACAAAGGTCTGAAGTGTTTTCACATGAGTGTTTCAGCTCTGTCACTTTAAAGAGAAGAAAATCATCACAGGGATGAGTTATTCACTGTCACACATGCTGAGACAGACATGAAGATGTCATCAATAATCATTATCAATCAAGCTTTTGACTTGAATCACGTGTGTGATGGTGTTTGTCTTTTCTCCCCCCTCTCTCTCCTCCAGTGGGGGTGGTGCGGCCCACCCTGACCGTCCTCCCCCCTCCACAGATCAGCTGCAGCAGGGCAGTGCCACACTGGTGTGTCTGGCCAGCGGGGCTTCCCCTCAACCTGGACGCTGGGCTGGAGGGTGGGGGGCAGCAGCAGCTCCTCAGGGGTGTCACGCAGCCCGGAGGTCCTGGGGAGGGACGGCCGCTACAGCTGGAGCAGCACCCTGAGCCTGGGTGCAGACCAGTGGAGGAAGGCGGGCTCAGTGAGCTGTGAGGCCAGTCTGAGTGGACAGAGCTCTGTCACTCAAACCCTGGAGCCTGACCGCTGCTCAGAGTAGAGCTTCAGCAACACTTCCTGTCTGGAAATGATGCTGCTGCTTTGATAGAGATCTTCATCAAGCTACAGATCTCCTCTCTTCACGTGTTTCTGCAACTTTCACAGCTCAGACTTTTAATCTGCATCTTGCTTTCTAACACTGATCCTCTGCATATTCTGCTTCATCTTCATTATTTTTTCAACCCTTTTATTTTCACCCAGAGAGAAACTATGGAAAAACATTTAATCATCATTGAATAAAAATGTGTATTATAATGAATCAGTCTCTTTGCTTCTTTTTTAAAACAACATTTACATGATGAAAAATACATTCTTTATTATTTCAGTATCAAAGCTGATAATATACTAATAGTACAGGAGGACTCTGTGACACAAGAAGTGAAACTGTGAGGAGCAGTGACGCAGAAAAGACGTTGAAAAATAAACTGAACAAGTCAAACACACACCTGTTGATGTGAAACAGAAAAAGCAGAGGAGACACAGAGTGAGAGTTCATCTGGTCCTGACGCTCATTTGCTTTTTTTATTCAGACATAAGAGCATATTGCATCATCAACCCCTCTACAAGACCTGGAGGTGAATTGCCGGGTCCAAGTTAGATTGAACAGAGTCTAATAGTTCATTCTTCACTATCAACAGAGACGTATGAATTAACCCTTAGGACCTGTTCTAATATCAGTCTATATAAAATATATTATACATTATTATATTCTACTTTGATTGAGCTGATTATTTTCACCTACATCTGACCTAATCATTGATATCAAATACTAATTAATTTTTAAGGATTTTAACCCTTTAAATGCCAGGTTTTGTCATGATGCCACCATGTTTTCAGATCAAAACAAAAACATGAATTATTTTCAATATACTTCATGCAAAGTAAATGTTTTTGTGTTGAATTATTAAACCTGGGATCTGTCAGTGATTAGCAGCAACACTGATTAGTGTGCTTTATTATTTTTTGTGCAGTGTCAAATACTCATACTGCTGAGCATAAAAAATGTGCTTTTAATAATGTAGCAATAAAAACATTATACATTGATATTATTACCAACCTTTTTTAGGATTAACTTTTAAACCAACATCAGTCCCAAATATTCATTAATTTTCTATTTCTTGTGCTGAAGTCCATGTAAACTTCCTACTACTTTTTAATCCAGAAGTGAAGCAATGAACAGTGAACCAGAAACATCAACACTGGCTAAACAACATTCAGCAACAGCGAAAAAAGAAGAAAAAAAAAAACAAACAAAAAACTGTGTGTGTGATACAGAGAGAGACTGTGTGTGGACACTGCCTCCTCTTCTGGGTGGTGTGTGGGGACGGGCTTGTGCTTGGACATGGTCCTGCTTTGAGTTGAGCATCCGACACCAAGGCTGCAGCACCTGAGGCCTGTAGTACGAAGCAGGATTTGTTCTTATCGCGGTAACTTCAGGTTTAACTCTGGGTTTTCCGTCCTACGAAAGTGGTTCACGTCGTACCGGGGTACGTCGCCATGGTAACTGATGCTGAACGGCGAACGTGCTCCGGAGCAGGTTATGTTCCAGATCAGAGATCGACGCCTATAAAATCCCCGCCCTCTGACCAATCAATGCTCTTGAAAATGTCCCATACTTTTATTGCAGATCTGTGGAGCTCGGTGCCGGGATTGAGAGAGGGTCTGTGAGGAGGACGAGGGTTTTTAGAGACCGGCAAGATTATTTATTGGAGCGCGTCACATATATCTGTGATCTCCTCAAACCGCATGTTGTCAGTGACACAGTCGAGCATTGACTGTCCCTCCGACAGTAGCACTGCTGCGTTATTGACTCCTACAATAATTGACTAGGATATTAAATAACTGGATTTTATTAATGACACATTGTACAAATGCTCCTGTTTGGAGCTGCCAGGGTCCGACGACACACCTGTCACCTTCATTAACTGAGCTTGTCGTCCTAAACCAGAGACTGACTGACACTGAAACTGTAATTGGACTTACTATAAAAAAGTACGTCTACTTAGAACTTTGAATCATATTATTATATTTAGTTTTTATTGTTTTGTGCCGCTACGGGTGCAGCTGAACACGAATGTTAAAGTTGTATCAGCCTATTCACCTTAACAGCCTAGATTTCAGCAGTTCATTGACTTGATTTTAATTTAATTTCAGTCTCATCCACTCGTCTCTGTGAGGCTGTGAACTTGCGCGTTTACACAATCGGCGATCTTTTACCATTTGTCTTTTGGTTTTTAGCAGCTGCCACCGTGTTGCTTTTTGCTTGGATTATCGGCCGGTTTTCTTCATATTGTTGTAAAATCATCGTCTGCTCTTCGGCTGTGAAGTCGCCGCTCTGCTGGTTCTCGTTTCCATGTTTGTGATTGGACAACTGCTGCAAACACCACCTCTTTTATGTGAACCCGCTCACATCTAGATTGGAAAAACCTGGGTTGACTAATCGAGTTGATAACCAGCTTCGTGGTACCGCTTAGCCAGACTGAGATTGTTAGGATTAGTGAAGCCAGATGACTGAAAGAGATCCTGGGTAAGTTGAACTCGTTTCATAGTGCAGGCCTCTGGTGTGTGTGGGGAAGGTGGTGTCTCTTCACCATTTGTGGGGTCACAAGACTCTTCCCCAGCTCCTCAATAAACAGCCTCCTATGGTAACTTCTTTTCTGTTGCCATGAGGTGTTGGTGTGTATTTATACAAACTAATCTTTAGAGGGACTTTGAACTGCACATGGAACAGAATCAATAAAACCACCGGCCCTTTGATCATAATGTCATAAGGTCAAAACACACACACACATATACACAAAAACTTCTCAGAGTTAAAGTTTAAGGGGAGGGAGGAGGAGTTGTGACAGTGTCATCTAGTTAAAATAACAGTTTTTCTCCATATGCTGAATATGTTCAAAATGACACTATGTGGTGGAGAGTAGTGAAATGATCAATTCCAAGGTAAAAGCCCAGATTGACTCTCAGATATAATATAATGCATGTATTATGCTTTAATGGAAGTGAGATCAGAAGCTGCAGTTTGAATGGGTTTCAATGGGACATTATTTGCTTTTTGACGGTATGAGTGTAACACTTGTTTGTACACAGTGTATTTAGCCTTAATGTAGGAGCTGAGCTGGAAATAACAAGATCAAATATACACAGTCTTGTCAAAAGTCATGTTATATGAATGAACACAGACACAATGATCAGAAAATGAAGAATGAAAAGCGCCCGTAAAATGCGCACAACGACCCTAAAAGAGTTAACTAAATAAATAAATACTATATACCACAAATTAACCTCATGTCCAATAGAATCAATTTAACTAAGTTACAAAATAAAATAACTCAGTCAAATGAGCCAGATTAATACAACAAGTACAGCAGGATGAGCAGGGACAGTTAACGGCCATAAAACAAACATACCGATCGGCGGCGTCTATCACCTGTTGGGGAGGTGAGGCGCGCCCACACCGAGCAGCATCAGTGGGAAGACCCGAACAAACCAGTCAAGAGGACGGATCAAAACCCAAACGCAGCGCCCGGCATGAGACCAGCAACACACATGGCTACAATTCAACTAAATAGTGTGATCGATGGTGAATAAATGAACCGAGACAGTCACTGTCACATCACCTGCACAGGTAACAACATGAAGCCGGAAGAGAGACGACCAGGAAGTGGGCGGTCTGGGGACCAAAGAACAAAGGGGTCAAGATGGACACCGTACCTTTTTATAATGTGTCCCCAGGTGGTGATTGGCTGAATGATGAGTCGAAGGGAGGCAGCGACCTCACCTGCATTGATGAGCAGGGATGAAACTCATCCTGCTACATTTAACAAAAACAACTAACATGTCAATTAGTGAAGTTTAAATGATGCTGGTAGATGAATTTTTATCACATTTGGACAAAATGATCATTTATTCCTTGAAGTGATGAACAACATGTTTATATTTGTAACTTTTTGTCAAATATCCTGACCGTCCTCCCCCCCTCCACAGATCAGCTGCAGCAGGGCAGTGCCACACTGGTGTGTCTGGCCAGCGGGGCTTCCCCTCAACCTGGACGCTGGGCTGGAGGGTGGGGGGCAGCAGCAGCTCCTCAGGGGTGTCACGCAGCCCGGAGGTCCTGGGGAGGGACGGCCGCTACAGCTGGAGCAGCACCCTGAGCCTGGGTGCAGACCAGTGGAGGAAGGCGGGCTCAGTGAGCTGTGAGGCCAGTCTGAGTGGACAGAGCTCTGTCACTCAAACCCTGGAGCCTGACCGCTGCTCAGAGTAGAGCTTCAGCAACACTTCCTGTCTGGAAATGATGCTGCTGCTTTGATAGAGATCTTCATCAAGCTACAGATCTCCTCTCTTCACGTGTTTCTGCAACTTTCACAGCTCAGACTTTTAATCTGCATCTTGCTTTCTAACACTGATCCTCTGCATATTCTGCTTCATCTTCATTATTTTCAACCCTTTTATTTTCACCCAGAGAGAAACTATGGAAAAACATTTAATCATCATTGAATAAAAATGTGTATTATAATGAATCAGTCTCTTTGCTTCTTTTTTTAAAACAACATTTACATGATGAAAAATACATTCTTTATTATTTCAGTATCAAAGCTGATAATATACTAATAGTACAGGAGGACTCTGTGACACAAGAAGTGAAACTGTGAGGAGCAGTGGCGCTTGAAAAAGACGTTGAAAAATAAACTGAACAAGTCAAACACACACCTGTTGATGTGAAACAGAAAAAAGCAGAGGAGACACAGAGTGAGAGTTCATCTGGTCCTGACGCTCATTTGCTTTTTTTATTCAGACATAAGAGCATATTGCATCATCAACCCTCTACAAGACCTGGAGGTGAATTGCGGGTCCAAGTTAGATTGAACAGAGTCTAATAGTTCATTCTTCACTATCAACAGAGACGTATGAATTAACCCTTAGGACCTGTTCTAATATCAGTCTATATAAAATATATTATACATTATTATATTCTACTTTGATTGAGCTGATTATTTTCACCTACATCTGACCTAATCATTGATATCAAATACTAATTAATTTTTAAGGATTTTAACCCTTTAAATGCCAGGTTTTGTCATGATGCCACCATGTTTTCAGATCAAAACAAAAACATGAATTATTTTCAATATACTTCATGCAAAGTAAATGTTTTTGTGTTGAATTATTAAACCTGGGATCTGTCAGTGATTAGCAGCAACACTGATTAGTGTGCTTTATTATTTTTTGTGCAGTGTCAAATACTCATACTGCTGAGCATAAAAATGTGCTTTTAATAATGTAGCAATAAAAACATTATACATTGATATTATTACCAACCTTTTTTAGGATTAACTTTTAAACCAACATCAGTCCCAAATATTCATTAATTTTCTATTTCTTGTGCTGAAGTCCATGTAAACTTCCTACTACTTTTTAATCCAGAAGTGAAGCAATGAACAGTGAACCAGAAACATCAACACTGGCTAAACAACATTCAGCAACAGCGAAAAAGAAAAAAAAAAAACAAACAAAAAACTGTGTGTGTGATACAGAGAGAGAGACTGTGTGTGGACACTGCCTCCTCTTCTGGGTGGTGTGTGGGGACGGGCTTGTGCTTGGACATGGTCCTGCTTTGAGTTGAGCATCCGACACCAAGGCTGCAGCACCTGAGGCCTGTAGTACGAAGCAGGATTTGTTCTTATCGCGGTAACTTCAGGTTTAACTCTGGGTTTTCCGTCCTACGAAAGTGGTTCACGTCGTACCGGGGTACGTCGCCATGGTAACTGATGCTGAACGGCGAACGTGCTCCGGAGCAGGTTATGTTCCAGATCAGAGATCGACGCCTATAAAATCCCCGCCCTCTGACCAATCAATGCTCTTGAAAATGTCCCATACTTTTATTGCAGATCTGTGGAGCTCGGTGCCGGGATTGAGAGAGGGTCTGTGAGGAGGACGAGGGTTTTTAGAGACCGGCAAGATTATTTATTGGAGCGCGTCACATATATCTGTGATCTCCTCAAACCGCATGTTGTCAGTGACACAGTCGAGCATTGACTGTCCCTCCGACAGTAGCACTGCTGCGTTATTGACTCCTACAATAATTGACTAGGATATTAAATAACTGGATTTTATTAATGACACATTGTACAAATGCTCCTGTTTGGAGCTGCCAGGGTCCGACGACACACCTGTCACCTTCATTAACTGAGCTTGTCGTCCTAAACCAGAGACTGACTGACACTGAAACTGTAATTGGACTTACTATAAAAGTACGTCTACTTAGAACTTTGAATCATATTATTATATTTAGTTTTTATTGTTTTGTGCCGCTACGGGTGCAGCTGAACACGAATGTTAAAGTTGTATCAGCCTATTCACCTTAACAGCCTAGATTTCAGCAGTTCATTGACTTGATTTTAATTTAATTTCAGTCTCATCCACTCGTCTCTGTGAGGCTGTGAACTTGCGCGTTTACACAATCGGCGATCTTTTACCATTTGTCTTTTTGGTTTTTAGCAGCTGCCACCGTGTTGCTTTTTGCTTGGATTATCGGCCGGTTTTCTTCATATTGTTGTAAAATCATCGTCTGCTCTTCGGCTGTGAAGTCGCCGCTCTGCTGGTTCTCGTTTCCATGTTTGTGATTGGGCATCTGCTGCAAACGCCGCCTCTTTTATGTGAACGCGCTCACATCTAGATTGGAAAAACCTGGGTTGACTAATCGAGTTGATAACCAGCTTCGTAGTACCGCTTAGCCAGACTGAGATTGTTAGTATTAGTGAAGCCAGATAACTGAACAAGATCCTGGGTAAGTTGAACTTGCTTCGTAGTACAGGCCTCTGGTGTGTGGGGAAGGTGGTGTCTCTTCACCATTTGTGGGGTCACAAGACTCTTCCCCAGCTCCTCAATAAACAGCCTCCTATGGTAACTTCTTTTCTGTTGCCATGAGGTGTTGGTGTGTATTTATACAAACTAATCTTTAGAGGGACTTTGAACTGCACATGGAACAGAATCAATAAAACCACCGGCCCTTTGATCATAATGTCATAAGGTCAAACACACACACACATATACACAAAAACTTCTCAGAGTTAAAGTTTAAGGGAGAGGGAGGAGGAGTTGTGACAGTGTCATCTAGTTAAAATAACAGTTTTTCTCCATATGCTGAATATGTTCAAAATGACACTATGTGGTGGAGAGTAGTGAAATGATCAATTCCAAGGTAAAAGCCCAGATTGACTCTCAGATATAATATAATGCATGTATTATGCTTTAATGGAAGTGAGATCAGAAGCTGCAGTTTGAATGGGTTTCAATGGGACATTATTTGCTTTTGACGGTATGAGTGTAACACTTGTTTGTACACAGTGTATTTAGCCTTAATGTAGGAGCTGAGCTGGAAATAACAAGATCAAATATACACAGTCTTGTCAAAAGTCATGTTATATGAATGAACACAGACACAATGATCAGAAAATGAAGAATGAAAAGCGCCGTAAAATGCGCTACAACGACCCTAAAAGAGTTAACTAAATAAATAAATACTATATACCACAAATTAACCTCATGTCCAATAGAATCAATTTAACTAAGTTACAAAATAAAATAACTCAGTCAAATGAGCCAGATTAATACAACAAGTACAGCAGGATGAGCAGGGACAGTTAACGGCCATAAAACAAACATACCGATCGGCGGCGTCTATCACCTGTTGGGAGGTGAGGCGCGCTCCACACCCGAGCAGCATCAGTGGGAAGACCGAACAAACCAGTCAAGAGGACGGATCAAAACCCAAGCGCGCTACCGGCATGAGACCAGCAACACACATGGCTACAATTCAACTAAATAGTGTGATCGATGGTGAATAAATGAACCGAGACAGTCACTGTCACATCACCTGCACAGGTAACAACATGAAGCCGGAAGAGAGACGACCAGGAAGTGGGCGGTCTGGGGACCAAAGAACAAAGGGGTCAAGATGGACACCGTACCTTTTTATAATGTGTCCCCAGGTGGTGATTGGCTGAATGATGAGTCGAAGGGAGGCAGCGACCTCACCTGCATTGATGAGCAGGGATGAAACTCATCCTGCTACATTTAACAAAAACAACTAACATGTCAATTAGTGAAGTTTAAATGATGCTGGTAGATGAATTTTTTATCACATTTGGACAAAATGATCATTTATTCCTTGAAGTGATGAACAACATGTTTATATTTGTAACTTTTTGTCAAATATTCTGTTGATTGGTCTAATATGAGGAAAGAGAATCATGGATGATGTAGATCATGATAATGTTAGTTTCATGGATTTAACTTGAAAAACAAATTAAAATATATATGACATATTTACCACATTATTATCTATACTATTTTCTACTTGGTGAGGTTACTGTCAGCTCTGTGTTCAGTGGTCTGTGTCAGAGTCTCTTCCTGCTGTAACAGCTCAGTGTCTCTGCAGTCTGACTGAGGGAGGTTTTTGTACGACTACAAATCACTGTGTGAACACATAAGCACTGTTTATGCTATGGACACTCTGACAGTAGTAAACTGCTGCATCTTCAGTCTGAACTCCACTGATGGTCAAACTGAAGTCAGAGCTGCTTCCACTGCCACTAAACCGAGCTGGTGTTCCTGATTCACGTCGGTTCGCCCAATATATTATGAGCTTTGGAGGTTGTCCTGATTTCTGTTGGTACCAGTTCAAGTAATCACCATAACTGTTTCTGTAAACATCTCGACTGGTTTTACAGGTCATAGTAACAGTGGATCCTGGAGTAATTGTCTTTTCTGGAGGTTGAGTCACAGTCACCTGACCGCTGCATCCTGCAGACAAAAACAAATGATTGATTTATCAGCAGAAAGAAATGAGAGAAAAGGCAGCACATGATGTTTGAAATGTTGCTGAGTGAATGAACCTGTAAAACAGCAGCAGGCCAGCGTCCAGATGAGGATGGTGATGAGAGTCATGGTGGTTGTGGTTTCTGCTGTGTTGACTGACAGATCTGAGTCCTGCAGTGTTGAACTCACAGGACTATAAACCTTCTCAGTTCACTGGAGGATCAGCTGACCATGCAAAGCCTCCTCTCTATGGAAATGATTTCTCTGCTCTCAACAGACTCGAGGCAACGTGGGACACAAACTCAGGAGAAATACTGCCTGGATTTACACTAAATATCATCTTAATGAAACACAATATAATATTTATAAAACACTTATTTTATAAGTGTCATGTTGATAATGAAGCTTGAACTGACACAAAACTTAATAAAGTTTTTTGTCTGTTATTTTATGAAAAGATTATTAAATGTTACATTAATGTTTACACACATTAATTGATTGGATTCTTTTTTACTTTTTTACTCTCTGCTTACAAACCATTTCCATGAAACCATGCTCTGGATAATAAATATAAGTGAAGTAGAGAACATTTTGTGAAAGAGGTGAGAAACAGATCAGTAAGAGAACACTGTCAGTTTCTTGTCTCTTGTCCCTCATGACTTTGAGCTCATTAACAGCTGCATGTCGCCTCCTGCTGGTAAACTGTATCAACACTGACGTCACAAAGAAGTGACACATTTTATTGCGTCTCTTGGTCAGTGACAGCTGTGGCCAGAGTCATTGGCCCTCACTCATCAAACGGACATAGAAACCAGCACAAACCTGAGCAGAGAAATCATCGTACGACAGGGCTCACGTGAGATTCAGGAAAGATGCGTATCACACCAATCTCAGCATAAGATCGAGCAGCTGCAGAGGTTGTACCTCCAAATTTGGCGGCTGAAATCAGTCGTAATCAGCATATCACACCTTCTACAACAGCCACAGCTGGAAGCCGCAGCCCTAGAGTTTACGACATGGAGAGGCATAAACCGGCATAAAAGAGAAATTTCACCGAGGCTGAAATAGAGACACTCACGTCTCTGGTGGATTCACATCCTTTAGTATTGTTTGGCAGCCTGAAATCAGGAATCAAAAGTAAATAAATACAGTGTGGAAAGAAGAACAGACAGATTTCACTGGGCCATGTGACCCAGTATTGATCTGCGGTGCCCCAGTATAAATTTCACCAGTAAAAACAATCACACAAGTCTACAGTTTAAAAGTTTTAAGTCTACATAGCATAATCTACTGAATGTGCACATAGCTACTTAATATGGAAATTTATTCACGCACAAAAAGTTTTGCTCCGACGCTTTGTGCATTAATTATCTGAGCCCCAGTTCAGTATTAGGTCTAGTGACGCCCCTGACAGCTGCAGTCAACAGTGTTTCAATAGTCAATCGAACTACGGAAGAGGTTTGATTTTTTTTCTGTTTCTCTCTGTGATGGTTAATGAAACATTTGATACAACAGAAAATAAAATAATGAAAAAAAGAACTTTTATTTGAAATAAGATCAAGAAGACCCCCTCCCTGACCCCGGTCTCCATCAAAGGGGCCGCTGTGGAGGTAGTCAGGACTTATAAGTACCTGGGGCTGCACTTGGACAATAAACTGGACTGGTCAACAAACACAGATGCACTCTACAGGAAAGGGCAGAGCCGGCTCTACTTCCTGAGGAGACTGGGGTCTCTCAACATCTGCAACAAACTACTGTTGATGTTGTACCAGTCTGTCACAGCCAGTGTCCTCTTCTACACTGTGGTGAGGCAGCACTAAGAAGAGAGATGCTGGACGGCTGGACAGACTGGTGAAGAAGGCTGGCTCTGTGGTTGGCACGGAGCTGGAGACCCTGACATCAGTAGTAGAGAAAAGGACTCTGAACAAGCTACTGTCAATCATGGACAACAGCCACCACCTCCTACACAGCACCTCACAGAAACAGAGGAGCATGTTCAGAGCAGACTTCTGTCACTGTCATGTTCTACAGACAGACTGAGGAGGTCCTTTGTTCAGCTCTTTAACACCTCACTGAAAGGAGGGGGTGCAATGGACCCTCAGTAACTCTCAATGGACTTTCAATAAACCATTTCTCAAACACTACATTTCTCTGTGTTTACTTTGCTCTGCTTATATTTTATATTTTTATACTTTATACTTTATATTCTACCTTCACCTCTCTAAGTCACTTTCTCCTTCTGCTGGTGTTCTTATTCTTTTCCTACTAAGAACAATCTGTGTCTTTTTTTTTTTGTGTAAACTACTGGATGCCTTAATTTCCCTCTGGGATCAATAAAGTATTCATTCATTCATTCATTCATTCATTCATTCATTCATTCAAGATGGTAGAGGAACCAAGGGGTCAGGACCCAATCGAAGGACTAAAACAAACAGCCTACAGAGCCATGCAAATAGTTATTCATCTAGTCAATAATAAAGGTTCATTTGAATAGATTTAAAATTTCACTTTTTTTTTATTTTACGTCAATTCTAATAACCATCCTACTCACAGTACACATGAATGAGACATGAATTCACATAAACATTTCAATGTAACTGTTTCCGAAGCATACAGCTCACACTGTAAGCTATTTACATTCATTTTACTGATCATAACAGTGAAAAACATCACTTCAACAACTCGGCACACTCACATAAACTTAGCTGCATGAACTTAATTTCCTTAATTTCCCTCTGAGATCAATAAAGTGTTGGTTCATTCGATTGATTGTTTGTTCAATCGTTCGTTCGATTCGCTCGATTCGATGAATTCTGCGACCTACCACCAGTTCAACACCATGTTAGTCTGCACCGAGCAGATATCAAGTATTTCACACAGTAATTAATCGGTTAACAACACAAGATTCATAAAGCACATAAACACAGGCTTCAGTCATTAATGAACTACTCCAACCTGCTTCAACTTTATCCCGACTGGTTTTAGTGAGTACAGGGCTCATCATTAAAGTTTGTTTTCAGCATGTAACACTGTGCTAGCGAGTCAGCATGCTAATATAGTATGACTTTACATTGTGACAGTGTTGGAGCAACACTCTCAATAGTTAAACATTTACACACATCAGTGTTGAACTTACACAACACTAGAGTGTAGAGTCACAAGTTAACACTAAATAAAGTTACAACTATATTACCACCATAGACAGTCTGATATCCATCCATCTTCTACCACTTTATAAATCAACACTGACCAGAGTTGATTGGATTTAACTCTCTGAATCAACATCAACTCTTTCTGAGGAATAACTCTCATGTAGTTGAATTAAACCAAATGAGTGTTGAAATAACTCTGGATATTTAACAGTTAACACCAACACTGGAAATTAACACTTTTCAATTTACTGTGTAGATTGTAAATATTCAACAATAATGAAACTAATTATAAAGATGAGATTCCAAGAACAGAAACTCTTGTAAAAAGGTCATTTATGCTTCTTTTTCTACTTCTGGTTTTGTTTGTTTTGGCAAAACACATATTGACAAGATTATTAATATTTAAAGTGATGAACAACATGTTTATATCTGTAAGTTTTTTCCTCTTTACTCAATGTTCTGATGATGGGTCTAGTGTGAGAAATGAGAACATCGTAGCAATGTTAGTTATTTTTTTTTTTACTTGAAAAAGAAATAAACTATTTCCAACTATTTTCTACTTGGTGAGGTTACTGTCAGCTCTGTGTTCAGTGGTCTGTGTCAGAGTCTCTTCCTGCTGTAACAGCTCAGTGTCTCTGCAGTCTGACTGAGGGAGGTTTTTGTACGACGACAAATCACTGTGTGAACACCCAAGCACTGTTTATGTAATGTGCACTCTGACAGTAGTAAACTGCTGCATCTTCAGTCTGAACTCCACTGATGGTCAAACTGAAGTCAGAGCTGCTTCCACTGCCACTAAACCGAGCTGGTGTTCCTGATACATGTGTACTCGCAAATGTTATTATGAGCTTTGGAGGTTGTCCTGATTTCTGTTGGTACCAGAACATATAATGACCAAGAGAACTGTAGTAATATACATCTTGGCTGGTTTTACAGGTCATAGTAACAGTGGATCCTGGAGTAATTGTCTTTTCTGGAGGTTGAGTCACAGTCACCTGACCGCTGCATCCTGCAGACAAAAACAAATGATTGATTTATCAGCAGAAAGAAATGAGAGAAAAGGCAGCACATGATGTTTGAAATGTTGCTGAGTGAATGAACCTGTAAAACAGCAGCAGGCCAGCGTCCAGATGAGGATGGTGATGAGAGTCATGGTGGTTGTGGTTTCTGCTGTGTTGACTGACAGATCTGAGTCCTGCAGTGTTGAACTCACAGGACTATAAACCTTCTCAGTTCACTGGAGGATCAGCTGACCATGCAAAGCCTCCTCTCTATGGAAATGATTTCTCTGCTCTCAACAGACTCAAGGCAACGTGGGACACAAACTCAGGAGAAATACTGCCTGGATTTACACTAAATATCATCTTAATGAAACACAAGAAAATACTGATGTTAGAAGAGCAGTTGAGGATTTAAGGATCAGTTTGTGTCCACTGTGGTTGGTAACGATGTGTCTGTTTGTCTGCCTTTAGTTTACTCACATGCTTTATTGGACATTTTTAACATCTTTCATATTTATTTCAAATGACTCTGTAAATGCTTAAAACATCAAGTTTAATGTGAAATAATTGTGAATAAAATTGTCTTTGTTACAAGGACACTGTGATCATGTGTCTGTCAGGTCAAGAATATGTTGAAAAGTTGAAAAATAACCTTTAATTCTACAATAGATTTGATCTATATCATTAAAACAAGTGTTGTAAATTCAGTCAAGTGTAAATGTTGTTGTGTTATTAGAAAAACAAGTGTGTTTTCAGTGGATAGATGCTTGTTGACAGTGCAGGAGGTTTTTGTACGGCCACTTAATGACTTTGTATCACTGTGGAGGACTTTTGGTGGAGGAACCAAACTCATCGTTCACTGTAAGTATCAGAATTTTCTTATTTTGACAACATAATGTATCAGAACAAATTTAACATCATATTGTGATAAATTATCATTTTATTTTTGGCTACTTTATATGTGATGAATATTTTTGTCATTTCTTGCCTCTGGGTAATTTCAAATGTTGAGTAAAAAATTGCAGAGATGATTTTTTAAATGAATATTATTGATGATATCGTTGTTGTTAAATTGACGCTAAATAATTTGAAGTGAATTATTTCATTTGAACTGAATACTTGTTTAAGAAAGAAGAGTTTGTCACAGTAGAGTGAGGAGAATTTGAACATGTTTAAAAAATGTCATTGATTGTCTTATTTTTAAATTTTAACGTTAAATGATTAAAATACCAAACTCTTAAATGATAAATTAGTAAGTTCACATGCACATTAAATATAGTTTAGTTTGCGTGGACAGTCGGTTAGTTTGATGTGGAGAAAAGGAAGTGAAACAGACAGATGTCAAAGTCTTTAACCGTTTACACACATTAGACTTTTTTCCACAACAAAGTCACAGATGAGTTTTTACTGTCAAACATTAAAAAGCAGATGAGAACATTTGACTTAATGATCATTAAAGACACTTTTCCACGACATTTACACTCAAGTCATGTTGGATGTGATTGTTTCATTGTCAGTGATTTATGATGAGTGTCACAGAAGAAGTGTCAGTACTTTGGTGAAAATTGCCTCTACTTTGTTTTGTGTGTTAAAGCCTCCTCTCCTCTGTCTGATGTCAGTGTGATAAAACACAGCTGATCCACAGTTGTGTTAACCTCTGTCATGTATCATCACTGTGATACATGTCCTACAGTGGAAGTTAACGTGCTCCTCGTGTGTCTCTGCTCTCCCCTCCAGCTGGCTCCTCGGTCAGCCCCTCAGTCTCTCTGCTTCCCCCCTCCTCTGAGCAGCTCACCGTGGACGGGGCTCGGCCACGCTGGCCTGCCTGCTGACCGGCTACTCTCCTCAGGGAGCCGTGGTGAGCTGGGAGGTGGACGGTAGAGAGGTGACAGAGGGGGTCCTGAGCAGCTCAGAGGAGGAGAAGAGCGGACGCTACAGCAGCAGCAGCGTCCTGAGCCTGAGCCGGGAGAGCTGGATGAGAGGAGAGCTGTACTCCTGCAAGGTCAGCCATCATGACCACATCCAGACCGAGTCTCTCCGCAGGAGCCAGTGTCAGGGCTAGAGGGGCTGACTGAAGCCCAGGACAGGAGCTCTGTCTGGGGGAGCAGGAGGAACACACCTGCTGCTCTCATCAATATGAGTTTTAATGTTTGTAGAGGAAAGTAAAGCTTTGTGTGACAGAGAACAACACTGCTGCAAAGTGTTGGACAACAACAACTTAGAGAGGAATGTGTGGAGCTCAGCAGCTGGATGTGAGTGTGTTTAATAACTGTCATGTTGATGACTGATGCTTTTGCCAATAAACTTTCAACTGATACAAAACATCATCAAATGTTGTTGACTCTTATTTTATGAAGAGAAATAAGAAAAGAAACATTTTTATAACTTTAACTGACAACCCTCTGAGAGTAAGAAAATAAAACATTAGGATTTAAATGATCATTAAAACAGGTCTTTATGTAATATATATCTCATTTATATTATGAACCTGAAATGATTTATCTCTTTTAAAAGGGAACAATACATATCTGACAGGAACTTAAAAGATGTCTCTCAAATTATGATTAAAAAGTTAAATAAAGAAAATGTGTTGGTTTTAACAGTTGATAGCTACTGAATATACAGTTTTTCTTGATTGCTTTGACCTGCTTAAAGAAACTGGGATTCACTTGGTCTTCATCATCACCATCTCAGCAGAGCAGAGGTCGTCTCTTGTAAATGTGTTGACACTTTCTCACTGGATTCACGTTTTTTTTTTTTTTTTTTGCAGTTTTCAGACACAGTTTAGAAAAAGAATGACATGGAATCAACACATTTGTTTCAAAGTGTTTCTGATTCTGGATCCAATTCTTTACAAGATGGTAAATTTAACACATACTTTCTACGTAATAAGTCAACAAGTCATGTAGGCTGGTACAATTACCAGCAAAGCTTCACTGTTTCACACTGATGCTGTATTTTGTATTTTGTTGTCCATTGTGTAACCATTGATTGGAAGAGCGTGAACATTTGGCTGCAAGTTGTGTTGTTTGAAGGTAAAATTCACTTTTGTTGCATATTTGAAATGTTTAGGCTGTTGGAGCCTTCTGCAAACAAAATGTGTCATTTTGACCAGAGTGTTTCTGTTCAGACCTGTGTGTTAACTGATTTGAACATGTGGACTTTGATTTGACTGTAGCATCAAAACAATAGAGAAAAACTGTAATATAGTGTCATTAGACTTTAAAATGAATCATGAAACTCAACAGTATATTAGCATCAACCAGTGTTTTCTACTTGGTGAGGTTACTGTCAGCTCTGTGTTCAGTGGTCTGTGTCAGAGTCTCTTCCTGCTGTAACAGCTCAGTGTCTCTGCAGTCTGACTGAGGGAGGTTTTTGTACGACTACAAATCACTGTGTGAACACATAAGCACTGTTGATCACATGGAAACTCTGACAGTAGTAAACTGCTGCATCTTCAGTCTGAACTCCACTGATGGTCAAACTGAAGTCAGAGCTGCTTCCACTGCCACTAAACCGATCTGGTGTTCCTGATACACGTTGGTTTGCCAGATATATTAGGAGCTTTGGAGGTTGTCCTGATTTCTGTTGATACCAGTGCAAATAGTGACCATAAGAACTGTGATAATATACAGGTTGGCTGGTTCTACAGGTCATAGTAACAGTGGATCCTGGAGTAATTGTCTTTTCTGGAGGTTGAGTCACAGTCACCTGACCGCTGCATCCTGCAGACAAAAACAAATGATTGATTTATCAGCAGAAAGAAATGAGAGAAAAGGCAGCACATGATGTTTGAAATGTTGCTGAGTGAATGAACCTGTAAAACAGCAGCAGGCCAGCGTCCAGATGAGGATGGTGATGAGAGTCATGGTGGTTGTGGTTTCTGCTGTGTTGACTGACAGATCTGAGTCCTGCAGTGTTGAACTCACAGGACTATAAACCTTCTCAGTTCACTGGAGGATCAGCTGACCATGCAAAGCCTCCTCTCTATGGAAATGATTTCTCTGCTCTCAACAGACTCAAGGCAACGTGGGACACAAACTCAGGAGAAATACTGCCTGGATTTACACTAAATATCATCTTAATGAAACACAAGAAAATACTGATGTTAGAAGAGCAGTTGAGGATTTAAGGATCAGTTTGTGTCCACTGTGGTTGGTATGATGTGTCTGTTTGTCTGCCTTTAGTTTACTCACATGCTTTATTGGACATTTTAACATCTTTCATATTTATTTCAAATGACTTAATAAATCTTTAAAAACATCATGTTTAATGTGAAAAAAATTGTGAATAAAATTGTCTTTGTTACAAGGACACTGTGATCATGTGTCTGTCAGGTCAAGAATATGTTGAAAAGTTGAAAAATAACCTTTAATTCTACAATAGATTTGATCTATATCATTAAAACAAGTGTTGTAAATTCAGTCAAGTGTAAATGTTGTTGTGTTATTAGAAAAACAAGTGTGTTTTCAGTGGATAGATGCTTGTTGACAGTGCAGGAGGTTTTTGTACGGCCACTTAATGACTTTGTATCACTGTGGTACACTTTTGGTGGAGGAACCAAACTCATCGTTCACTGTAAGTACCAGAATTTTCTTATTTTGACAACATAATGTATCAGAACTAATTTAACATCATATTGTGATAAATTATCATTTTATTTTTGGCTACTTTATATGTGATGAATATTTTGTCATTTCTTGCCTCTGGGTAATTTCAAATATTAAGTAAAACATTGCAGAGATGATTTTTAAATGAATATTATTGATGATATTGTTGTTAAATTGACGCTAAATAAGTTGAAGTGAATTATTTCATTTGAACTGAATACTTGTTTAAGAAAGAAGAGTTTGTCACAGTAGAGTGAGGAGAATTTGAACATTTTAAAAATGTCATCGATTGTCTTATTTTTACATTTTAACATTAAATAAATGATTAAAATACAAAACCTTTAAATGATAAATTAGTAAGTTCACATGCACATTAAATATAGTTTAGTTTATGGACAGTCGGTTAGTTTGATGTGGAGAAAAGGAAGTGAAACAGACAGATGTCAAAGTCTTTAACCGTTTACACACATTAGACTTTTTTCCACAACAAAGTCACAGATGAGTTTTTACTGTCAAACATTAAAAAGCAGATGAGAACATTTGACTTAATGATCATTAAAGACACTTTTCCACGACATTTACACTCAAGTCATGTTGGATGTGATTGTTTCATTGTCAGTGATTTATGATGAGTGTCACAGAAGAAGTGTCAGTACTTTGACTGGTGAAAATTGCCTCTACTTTGTTTTGTGTGTTAAAGCCTCCTCTCCTCTGTCTGATGTCAGTGTGATAAAACACAGCTGATCCATAGTTGTGTTAACCTCTGTCATGTATCATCACTGTGTCATGTTCAGCTGTCTGTCCTACAGTGGAAGTTAACGTGCTCCTCGTGTGTCTCTGCTCTCCCTCCAGCTGGCTCCACGGTCAGCCCCTCAGTCTCTCTGCTTCCCCCCCTCCTCTGAGCAGCTCACCGTGGACGGGGGGGCTCGGCCACGCTGGCCTGCCTGCTGACCGGCTACTCTCCTCAGGGAGCCGTGGTGAGCTGGGAGGTGGACGGTAGAGAGGTGACAGAGGGGTCCTGAGCAGCTCAGAGGAGGAGAAGAGCGGACGCTACAGCAGCAGCAGCGTCCTGAGCCTGAGCCGGGAGAGCTGGATGAGAGGAGAGCTGTACTCCTGCAAGGTCAGCCATCATGACCGCATCCAGACCGAGAGTCTCTCCCGCAGGAGCCAGTGTCAGGGCTAGAGGGGCTGACTGAAGCCCAGGACAGGAGCTCTGTCTGGGGGAGCAGGAGGAACACACCTGCTGCTCTCATCAATATGAGTTTTAATGTTTGTAGAGGAAAGTAAAGCTTTGTGTGACAGAGAACAACACTGCTGCAAAGTGTTGGACAACAACAACTTAGAGAGGAATGTGTGGAGCTCAGCAGCTGGATGTGAGTGTGTTTAATAACTGTCATGTTGATGACTGATGCTTTTGCCAATAAACTTTCAACTGATACAAAACATCATCAAATGTTGTTGACTCTTATTTTATGAAGAGAAATAAGAAAAGAAACATTTTTATAACTTTAACTGATAACCCTCTGAGAGTAAGAAAATAAAACATTAGGATTTAAATGATCATTAAAACAGGTCTTTATGTAATATATATCTCATTTATATTATGAAACTGAAATGATTTATCTCTTTAAAAAGGGAACAATACATATCTGACAGGAATTTAAAAGATGTCTCTCAAATCATGATTAAAAAGTTAAATAAAGAAAATGTGTTGGTTTTAACAGTTGATAGCTACTGAATATACAGTTTTTCTTGATTGCTTTGACCTGCTTAAAGGAACTGGGATTCATTTGGTCTTCATCATCACCATCTCAGCAGAGCAAAGGTCGTCTCTTGTAAATGTGTTGACACTTTCTCACCGGATTCACACATTTTTTGCAGTTTTCAGCCACAGTTTAGAAAAAGAATGACATGGAATCAACACATTTGTTTCAAAGTGTTTCTGATTCTGGATCCAATTCTTTACAAGATGGTAAATTTAACACATACTTTCTACGTAATAAGTCAACAAGTCATGTAGGCTGGTACAATTACCAGCAAAGCTTCACTGTTTCACACTGATGCTGTATTTTGTATTTTGTTGTCCATTGTGTAACCATTGATTGGAAGAGCGTGAACATTTGGCTGCAAGTTGTGTTGTTTGAAGGTAAAATTCACTTTTGTTGCATATTTGAAATGTTTAGGCTGTTGGAGCCTTCTGCAAACAAAATGTGTCATTTTGACCAGAGTGTTTCTGTTCAGACCTGTGTGTTAACTGATTTGAACATGTGGACTTTGATTTGACTGTAGCATCAAAACAATAGAGAAAACTGTAATATAGTGTCATTGGACTTTAAAAATGAATCATGAAACTCAACAGAATATTAGTATCAACCAGTGTTTTCTACTTGGTGAGGTTACTGTCAGCTCTGTGTTCAGTGGTCTGTGTCAGAGTCTCTTCCTGCTGTAACAGCTCAGTGTCTCTGCAGTCTGACTGAGGGAGGTTTTTGTACTACTACAAATCACTGTGTGAACACCCAAGCACTGTTTATGTAATGTTGACTCTGACAGTAGTAAACTGCTGCATCTTCAGTCTGAACTCCACTGATGGTCAAACTGAAGTCAGAGCTGCTTCCACTGCCACTAAACCGAGCTGGTGTTCCTGATACACGTTGGTTCACCAGTTTTATTAGGAGCTTTGGGGTTTGTCCTGATTTCTGTTGGTACCAGTGCAACCAATCACCACTACTGTCTCTGTAAACAGCTCGGCTGGTTTTACAGGTCATAGTAACAGTGGATCCTGGAGTAATTGTCTTTTCTGGAGGTTGAGTCACAGTCACCTGACCGCTGCATCCTGCAGACAAAAACAAATGATTGATTTATCAGAAGAAAGAAATGAGCGAAAAGGCAGCACATGATGTTTGAAATGTTGCTGAGTGAATGAACCTGTAAAACAGCAGCAGGCCAGCGTCCAGATGAGGATGGTGATGAGAGTCATGGTGGTTGTGGTTTCTGCTGTGTTGACTGACAGATCTGAGTCCTGCAGTGTTGAACTCACAGGACTATAAACCTTCTCAGTTCACTGGAGGATCAGCTGACCATGCAAAGCCTCCTCTCTATGGAAATGATTTCTCTGCTCTCAACAGACTCGAGGCAACGTGGGACACAAACTCACTCTAATCCAATAATATAAAATATTGTTCAATTAAACACAGCTCTTATATTGTTGCTGTATTATTTTAAAAGCAGGGTTTCTTCAGTGTCTGCTGTGCATCATGTTTGTGTTCAACCACTGATAAAGTTCAATGTTGTTGATATATTTTGTGATTTTTATTCTTCCTGATTGTGCTTTGTCCTGATTAATACCAGAATATTAGCAAAAATTATATTAAACATCAAAATCCCTGAAGGATCAAGACCAAAATGATTTTCTGTGTTTGTAGATGAGCGTCAGTCTTCTTGATGCTGCCAAACTTCAAATGAATTTCGATCCACAGAGGCTGGTGATCTAAACTTGCTCTGTGTTTTAAATGTCACTGAGTGTCTGCATTTGTGTTTTATTTGATTTTCTACATTCAACAGATGATCTTTACTTCCTGTGTGATCATCTTAAAAGATTGTTTTAAAAAGATGTAATTTACTGATTCAAGTTAAAGCTGCATGTGAGAAACTGAGTCAGTTTTATTTTTATCATTGTGGTTCTGCTTGATGACTCTTGTGTTGTGTTCACTGGACCAGTTACACTCATCACAGATTGCGAATAAGAAGTTTAGGAGTCTGTCCAGGTTTCTGAAGGTACCAACTGAGATCACCACCAATGTTTGAACTCCCTGTGGCTCTGATGGTCACTGTCCCTCCAAGACTTGAATTTGTCAGTCTGAGTCAGAAAGTTGTTGGCAGAAGACTCTGAAATGAGAAATGAAAAGTTGGATAAATATAAAAGGAGAGCACTGACTGGATTTGTAGCAAACATTTTCAGAATCTCTCACCCTGACTCAGAAAACCCAACATGATGAGCAGAGTTATTGGCAACATCATCCTGATGCAGTTTTCAGTGTGAGTGAATGAAAACAGTTCAGAGTCTCTGTGACACAAGAACTTAAACTGTGAGGAGCAGTGATGCATAAAAGTCATGCAAAATACACTGAAGAAGGCAAACACACACCTGTTGATGTGAAACAGAAAAGAGAAGGTACTTTTGTCTTGTCCCTCATGACTTTGAGGTCATTAACAGCTGCATGTCGCCTCCTGCTGGTAAACTGTATCAACACTGACGTCACAAAGAAGTGACACATTTTATTGCGTCTCTTGGTCAGTGACAGCTGTGGCCAGAGTCATTGTGTTTCCAGGTTGTTGTGTCCGTCTCTTTCTTGTCAACGTGATATCTCACAAATACCATGAGAGAGTCCTTTCACATTAAACACTAAGTTTCATTCAGACTGAAGGAAGAACTGGTTTGAGTTTGGTGGTGAAAGGTCAAAGGTCAAGATCACTGTGACCTCACATAAACACTTTTGACCTTGTGAACATAATATCTCAGAAACACCTTGAGGAAAACCTACAACTTTGTTATAATGGTTGACTTTGACTCAGAGTTGAAGTGTTTAGATGTTGGTGATCAAAGGTCAAAGGTCAGGGTGACTTCTCCTTGTAAAACACTTGTTTGATCTTGTGAACTCAATATCTCAGTGACATCTTTCATTACATTTTATTGATTTTCTTGATTGATTGACTGATTTTTTCTTTCACAACAATTCAGTCAAACCAACCAAAAACACAACACATCAACACACATCAGCTCAGTTACACACATACACCATCAGTCAAAGAAAATAACAAAAGCAGAAAGAAAGAAGTAGATGAATAAGAAGCAGATGTTCAGCAACATGTCCTCTCTTTATGCTCTTTCAGGGAATCACTGTAACCAAATGGAAGATACATCAGGTTCCTCTGGAACAAATAATCCAGAGGAACTAAATCAAATAGCACTTTATGCCAACTCTTAATATTTGGCTCTTTATCACTGATCCACTGCAATAAAATCATGTAAGAATACAGTACAGTCTCTGACTGGTTAACCTGACACATCCAGCAGGACGGCCTAGAATGAAAGAATTTGGATCCATCTCTAGTTTCAGTCCCAGTGTCTTCTCAATTTCTGTTAAGACATTAGACCAATACCTTTTGACCAATGACGAAGAGTTAGAGTTCTAGTTTCTGTCTTATCTTGGAGACAAATTAGGGTTGAACTTATGTCTGCGATTAGAGGAAATATGCATTCGATGAAATATCTTAAACTGTTTTGATTTGGTGCGATTACAAACTGAAACTGATTTTGCACAGGTCCAGATATCTTCCCACTCAGCATCACTGATTGCAACAGAAAGTTCTTTTTTTCTTTTAAAGCCATAGATAGAACAACACACAGCTCCATGAAGTAAACTAACAGATCTACTGAGCTGCTCCAAACAACAACTTCTCAGGGGGAGACATGTCAGGGTTATCAGTTAGGGTTGTGCTGTGTTCTATATAGTGTCTGAGCTGTAAATAATGAAAAAATAATGTCTAAAGATTTTGGATTTTTCAACACAATTGTGACAGGACAAGGATGAACTGAGAGTTGACACTCAAATATTTTACATTCACAGACTTTTGCCAAATATGTTTATGTCCCAGATTTAAAAATATCTGTTTGATCACAATTATATAGTTTAAATGCATTTGTATAAATCACATCAATCGTCACTGTCTGTTGTTGCTCGTATGTGCGCACTCTTCAACATCCAATGCTGCAGTGAGTTAATTTAATGCTGGCAGCAGACACCATCCATCTCATTACACTTTAAAAGCAGTGACCGGTCAGTCAATCAAGGTCATAAATATTATGTTTATTTAGTTAAAATAATCACAGCGGAATCAAAATGTAATGCTCGTCTTACCAGTGTCCTGGATCAGGTCTCTGGTTTGTTTAGTAGAGAACCTTTTCCTGGTTTAAATGTCCTGTTGTTTCTAGGTCAGAAGAAGCGAAGCTGGTCAATTTTTGAAATGAATAATTACACTGAAATGTCATTATTGGCTTGAACAAATTGTAGTTAGAATATTAAAAACATATTTATATGCATTTTCTAAGTCTACAGGAGTTCATATTTTGGCTGTTATAGCTGGTGTGAACATTTTATCTGGAACACCCCTGTCCTGTTCTCACCTGGTGGTTTGGTCCACTTCCAGATTCAGTTTAGACTCTGACTCAGACTCTGACCTCTGACCTGGACTAGCATTAGTCCTATCCATCTGTAGTTTCATTTTAAATTTGACTCTCAAGTCATTTTGATCTTTTGATTTTTGATTTTGATTATGTGTTTATAAGTATTTTTTCTGTTTAATTAGGATGCAGGATATGGGAACTGTGGAGGCGATGCACGGAACAGTAGACCTCGATTAGATACCACTCCAACCCCATTTAAAAAAGAAAAGACAGAACAAAATGTATATTATAGCTGAACGTACAGAGCTAAAGGTCAGGGGAGAAGGTCATGTTAAAACTATGAGAAGCCAGGGAATAAGCTCTTCTTACACAGGGGTGTGTGATGGTGGAAGAAGGAAAAGAAGTGGGAGAGAGAAAATATAAAGCAGCAGCAGAGATGTGAATTTAAATGGAGCAGGATGAACACAAAAGACAACAAGCCTGAGCAGGGAGGTATTATGCAGGGATGACGCAAATAATAATAATAACAACAACCAGGCTATGATGCAATGGAAGAGATGCAATGATGCATAGGAGGTAAAAACACATATATAGGAGAGGCTGATGATACTGCTGTGATGCAGAGAAATTGAGATGGTGTTGCAGGAAAAAGCTATAATGCAGGAACGGGAGAAGCCAATAAAACTGCTGTGATACAGGAGAGTTGAGACACACCACCACCAGGATATGCATGGCTTCATTGTCAGGATTTGAGAGTCAGGAAAAGTGTAGGAGGTGTAGGTGGAAGAAGATTTGTATCACATTTGAACATAATGTTCATTTGTTCCTTGAAGTGAAGAACAACATGTTTATATTTGTAACTTTTTTGTCAAATATTCTGTTGATAGGTGTAATATGAGGAAAGAGAATCATAGATGATGTAGATCATAATAATGTTAGTTTCATAGTTTTAACAAATTAAAATATATGTGACATATTTACCACATTATTATCTATAGTATTTTCTACTTGGTGAGGTTACTGTCAGCTCTGTGTTCAGTGGTCTGTGTCAGAGTCTCTTCCTGCTGTAACAGCTCAGTGTCTCTGCAGTCTGACTGAGGGAGGTTTTTGTACGACTACAAATCACTGTGTGAACACATCACCACTGTGGTAACTCTGACAGTAGTAAACTGCTGCATCTTCAGTCTGAACTCCACTGATGGTCAAACTGAAGTCAGATCTGCTTCCACTGCCACTAAACCGAGATGGTGTTCCTGATACACGTTTGTGCACATATCTTATGAGGAGCTTTGGAGGTTGTCCTGGTTTCTGTTGATACCAGAACATACCCTGATCTCCACTCCCCCATCGAATAACATCTCGGCTGGTTCTACAGGTCATAGTAACAGTGGATCCTGGAGTAATTGTCTTTTCTGGAGGTTGAGTCACAGTCACCTGACCGCTGCATCCTGCAGACAAAAACAAATGATTGATTTATCAGCAGAAAGAAATGAGAGAAAAGGCAGCACATGATGTTTGAAATGTTGCTGAGTGAATGAACCTGTAAAACAGCAGCAGGCCAGCGTCCAGATGAGGGTGGTGATGAGAGTCATGGTGGTTGTGGTTTCTGCTGTGTTGACTGACAGATCTGAGTCCTGCAGTGTTGAACTCACAGGACTATAAACCTTCTCAGTTCACTGGAGGATCAGCTGACCATGCAAAGCCTCCTCTATATGGAAATGATTTCTCTGCCCTCAACAGACTCAAGGCAACATGGGACACAAACTCAGGAGAAATACTGCCTGGATTTACACTAAATATCATCTTAATGAAACACAAGAAAACATCAAGTTTAATGTGAAATAATTGTGAATAAAATTGTCTTTGTTACAAGGACACTGTGATCATGTGTCTGTCAGGTCAAGAATATGTTGAAAAGTTGAAAAATAACCTTTAATTCTACAATAGATTTGATCTATATCATTAAAACAAGTGTTGTAAATTCAGTCAAGTGTAAATGTTGTTGTGTTATTAGAAAAACAAGTGTGTTTTCAGTGGATAGATGCTTGTTGACAGTGCAGGAGGTTTTTGTACGGCCACTTAATGACTTTGTATCACTGTGGTACACTTTTGGTGGAGGAACCAAACTCATCGTTGACTGTAAGTACCAGAGATTTTTATTCTGTTCAACATATAACATTTATAACTTTTATCAAACATTGAATTAGACTGTGATTCAGTTTGTTGTTTCAATATTCATCATTTTTGTTATTTATCAAACAAAAGTGATCTTACAACCTGAGAAGAAACTTTGTATAAATTAATATTCATTCAGTGTCGTAGATAATAAACTGATAAATCATCTGTTTTCAAATGTTACATTTCTGTTAGAAACTTTAATTGTTGTCAACTTTGAAATGTTTGACAGTAAAATCTGGTCAAGTAAAAGTTTAGTTTTCAAAAGCAACAATCAGTATTTTAAATGTAGTTTTTAATTGACTTGTTTTGAAAATAACAAGATTGAATGAAAATATAATGTGTTTTTCTGTTCAACATAAACATGATTTTATCAGTAAATGCAGCTCAGCTTTGTCTTCACGCTTGATTGATTTTACTTGTAGTAAAAAGGAAGTGAAAGAGACAGATGACAAAGGTTTGAAGTGTTTTCACATGAGTGTTTCAGCTCTGTCACTTTGAAGAGAAGAAAATCATCACAGGGATGAGTTATTCACTGTCACACATGCTGAGACAGACATGAAGATGTCATCAATAATCATTATCAATCAAGCTTTTGACTTGAATCACGTGTGTGATGGTGTTTGTCTTTTCTCCCCCTCTCTCTCCTCCAGTGGGGTGGTGCGGCCCACCCTGACCGTCCTCCCCCCTCCACAGATCAGCTGCAGCAGGGCAGTGCCACACTGGTGTGTCTGGCCAGCGGGGCTTCCCCTCAACCTGGACGCTGGGCTGGAGGGTGGGGGCAGCAGCAGCTCCTCAGGGGTGTCACGCAGCCCGGAGGTCCTGGGAGGGACGGCCACTACAGCTGGAGCAGCACCCTGAGCCTGGGTGCAGACCAGTGGAGGAAGGCGGGCTCAGTGAGCTGTGAGGCCAGTCTGAGTGGACACAGCTCTGTCACTCAAACCCTGGAGCCTGACCGCTGCTCAGAGTAGAGCTTCAGCAACACTTCCTGTCTGGAAATGATGCTGCTGCTTCGATAGAGATCTTCATCAAGCTACAGATCTCCTCTCTTCACGTGTTTCTGCAACTTTCACAGCTCAGACTTTTAATCTGCATCTTGCTTTCTAACACTGATCCTCTGCATATTCTGCTTCATCTTCATTATTTTTCAACCCTTTTATTTTCACCCAGAGAGAAACTATGGAAAAACATTTAATCATCATTGAATAAAAATGTGTATTATAATGAATCAGTCTCTTTGCTTCTTTTTTAAAACAACATTTACATGATGAAAAATACATTCTTTATTATTTCAGTATCAAAGCTGATAATATACTAATAGTACAGGAGGACTCTGTGACACAAGAAGTGAAACTGTGAGGAGCAGTGACGCAGAAAAGACGTTGAAAAATAAACTGAACAAGTCAAACACACACCTGTTGATGTGAAACAGAAAAAGCAGAGGAGACACAGAGTGAGAGTTCATCTGGTCCTGACGCTCATTTGCTTTTTTATTCAGACATAAGAGCATATTGCATCATCAACCCCTCTACAAGACCTGGAGGTGAATTGCCGGGTCCAAGTTAGATTGAACAGAGTCTAATAGTTCATTCTTCACTATCAACAGAGACGTATGAATTAACCCTTAGGACCCGTTCTAATATCAGTCTATATAAAATATATTATACATTATTATATTCTACTTTGATTGAGCTGATTATTTTCACCTACATCTGACCTAATCATTGATTTTTAAGGATTTTAACCCTTTAAATGCCAGGTTTTGTCATGATGCCACCATGTTTTCAGATCAAAACAAAAAACAAAACATGAATTATTTTCAATATACTTCATGCAAAGTAAATGTTTTTGTGTTGAATTATTAAACCTGGGATCTGTCAGTGATTAGCAGCAACACTGATTATTGTGCTTTTATTATTTTTGTGCAGTGTCAAATACTCATACTGCTGAGCATAAAAAATGTGCTTTTAATAATGTAGCAATAAAAACATTATACATTGATATTATTACCAACCTTTTTTTAGGATTAACTTTTAAACCAACATCAGTCCCGATCATAAACATCAAATATTCATTAATTTTCTATTTCTTGTGCTGAAGTCCATGTAAACTTCCTACTACTTTTTAATCCAGAAGTGAAGCAATGAACAGTGAACCAGAAACATCAACACTGGCTAAACAACATTCAGCAACAGCAAAAAAAAAAAAAAAAAACTGTGTGTGTGTGATACAGAGAGAGACTGTGTGTGGACACTGCCTCCTCTTCTGGGTGGTGTGTGGGGACGGGCTTGTGCTTGGACATGGTCCTGCTTTGAGTTGAGCATCCGACACCAAGGCTGCAGCACCTGAGGCCTGTAGTACGAAGCAGGATTTGTTCTTATCGCGATAACTTCAGGTTTAACTCTGGGTTTTCCGTCCCACGAAAGTGGTTCACGTTGTACCGGGTACGCCGCCATGGTAACTGATGCTGAACGGCTTAACGTGTTCGGAGCAGGTTATGTTCCAGATCAGAGATCGACGCCTATAAAATCCCCGCCCTCCCACCAATCAATGCTCTTGAAAATGTCCCGTACTTTTATTGCAGATCTGTGGAGCTCGGTGCCGGGATTGAGAGAGGGTCTATGAGGAGGACGAGGGTTTTTAGAGACCGCAAGATTATTTATTGGAGCGCCACATGTATCTGTGATCTCCTCAAACCGCATGTTGTCAGTGACACAGTCGAGCATTGACTGTCCCTCCGACAGTAGCACTGCTGCGTTATTGACTCCTACAATAATTGACAAGGATATTAAATAACTGTATTTTATTAATGACACATTGTACAAATGCTCCTGTTTGAGCTGCCAGGGTCCCGACGACACACCTGTCACCTTCATTAACTGAGCTTGTCGCCCCTAAACCAGAGACTGAGAACTGTAATTGGACTTACTATAAAAGTACGCCTACTTAGAACTTTGAATCATATTATTATATTTAGTTTTTATTGTTTTGTGCCGCCACGGGTGCAGCTGAACACGAATGTTAAAGTTGTATCAGCCTATTCACCTTAACAGCCTAGATTTCAGCAGTTCATTGACTTGATTTTAATTTAATTTCAGTCACATCCACTCGTCTCTGTGAGGCTGTGAATCTTTTACCATCTGTCTTTTTGGTTTTTAGCAGCTGCCACCGTGTTGCTTTTTGCTTGGATTATCGGCCGGTTTTCTTCATATTGTTGTAAAATCATCGTCTGCTCTTCGGCTGTGAAGTCGCCGCTCTGCCGGTTCTCGCTTCCATGTTTGTGATTGGGCATCTGCTGCAAACGCCGCCTCTTTTATGTGAACGCTCACATCTAGATTGGAAAACCTGGGTTGACTAATCGAGTTGATAACCAGCTTTGTAGTACCGCTTAGCCAGACTGAGATTGTTAGTATTAGTGAAGCCAGATAACTGAACAAGATCCTGGGTAAGTTGAACTTGCTTCAGTAGTACAGGCCTCTGGTGTGTGGGGAAGGTGGTGTCTCTTCACCATTTGTGGGGTCACAAGACTCTTCCCCAGCTCCTCAATAAACAGCCTCCTATGGTAACTTCTTTTCTGTTGCCATGAGGTGTTGGTGTGTATTTATACAAACTAATCTTTAGAGGGACTTTGAACTGCACATGGAACTCAATCAATCAATCAAAATACTGATAAAACTTATTTTATAAGTGTTATGTTGATAATGAAGCTTGAACCGACACAAAACTTAATAAAGTTTTTTTTTTGTCTGTTATTTTATGAAGAGAAAATGTAAAACTTCTTTTTTTAACTTTAAACAATATTGTAAGTGATATGAGCTGTGAATTGAATTGATCATGTACATAGACACAGTGTGTTTAAAGGTGCTGGTATGTGGATTTTATTACCTTTGGACAAGGAGCTAACTGGTTGGAGACTTTAACTTCATGTGTGTTTGAAAGTCAAAAACAACATTTCAATCAGGAGAGACTAACAAGAGAGTGTGCAATTATGAAAAGAAATTTGTTGACAGAACAAGAGAATCTTTGGTGCTTAGACCCCGGCAGGATGTGGGAACTGTGGAGGCGATGCACAGAACAGTAGACCTCGATTAGATACCATCCCAACCCCACCAAAAAAAGAAAGGACAGAACAAAATGTATATCATACCTGAATGTACAGAGCTAAAGGTCAGGGGAGAAGGTCATGTTAAAAACTATGAGAAGCCAGGGAATAAGCTCTACTTACACAGGGGTTGGTGATGGTAGAAGAAGGAAAAGAAGTGGAGAGAGAGAAAGTATGAAGCAGCAGCAGAGATGTGAATTTAAATGGAGCAGGATGAGCACAAAAGACAACAAGCCTGAGCAGGGAGGTATTATGCAGGGATGATGCAAATAATAATAATAACAACAACCAGGCTATGATGCAATGGAAGTGATGCAATGATGCATGGGAGGTAAAAAAACACATATATAGTAGAGGCTGATGATACTGCTGTGATGCAGAGAAATTGAGATGATGTTGCAGGAGAAAGCTATAATGCAGGAGTGGGAGAAGCCAATAAAACTGCTGTGATACAGTGGATTTGAGACACACCACCACCAGGATATGCATGGCTTACTTCATTGTCAGGATTTGAGAGATCTTCAACTGTCATCATTGAAACAGAGTCAGGAAAATGTAGGAGGTGTAGGTGGAAGAAGATTTTTATCACATTTGAACATAATGTTCATTTGTTCCTTGAAGTGATGAACAATATGTTTATATTTGTAACTTTTTTGTCAAATATTCTGTTGATATAATAATGTTAGTTTCATGGTTTTAACAAATTAAAATATGTGACATATTTACAACATTATTATTTATACTATTTTCTACTTGGTGAGGTTACTGTCAGCTCTGTGTTCAGTGGTCTGTGTCAGAGTCTCTTCCTGGTGTAACAGCTCAGTGTCTCTGCAGTCTGACTGAGGGAGGTTTTTTGTACGACTACAAATCACTGTGTGAACACAGCAGCACTGTTTATGATATGGGCACTCTGACAGTGGTAAACTGCTGCATCTTCAGTCTGAACTCCACTGATGGTCAAACTGAAGTCAGAGCTGCTTCCACTGCCACTAAACCGATCTGGTGTTTCTGATTCAAGTGAGTCCACATATGTTATTATGACCTTTGGAGGTTGTCCTGATTTCTGTTGATACCAGTGCAAGACATCAACACCAATATTGTAAACATCTTGGCTGGTTTTACAGGTCATAGTAACAGTGGATCCTGGAGTAATTGTCTTTCTGCAGGTTGAGTCACAGTCACCTGACGCTGCTGCATCCTGCAGACAAAAAAAACAAATGATTGATTTATCAGCAGAAAGAAATGAGAGAAAAGGCAGCACATGATGTTTGAAATGTTGCTGAGTGAATGAACCTGTAAAACAGCAGCAGGCCAGCGTCCAGATGAGGATGGTGATGAGAGTCATGGTGGTTGTGGTTTCTGCTGTGTTGACTGACAGATCTGAGTCCTGCAGTGTTGAACTCACAGGACTATAAACCTTCTCAGTTCACTTGAGGATCAGCTGACCATGCAAAGCCTCCTCTCTATGGAAATGATTTCTCTGCTCTCAACAGACTCAAGGCAACGTGGGACACAAACTCAGGAGAAATACTGCCTGGATTTACACTAAATATCATCTTAATGAAACACAAGAAAATGTTTATAAAACATTTATTTTATAAGTGTCACGTTGATAATGAAGCTTGAACTGACACGAAACTTAAAGTTTTTTGTCTGTTATTTTATGAAGAGATTATTCAATGTTACATTAATGTTTACAGACATTAATTGATTGGATTCTTTTATATTTTTTACACTCTGCTTACAAACCATTTCCATGAAACCATGCTCTGGATAATAAATATAAATGAAGTAGAGAACATTTTGTAAAAGTGGTTAGAAACAGATCAGTAAGAGAACACTGTCAGTTTCTTGTCTCTTGTCCCTCATGACTTTGAGCTCATTAACAGCTGCATGTCGCCTCCTGCTGGTAAACTGTATCAACACTGACGTCACAAAGAAGTGACACATTTTATTGCGTCTCTTGGTCAGTGACAGCTGTGGCCAGAGTCATTGTGTTTCCAGGTTGTTGTGTCCGTCTCTTTCTTGTCAACGTGATATCTCACAGATACCATGAGAGAGTCCTTTCACATTAAACACTAAGTTTCATTCAGACTGAAGGAAGAACTGGTTTGAGTTTGGTGGTGAAAGGTCAAAGGTCAAGATCACTGTGACCTCACATAAACACTTTTGACCTTGTGAACATAATGTCTCAGAAACACCTTGAGGGAAAACCTACAACTTTGTTATAATGGTTGACTTTGACTCAGAGTTGAAGTGTTTAGATGTTGGTGATCAAAGGTCAAAGGTCAGGGTGACTTCTCCTTGGAAATAAATGTTTTCACAGTTTTTATTCTGATCATCATATTACATCTGAGAGTGTGAGAGTTTCTGAATTTGTCAGTTTGAGTTGTTGTTCTCTGGTAAAAGAACAAAACTGTGAGTATAAATAATGTAAACAACTAATTTTATACTCAACAAAATCATCGGTGTCAATTCAACTCTAATAAAGTTAAATTCAACACTTTGAAAGTGTCTATATTTGTTTCTCTACATAGAGTTAAAACATGACTTTACACTGTGACAGTGTTGGAGCAACACTCTCAATAGTTAAACATTTACACACATCAGTGTTGAACTTACACAACACTAGAGTGTAGAGTCACAAGTTAACACTAAATAAAGTTACAACTATATTACCACCATAGACAGTCTGATATCCATCCATCTTCTACCACTTTATAAATCAACACTGACCAGAGTTGATTGGATTTAACTCTCTGAATCAACATCAACTCTTTCTGAGGAATAACTCTCATGTAGTTGAATTAAACCAAATGAGTGTTGAAATAACTCTGGATATTTAACAGTTAACACCAACACTGGAAATTAACACTTTTGAGTTTACTGTGTAGATTGTAAATATTCAACAACAATGAAACTAATTATAAAGATGAGATTCCAAGAACAGAAACTCTTGTAAAAAGGTCATTTACGCTTCTTTTTCTACTTCTGGTTTTGTTTGATTTTGGCAAAACACATATTGACAAGTTTATTAATATTTAAAGTGATGAACAACATGTTTATATTTGTAAGTTTTTCCTCTTTACTCAATGTTCTGATGATGGGTCTAGTGTGAGAAAAGAGAACATCGTAGCAATGTTAGTTATATTTTTTGACTTGGAAAGAAATACATTATTTGTACTATTTTCTACTTGGTGAGGTTACTGTCAGCTCTGTGTTCAGTGGTCTGTGTCAGAGTCTCTTCCTGCTGTAACAGCTCAGTGTCTCTGCAGTCTGACTGAGGGAGGTTTTTGTACGACGACAAATCACTGTGTGAACACATTAGCACTGTTTATCCAATGGTAACTCTGACAGTAGTAAACTGCTGCATCTTCAGTCTGAACTCCACTGATGGTCAAACTGAAGTCAGAGCTGCTTCCACTGCCACTAAACCGAGCTGGTGTTCCTGATACACGTTGGTTCGCCAGTTGTATTATGAGCTTAGGAGTTTGTCCTGATTTCTGTTGGTACCAGTGCAAACGATTATTGCTGTAAACAGCTTGGCTGGTTCTACAGGTCATAGTAACAGTGGATCCTGGAGTAATTGTCTCTACTGGAGGTTGAGTCACAGTCACCTGACCGCTGCATCCTGCAGACAAAAACAAATGATTGATTTATCAGCAGAAAGAAATGAGAGAAAAGGCAGCACATGATGTTTGAAATGTTGCTGAGTGAATGAACCTGTAAAACAGCAGCAGGCCAGCGTCCAGATGAGGATGGTGATGAGAGTCATGGTGGTTGTGGTTTCTGCTGTGTTGACTGACAGATCTGAGTCCTGCAGTGTTGAACTCACAGGACTATAAACCTTCTCAGTTCACTGGAGGATCAGCTGACCATGCAAAGCCTCCTCTCTATGGAAATGATTTCTCTGCTCTCAACAGACTCAAGGCAACGTGGGACACAAACTCAGGAGAAATACTGCCTGGATTTACACTAAATATCATCTTAATGAAACACAAGAAAATACTGATAAAACTTATTTTGTAAGTGTCATGTTGATAATGGAGCTTGAACTGACACGAAACGTAATAATTTTTTGTCTGTTATTTAATGAAGAGAAAAAAGTAAAACTTCTTTTATAACTTTATATAATATTATAAGTGAAATGAGCTGTGAAATTGACTGATCATGTACATAGACACAGTGTGTTTAAAGGTGCTGGTATGTGGATTTTATTACCTTTGGACAAGGAGCTAACTGGCTGGTGACTTTAACTTCATGTGTGTTTGAAAGTCAATAACAACATTTCACGTGTTTGTGGTTTTGAATGTTATTAGTTGACTTGTTGAAGAGATAGATACAAGTATTTAATGTTACATTAATTCATACAATCATTAATTGATTAGATTATTTTTTACTTTTTAAGTCTTCTTACAAAACCATTTCCATGAAACAGATCAGTAAGAGAAAACTGTCAGTTTTCTTTAAAGCACCAGAGTAAAAATACATGTGAAACTACAGTGTGATGTTCAGTGAACCAGTCATTCATGTCACAGTCTTCTACAGAAACTCACAGCTGCAAGACACAAACTGTACATGGTCTGACTGAGGGAGGTTTTTGTGTGACGTCATATCACTGTGAACACTGGTCCTCTATACACTCCCATGCAGTAGTAATCTCCTGCATCTTCAGCCTGAACTCCACTGATTGTCAGAGTGAACTCAGGTTCAGATCCACTGCTGCTGAAACGACTCAAGTATCAGATTCACGTGAACTTATTTTATAAAACAGCAGTTTGTGAGGCTGTCCAGGTTTCTGCAGGTACCAACTGAGATCATCATCAACTCCTGTAGTGGCTGTGCAGCTGAGAGAGACCGTGTCCCCCAGACCAACAGACTTTGATACAGGAGACTGAGTCACTGAATCATCCGACACCAAGGCTGCAGCACCTGGTGTGTGGGGAAGGTGGTGTCTCTTCACCATTTGTGGGGTCACGAGAGTCTTCCCCAGCTCCTCAATAAACAGCCTCCTATGGTAACTTCTTTTCTGTTGCCATGAGGTGTTGGTGTGTATTTATACAAACTAATCTTTAGAGGGACTTTGAACTGCACATGAACAGAATCAATAAAACCACCAGCCCTTTGATCATAATGTCATAAGGTCAAACACACACACATATACACAAAAACTTCTCAGAGTTAAAGTTTAAGGGAGAGGGAGGAGGAGTTGTGACAGTGTCATCTAGTTAAAATAACAGTTTTTCTCCATATGCTGAATATGTTCAAAATGACACTATGTGGTGGAGAGTAGTGAAATGATCAATTCCAAGGTAAAAGCCCAGATTGACTCTCAGATATAATATAATGCATGTATTATGCTTTAATGGAAGTGAGATCAGAAGCTGCAGTTTGAATGGGTTTCAGTGGGACATTATTTGCTCTTGACGGTATGAGTGTAACACTTGTTTGTACACAGTGTATTTAGCCTTAATGTAGGAGCTGAGCTGGAAATAACAAGATCAAATATACACAGTCTTGTCAAAAGTCATGTTATATGAATGAACACAGACACAATGATCAGAAAATGAAGAATGAAAAGCGCGTAAAAAATGCGCACAACGACCCTAAAAAAGTTAACTAAATAAATAAATACTATATACCACAAATTAACCTCATGTCCAATAGAATCAATTTAACAAAGTTACAAAATAAAATAACACAGTCAAATGAGCCAGATTAATACAACAAGTACAGCAGGATGAGCAGGGACAGTTAACGGCCATAAAACAAACATACCGATCAAGCGGCGTCTATCACCTGTTGGGGAGGTGAGGCGCGCTCCACACCCGAGCAGCATCAGTGGGAAGACCGAACAAACCAGTCAAGAGGACGGATCAAAACCCAAACGCTACCGCATGAGACCAGCAACACACATGGCTACAATTCAACTAAATAGTGTGATCGATGGTGAATAAATGAACCGAGACAGTCACTGTCACATCACCTGCACAGGTAACAACATGAAGCCGGAAGAGAGACGACCAGGAAGTGGGCGGTCTGGGGACCAAAGAACAAAGGGGTCAAGATGGACACCGTACCTTTTTATAATGTGTCCCCAGGTGGTGATTGGCTGAATGATGAGTCGAAGGGAGGCAGCGACCTCACACCTGCATTGATGAGCAGGATGAAACTCATCCTGCTACATTTAACAAAAACAACTAACATGTCAATTAGTGAAGTTTAAATGATGCTGGTAGATGAATTTTTATCACATTTGGACAAAATGATCATTTGTTCCTTGAAGTGAAGAACAACATGTTTATATTTGTAACTTTTTTGTCAAATATTCTGTTGATTGGTCTAATATGAGGAAAGAGAATCATGGATGATGTAGATCATAATAATGTTAGTTTCATAGTTTTAACTTGAAAAACAAATTAGAATATATGTGACATATTTACCACATTATTATCTATATTATTTTCTACTTGGTGAGGTTACTGTCAGCTCTGTGTTCAGTGGTCTGTATCAGAGTCTCTTCCTGCTGTAACAGCTCAGTGTCTCTGCAGTCTGACTGAGGGAGGTTTTGTACGACTACAAATCACTGTGTGAACACGTAACCACTGTGGTAACTCTGACAGTAGTAAACTGCTGCATCTTCAGTCTGAACTCCACTGATGGTCAAACTGAAGTCAGAGCTGCTTCCACTGCCACTAAACCGAGCTGGTGTTCCTGACTGACGTGTGCTCGCATATGTTATTATGAGCTTTGAGTTTGTCCTGATTTCTGTTGGTACCAGTGCAAGCGATTATTGCTGTAAACAGCTCGGCTGGTTTTACAGGTCATAGTAACAGTGGATCCTGGAGTAATTGTCTTTACTGGAGGTTGAGTCACAGTCACCTGACCGCTGCATCCTGCAGACAAAAACAAATGATTGATTTATCAGCAGAAAGAAATGAGAGAAAAGGCAGCACATGATGTTTGAAATGTTGCTGAGTGAATGAACCTGTAAAACAGCAGCAGGCCAGCGCCCAGATGAGGATGGTGATGAGAGTCATGGTGGTTGTGGTTTCTGCTGTGTTGACTGACAGATCTGAGTCCTGCAGTGTTGAACTCACAGGACTATAAACCTTCTCAGTTCACTGGAGGATCAGCTGACCATGCAAAGCCTCCTCTCTATGGAAATGATTTCTCTGCTCTCAACAGACTCTGAGGCAACGTGGGACACAAACTCAGGAGAAATACTGCCTGGATTTACACTAAATATCATCTTAATGAAACACAAGAAAATACTGATGTTAGAAGAGCAGTTGAGGATTTAAGGATCAGTTTGTGTCCACTGTGGTTGGTATGATGTGTCTGTTTGTCTGCCTTTAGTTTACTCACATGCTTTATTGGACATTTTAACATATTTCATATTTATTTCAAATGACTTAATAAATTTTTAAAAACATCAAGTTTAATGTGAAATAATTGTGAATAAAATTGTCTTTGTTACAAGGACACTGTGATCATGTGTCTGTCAGGTCAAGAATATGTTGAAAAGTTGAAAATAACCTTTAATTCTACAATAGATTTGATCTATATCATTAAAACAAGTGTTGTAAATTCAGTCAAGTGTAAATGTTGTTGTGTTATTAGAAAAACAAGTGTGTTTTCAGTGGATAGATGCTTGTTGACAGTGCAGGAGGTTTTTGTACGGCCACTTAATGACTTTGTATCACTGTGGTGGACTTTTGGTGGAGGAACCAAACTCATCGTTCACTGTAAGTATCAGAATTTTCTTATTTTGACAACATAATGTATCAGAACAAATTTAACATCATATTGTGATAAATTATCATTTTATTTTTGGCTACTTTATATGTGATGAATATTTTTTGTCATTTCTTGCCTCTGGGTAATTTCAAATGTTGAGTAAAAAATTGCAGAGATGATTTTTTAAATGAATATTATTGATGATATTGTTGTTAAATTGACGCTAAATAATTTGAAGTGAATTATTTCATTTGAACTGAATACTTGTTTAAGAAAGAAGAGTTTGTCACAGTAGAGTGAGGAGAATTTGAACATGTTTAAAAAATGTCATCGATTGTCTTGTTTTAAATTTTAACGTTAAATGATTAAAATACAAAACTCTTAAATGATAAATTAGTAAGTTCACATGCACATTAAATATAGTTTAGTTTGCGTGGACAGTCGGTTAGTTTGATGTGGAGAAAAGGAAGTGAAACAGACAGATGTCAAAGTCTTTAACCGTTTACACACATTAGACTTTTTTTCCACAACAAAGTCACAGATGAGTTTTTACTGTCAAACATTAAAAAGCAGATGAGAACATTTGACTTAATGATCATTAAAGACACTTTTCCACGACATTTACACTCAAGTCATGTTGGATGTGATTGTTTCATTGTCAGTGATTTATGATGAGTGTCACAGAAGAAGTGTCAGTACTTTGACTGGTGAAAACTGCCTCTACTTTGTTTTGTGTGTTAAAGCCTCCTCTCCTCTGTCTGATGTCAGTGTGATAAAACACAGCTGATCCACAGTTGTGTTAACCTCTGTCATGTATCATCACTGTGTCATGTTCAGCTGTCTGTCCTACAGTGGAAGTTAACGTGCTCCTCGTGTGTCTCTGCTCTCCCCTCCAGCTGGCTCCTGGTCAGCCCCTCAGTCTCTCTGCTTCCCCCTCCTCTGAGCAGCTCACCGTGGACGGGGGCTCGGCCACGCTGGCCTGCCTGCTGACCGGCTACTCTCCTCAGGGAGCCGTGGTGAGCTGGGAGGTGGACGGTAGAGAGGTGACAGAGGGGGTCCTGAGCAGCTCAGAGGAGGAGAAGAGCGGACGCTACAGCAGCAGCAGCGTCCTGAGCCTGAGCCGGGAGAGCTGGATGAGAGGAGAGCTGTACTCCTGCAAGGTCAGCCATCATGACCACATCCAGACCGAGTCTCTCCGCAGGGAGCCAGTGTCAGGGCTAGAGGGGCTGACTGAAGCCCAGGACAGGAGCTCTGTCTGGGGGAGCAGGAGGAACACACCTGCTGCTCTCATCAATATGAGTTTTAATGTTTGTAGAGGAAAGTAAAGCTTTGTGTGACAGAGAACAACACTGCTGCAAAGTGTTGGACAACAACAACTTAGAGAGGAATGTGTGGAGCTCAGCAGCTGGATGTGAGTGTGTTTAATCACTGTCATGTTGATGACTGATGCTTTTTTGCCAATAAACTTTCAACTGATACAAAACATCATCAAATGTTGTTGACTCTTATTTTATGAAGAGAAATAAGAAAAGAAACATTTTATAACTTTAACTGATAACCCTCTGAGAGTAAGAAAATAAAACATTAGGATTTAAATGATCATTAAAAACAGGTCTTTATGTAATATATATCTCATTTATATTATGAACCTGAAATGATTTATCTCTTTAAAAAGGAACAATACATGTCTGACAGGAATTTAAAAGATAAAGAAAATGTGTTGGTTTTAACAGTTGATAGCTACTGAATATACAGTTTTTCTTGATTGCTTTGACCTGCTTAAAGAAACTGGGATTCACTTGGTCTTCATCATCACCATCTCAGCAGAGCAGAGGTCGTCTCTTGTAAATGTGTTGACACTTTCTCACTGGATTCACACGTTTTTGCAGTTTTCAGCCACAGTTTAGAAAAAGAATGACATGGAAACAACACATTTGTTTCAAAGTGTTTCTGATTCTGGATCCAATTCTTTACAAGATGGTAAATTTAACACATACTTTCTACGTAATAAGTCAACAAGTCATGTAGGCTGGTACAATTACCAGCAAAGCTTCACTGTTTCACACTGATGCTGTATTTTGTATTTTGTTGTCCATTGTGTAACCATTGATTGGAAGAGCGTGAACATTTGGCTGCAAGTTGTGTTGTTTGAAGGTAAAATTCACTTTTTGTTGCATATTTGAAATGTTTAGGCTGTTGGAGCCTTCTGCAAACAAAATGTGTCATTTTGACCAGAGTGTTTCTGTTCAGACCTGTGTGTTAACTGATTTGAACATGTAGACTTTGATTTGACTGTAGCATCAAAACACTAGAGAAAAACTGTAATATAGTGTCATTAGACTTTAAAATGAATCATGAAACTCAACAGTATATTAGCATCAACCAGTGTTTTCTACTTGGTGAGGTTACTGTCAGCTCTGTGTTCAGTGGTCTGTGTCAGAGTCTCTTCCTGCTGTAACAGCTCAGTGTCTCTGCAGTCTGACTGAGGGAGGTTTTTGCACGACTACAAATCACTGTGTGAACACAGCAGCATTGTTTATCCAATGGACACTCTGACAGTAGTAAACTGCTGCATCTTCAGTCTGAACTCCACTGATGGTCAAACTGAAGTCAGAGCTGCTTCCACTGCCACTAAACCGATCTGGTGTTCCTGATTCACGCCGGTTCACCAGATATATTAGGAGCTTTGAGGTTGTCCTGATTTCTGTTGGTACCAGAACATATATTCTTCACCATCATCATCTATATAAACATCTTGGCTGGTTCTACAGGTCATAGTAACAGTGGATCCTGGAGTAATTGTCTTTTCTGGAGGTTGAGTCACAGTCACCTGACCGCTGCATCCTGCAGACAAAAAACAAATGATTGATTTATCAGCAGAAAGAAATGAGAGAAAAGGCAGCACATGATGTTTGAAATGTTGCTGAGTGAATGAACCTGTAAAACAGCAGCAGGCCAGCGTCCAGATGAGGATGGTGATGAGAGTCATGGTGGTTGTGGTTTCTGCTGTGTTGACTGACAGATCTGAGTCCTGCAGTGTTGAACTCACAGGACTATAAACCTTCTCAGTTCACTGGAGGATCAGCTGACCATGCAAAGCCTCCTCTCTATGGAAATGACTTCTCTGCTCTCAACAGACTCAAGGCAACGTGGGACACAAACTCAGGAGAAATACTGCCTGGATTTACACTAAATATCATCTTAATGAAACACAATATAATATTTATAAAACACTTATTTTATAAGTGTCATGTTGATAATGAAGCTTGAACTGACACAAAACTTAATAAAGTTTTTTGTCTGTTATTTTATGAAGAGATTATTTAATGTTACATTAATGTTTACACACATTAATTGATTGGATTCTTTTATATTTTTTTACACTCTGCTTACAAACATTTCCATGAAACCATGCTCTGGATAATAAATATAAGTGAAGTGGAGAACATTTTGTGAAAGTGGTGAGAAACAGATCAGTAAAGAGAACACTGTCAGTTTCTTGTCTCTTGTCCCTCATGACTTTGAGCTCATTAACAGCTGCATGTCGCCTCCTGCTGGTAAACTGTATCAACACTGACGTCACAAAGAAGTGACACATTTTATTGCGTCTCTTGGTCAGTGACAGCTGTGGCCAGAGTCATTGGCCCTCACTCATCAAACGGACATAGAAACCAGCACAAACCTGAGCAGAGAAATCATCGTACGACAGGGCTCACGTGAGATTCAGGAAAGATGCGTATCACACCAATCTCAGCATAAGATCGAGCAGCTGCAGAGGTTGTACCTCCAAATTTGGCGGCTGAAATCAGTCGTAATCAGCATATCACACCTTCTACAACAGCACGGTTTGGAAGCCACAGCCCTAGAGTTTACGACATGGAGAGACATAAACCGGCATAAAAGAGAAATTTCACCGAGGCTGAAATAGAGACACTCACGTCTCTGGTGGATTCACATCCTTTAGTATTGTTTGGCAGCCTGAAATCAGGAATCAAAAGTAAATAAATACAGT